>QVLQ01000009.1:600000-1061247 GCA_003545705.1 Acidomyces sp. 'richmondensis' | reverse complement strand
CTAACCCTAACCCTAACCCTAACCCTAACCCTAACCCTAACCCTAACCCTAACCCTAACCCTAACCCTAACCCTAACCCTAACCCTAACCCTAACCCTAACCCTAACCCTAACCCTAACCCTAACCCTAACCCTAACCCTAACGCTGGTCATATGCAAGCCGAAGACCATTGGCGTACGAGTGAGGAGCCCTCAGAGGCTTACATATTGCTCAAGAGCTGATACCATCAAGATCTGTTAGATAAGGAAGATATTAAGGCTGACTGCGGTTCTGAATATCGAGGTATCAGCAACGGCGGCAACACTACTCTATAAGGTTCCAGCAACACCGACACCACCATTATGCAGTACACAGACGACACTACGCTCAGTGTTTATAACGCAGAGCATGCCTAATAAGGCAACTCCGAGCAGCGCGTACTAGCAGCGAGCACCATTTTCCGTTCACAAACGAGCGAACGTACGTTAAGACGTTCCGAGTCATTGATTAGACACCCTGCTCGTACTCGGATCGCTCATCAGACACCTGATTGTCGACTTTCAGCTCTTCTTTGCAGCGTCATTCAGTATATCTAGTAATTCTGTTCTCTTCTCCGTT
Source organism: Acidomyces sp. 'richmondensis' (assembly GCA_003545705.1). Classification (NCBI taxonomy): domain Eukaryota; kingdom Fungi; phylum Ascomycota; class Dothideomycetes; order Mycosphaerellales; family Teratosphaeriaceae; genus Acidomyces; species Acidomyces sp. 'richmondensis'. Next base: position 1,060,650 of record QVLQ01000009.1, on the reverse strand, counting down.
TCTAGCTATGTACTCGATCTGTGATTTTGTTGTCTTTGTTGTCTTTGTAAGGTACTTCAACATACACTAAGTTCCTTTTTTGTGCTTGAGATAGACGAGCAACAGCCATTTGAACGCAGAAGGCCACAACATAGGTCAAAGCAGATAAAAGAGATTGTACCCAATGGTTGAGATTATGTTGACAAGAAGGTCCTAACCCTGCCAAAGTAGGCAGTAGATTACAATAACTCTATAGGTAGTGTTGATATCTATAACTGCCTAAGGCACTGAAGCTATAGACAAGCCTTGTTTTCTTCTGCTAACGTAACTATCTCCAATACCTATCTGATCTGCCGGTAAGCTTATAAGGAATCCAAGGATAAGGCCCTTAAATAGTATCGCTTCTTTCGACTTAAACGAGTATAGACCCTTTGTCTTAATAGAGCTCTTAATATAGATGAAGTTTAGGCATATAAACTGAAATCTATCCGTATAGAAAGCCCTCGAATAGCTAGCAAGTTTACAAAGGGCAAAAAGCCAACTGAGAACACTATAACCAAGATCTGATTATATTACCGCCAATTTCCAATATCCTCAGATAAGACTAGCACAAAGTGACTACAACTTAATATAAGTATAGGACAAGCAGAAGCTATATGCATTTGTAGGTAGGAAAAAGACAAATTTGAAAGTTGCTACTAAGATTCTCTTATTAAGACAGTTGTTACTGTGTATGTAGTACTTAGATATTAGGGATCTACTGGAAAAAGATCGCGTGTTTGTGTTGGAAAGAGAGTGTTTAAGATGCCTAGGCCTGCTTGATCTTTTTATGAAGTCTTATATACTCCTTTTCTGAACTCCAAGGACATTCTGTATTAGCGATCTTCCAGTCTGATTTCCAATCAATTGTCAAGGTACTTATATAACTTTCAACAGTTTGTACTCGGTGGAAGAGCAGTGTCAAGGTGAACAGATTCGTGAGCTTCTTCCAAACAGTAGAATTAACGATTGAGTTCAACGCGAAGGTTAAGCCTTCACGTTGCAATTAGTATACAGTCTTTATTCGTGCGCTTATTTCCCTTTCTCTCGGTGAGCCATTTCATCCCTTGTCATCGTTGTTAATTCTGGAGAATCGCCAGCGTTCTTCTGATTGGTTTTATATGGTCCTGATTCTTTAAAGACAGAGGAAATCATGCAGTCTTATATCTTCGCTTCTTAAACTCCCAGAGCAATCTAATTTCCAATTGATTTCCAATCAATTTGTCAGGGTTCTTCTATACCTTTCAACAAGGGGCAAATTCCTCGGGAACCCAGTTGCAGAATGTCTTGTACAGGCACCTCACATTCTATCTTAGTGAGTTTGAGTTACGAGGCCTATTATTTTCCTAAATAGCATTCTTCTGATTCTGCTGAAGAGGTAGTTTTAGAGGCATTGAAGGCTTTTGCGGCGGCTGAAAGCAAGCGAAACTAATCAGATTTGAAAACTAAAATAGTTAACATTATGCTGCCTTCATTCGGGACTTGAATGCACGTGTTTTGATCGTGTTACGATGACTTAGATTAAGGTGATTGAGATTGAGTACTCGCTGCTAACAATTGATCACGCTCAGCGCACTGCATCGTTTCACCGTCGACTGCATCATACCGTTACTTAGGCGGATACACCCTCTCCATGATGCTTTTCTGCGGGGCTGGGGTGGTCACTTTAATTTTAGCCATCCAATCATGTCATAGATAGCTCACGGAGTTCATATCTTTCCTGACGTGGCTCTATGCACCGTGCGACTTTTGGCTAAATTGATAGGAATCATTCCGTCGTTTATAATTTTACCCTATTTTCCGAGTAGAGAACTAGGTGTTCTTGTGTAAGGACGAGCTACGTTGAGGAGAGTTGCAAAGACATGGAGTCTAGGCATTTGAGAGTAAAAGGAGATAAAATTGTCGATGAGAATGGGAATGCGGTTGTGCTTCGTGGTGCTGCTATTGGAGGCTGGATGAAGTAAGTGCTCGCGATACAACATCTTCACTTGCGACTGTCACTTGACTCGACTTGCTATTAAACTCATTAGCTATTAAAGCTACTGACTTCATATACTAGCATGGAGAACTTCATCACCGGATACCCCGCCCACGAGTCACAGCATCGAGCGTCAATGCTTAAAGTGCTTGGTGAAAAGAAGTACGAGTTCTTCTTCGACCGATGGCTGGAGTATTTCTTCACAGATGCGGACGCGAAGTTCTTCGCCGAGTTGGGGCTGAATTGTATTCGTATCCCGTTCAACTACCGCCATTTCGAAGACGACATGAATCCTCGGGTATTAAAGGAGTCTGGATTTAAGCATTTAGATCGAGTGATCGATTTGGTAAGCAATACTAGCTGCATTCAAAATCGAAAGATTGGGTATGCAGTTACTGAATGTAGGATACGTATTTGCTAATAGAATTGTATTCTTTCCTTTTGCAATAGTGCGCTAAGCATAAGATCTACACCATTTTAGATATGCACACGGCACCTGGTGGACAGAACCCAGACTGGCACTCGGATAATCCGACCGCGTACGCTGCGTTCTGGGACTACAAAGATCATCAAGATCGAACTATCTGGCTGTGGGAGCAGATAGCAACTCGGTATAAAGGAAACCCCTGGATCGCCGGGTACAACCCTCTCAACGAGCCTTGTGATCCACAACACGTTCGATTACCCGCATTTTATGAGCGCGTTGAGAAGGCGATTCGGCAGATCGATCCGGATCATATGCTATTCCTAGATGGTAATACCTACGCCATGGAATGGAGAGGGTTCGAAAAGGTTCTGCCGAACTGCGTCTATGCTATCCATGACTACTCTGTAAGTCTCATGTTGTCTTCCCTTTTTACAGATGTTCGAGACGAACTCTGAGCGAGCGCGCTGACCAATGAAAGACAATGGGTTTCAACTCAGGTCATGGATACCAAGGAACCGCAGCTCAAAAAGAGAATCTCGAGCGGCAGTACCTCCGCAAGGTGCAATTCATGAATCGGCATAACACCCCAATCTGGAACGGCGAATTCGGTCCCGTATACGCAGATCCACGAGTCGATGCGGAAGCTGAAAAAATCAATCAGGAGCGATACAACTTGCTTGGAGAGCAGTTGCGGATCTACGACAAATACGGCATCCATTGGTCCATCTGGTTGTATAAGGACATTGGTCTGCAGGGTATGCTCCACACCAATCCGGACAGCAGATGGAATAAGACGATCCAGCCATTCCTAGAGAAGAAAAGAAAGAGCTGGCTTGACTCATGGGGGCGCAGGCCCTCTACGGAGATTCAGGCGCTTCTCGAGCCCCTAGTCAAGTGGATTGACGGAGTCAGCGAGGCTGCCAGAACCATGTATCCTCCCACGGCTGGCACGGAAGGGCACGTGATACGTCGGGTGTTCACAACATACTTAGCGGAATCGCTTTCTGACGAATTCGCGGAGCAATTCCGTGGCATGAATGAAAATGATTTAGACGCCTTGGCTCACAGCTTTCATTTTCAAGAGTGTGTTCAGCGCAGTGGGTTGAATAGGATTTTGAAGACTCATGCATGCTTATCGCAACACTAGACTTATTTTGATTGCGCTATAAACGGGGCAGCTTATGGTGGATCAGGTAACCGTGGATCAGGTGATCTTACGGCCTTGGTATGAGGTCGTGGCAATGGGGAGAAGATGAAGTTTCATCTGATTCAACAAAAAATAACACAACACAACTGGTTGCTGTTCCAATGAGCACTCACCTACTAGCCTCACTGTTACCTATTAGACATCTCAAGTTACTTTACCCTACAGTGGGCCAAATCTAGTGCGGTTCTTCCCCACCACAGTACTACTTGAAGCTAATTCTTCAATTTCGAGATATTGTTCTTGTTCTCTTCTAAGGCTACTGCAGCATATTCACAGTATTGTTACTAAGCAGAGGGGTTAACTTTAACATGTTCCAGGAACTCTTCCTCAGAAGATAGTATTAGGTGGAGTTCAGGGGTTGAATCAGCCATATCCAAGGGAGGAGCTACATGATGTCACTAGTAACAGACAGGTAGGCAGGCAACCAGACAGGAGGGTATATAGCTGCACAGAATATCTTTCAAGAAGCTAACCGAGGTGCACTAAGTATCTCAATAGACAAGAGGTAGCTGAAGGAGCTACAAAAGGATCAGAATTTGTACAGAAGAAATTGTGTTCCTCCCTGAGTCATAACCCCACACTTAGGATTCAGCCCTGATTCATGCGCCATTTAGCTGAATCCAGATAGCACTGGCCTTGCCTGTGACATCGAGAATATATAGAGCTTAGCATCGGATTGGGCTCAACTTTCAAAGAGATTGAGAGGCTGTTATTAAAGCCGCATGATTAGAATGTTCAAGACTAACAGCATCGGAAACCTTAAGAGTCTGCCAAAATATGAGACAACGTTGTCAAGCAGTAAATGATACTCAAGGTGGCCATACAAGGTGATGAGGCAGCAGTAGTACACTTATCTATATGTAGTTAGTCAAGAAAATATGGGTTTTCAACATTCCTGACCCCTCTGTAGTGTATGGTCAGTATTAAACGTCAAACACGCTTTGATTTTCAATGGTGTATGACAATCGCTGGAAATTTACAAAGTCTTGGCGTGCAGACAAATATTGTGGGCGTTGTACTGGCCGGCAACAGTACCGGCGGTCATTTCCACCAAGCGCCACTCCTTCTACCGCACGGCGGAGGCCAGTGCACCCGTTCCCTACGACAGTACACTGCAGGCAGTAAGGATGTAAAGGGTGAGAATGCAAGGCTAGAAGAGCAAATGTTAATGTATATACAGTATCAGTTTGAAGCTAGTTGATTTTCTGGTTCTTGGAATGTTATCACCAATATACTACTGAGTTGAAATTTCCATTCAGTGCCTTCATCTCTTCTACGCACTCATCCCCGGCTTTAACTAGCGCGGCGCCGCTGCTTCGTAACGGTACAATAAATTGGCGTAACTGATCTGTGCATATACTTGATGCATTACGACCCGGTTGTCGGCGCTCTTCTTTCGTTGACTACTTTCCTGCCGCTTTTGCTCCATTGCCGTTCTTCTACTCGCTTGTTGGCTTTCATCGCAGCCTGTTCTGCTCAAAATCTCCAGGTCTCCTAGTCTACGCTGGTCACCCACTACGCTCTTATTATCTTTTGCTCTCATCCGCTACGTCCATCCTTTATCATTGAATTGACTCGTCCAGATAGAAATTATCCACCGTGGCTAAACATCCATTTTGACCATGCAATTCCGCCGGGTCCTTGGGCAGCCCATTGAACGTTTTGATTCAGCCTTTCTCGACCTTTACGTGCGAGGTCAATCTTCTGGAGCTTTCCCTACTTTCTCTAGTCCAGCAAAATTCATAACTCAACCTGGTCCTATCGCACCGACTGCAAAGCCCCCCGCCCAACCTCCTGCCAAATCCCCCCCCAACCTCCCGCCAAATCGCCCCCCCAAACTCCCGTCCAACCGCATTCAGCGCAGCCTACGAAAAACCCAGCCGATACTACTTCTTCAGGTTCAATCCAATCGAGTGATGATATCATCAACACTAGCTCAGGGCCTGCGCCAGACCCAAGCTCCAGTCAGCTGTTGAGCACGTCTGTTCTGACATTATCCAGTATACCAACGTCAACGCCTAGCCTTACAAGGGTTCCATCGAATACAGAGAAAGGTGAATCGACAGCGGTGCAAAATGTGGCGACCAGCGTCGTATCACCGACGTCTGCTACGACCGGGGGGATGTCTCCAAGTGCAAAGGCTGGTTTGGCTCTAGGGCTTATTATTATTTTCGTTCTGTTTGGTGCTAGCGTATTGACCCTCTATCGACAGCATAAGCCCAAGCTTGAGGGCCCGGGACTTTTGGATGAACAGAAGGTGGTCATGACTGTCTTTGATGCTCTTCAAAGCCACTCGGAACCGGAGCCTTCGAAAGCTATTGCAGCTCCTCGACGTTCGCAGACTGCCCCCTATCTTAGCAACCAACCTGTCTCGCAGTTTGATCGAAAATTCGCTATTGACGAACGAAACGACTTCGCCGAAAATGTCTTAACCACCACCTCCACACCAGACTTGATGCCAGCTGCTGCTACGCAGTCGGAGAAATGCGCTTGGGACAGTTCTAGTGCAAGCATGTGGACACGCCCTAATCCTGAGGTGAACACAACTAACGACCCTGCCGATCAATTTATAAACTATGCAGAGACCAATCTCTTATCTCTGCCCCACATCGCTCAACCTTGCCCTGCGGATATCTCGGATGGATCCATTCTAGTGGAAGTTCCCAATCCATCACCAAAGGAATCTGGTCTGGAGGCTTCAACTCCAATTATCAATCTATCAGAGTTCCCACCCGCATCCTTTGTGCTGCCGTCGCCGGACGTCCGAAACAATGCCGCTATCGGCCATAGTAAAGGCGACGATGGAGCGGCTTTGGTCATGAATGGCGTTAAGACACGAAGGCTGGCTCAAGATTATATATGCAGCGCGCATATGGATTTCGTTCCTTCTACGGAAGACGAAGAACTCGAGATACGCATTGGACAGCGGGTAAGTCTATGCAAGGTCCCCTCCGCTTCACCAATTGATTTCTGACGCACTACAGGCCCTTCGTGAAGTTTTGGACGGTAGCAAATCCGGCGTTGTTCCTCACGCTTACCTCTCCAATACTTCTCTTCAACCACGGCTAGTCAGTGTCTCGCGTCGGTGCTTTCCCGCTTGGTACGGCCCGCAAATGCGCGATGTCTCCGACAACCCCGAAGGCATTCCACGTGCTTTAATGCCGGGTGGTGGCCATAACTTACCGTCCCCTAGCGGCCGTCCATCCCCTGATCGCAACTCTATGGCGTCTAATACTCTCCCGTACCCTCGTTGTAAATCTCCGCCTCCATTCGTGTGGCAGCCGCGTCCAATGTCTTCAGGTGCTGGAGCAGATTATCGGCGTTATAACGACAACGGTTCGCCATATGTGGCATACTGGCCAACTACCGTCTAGATGTGCCCTGGTTCATACGCACTAGAAAACCTGAAGCCAAAGTCCATTGGTTGATTTGAAGAAGATACGCTTTATGATCGCTGCTACGAAGATAATGTTTTCTAAACTTACTGAGCGAGTTATACCGTTCAGCTGCTTGATTTACTGTTTTGTTCTTCACAAGCTCTAACGATCGGACCTGTACATTTGTTCTTGCGGGCGTTATAGCCCTAGACTTCTCGCTGTCATATTTTCCCTTTTCAGACTTCTGCCGCCCTCTACAGTGCATGCTGGAAAAAGAGTGTTTAAGATGTCTAGGCATGCTTTAATTCTTTTTAACTACAGAGGCAATTATGCAGTCTTATATATTCCCTTGGGTCACCCTGGGAGGCTCTACTCCAGGCTTCAATATACTTTTCGTTTTGCAGCTTCCTTACACTGTCTCTATATACTTCTCTTACGGAGCTCATGGAAGTCCAAAGGATGGAGACTGCCACCCTCCATCCCAAGGGCTGCCACAATGACCCCTATCTCCCAAACAAAGGGCCTAGAAGCCACACCACAAAGCCAATCAAGCAGACAGGGAATTCAGCTATACAAAAGAACATACTCACCCTTACTGATAATATCCAGACAGCCCTAGCCACTCACCAAACAAGCAAAGTTCCTGAAGTCTAGTCCCTCCTCCGAAGGGCCTACACCTGCCTGTCTTATCAGGCATAGGACCAGACTATCTCTGAAGCGCTTATAGACATCCAGAGCACACTTAAAAAACAACAAACTATACCTCCTTCAAACACTTAGGCCTAGATAGCTGCCCAATACCAACCTAAAGCGGCTAGACCCCCTCTAACCCCTATTAAGAGCAACACCCTTAGAATAAGGATAGAAAGAGAAGAAGACAGAACCAAGATAAGGGGAAAGACTAACAAAGAAATCCTAGAAGAGCTTAACAACCGCTAGGTAATAGCAGTGAAAAAATTGGAGAGTAGGGACATCAGAATTTTCGCAGGATTAGGAGCTGCAAAGGCCAGATTGCTGGAAGACTAGAGGTGGATTTAGGAGCAATACCCCTCAGCCTGCCCTAGTATACCCTAATTCTAGGCAATTGTGCATGGAGTAAGGATAGTAGGTACAAACCCGGCCTAGATATAGGCCCTCTAAAGGATCCAAGAAGTGTTGGAAAGGGATTGTTCAAGATGTCTAGGCCTGCTTGATTCTTTTTAACTACAAAGGAAATTATCCAGTCTTATATATTCCCTTCTTGAATACCCAAGACATTCTGTATTAGTGATCTTCCAGTCTGATTTCCAATTGCTTTCTAAGCAACTTGTTAAGGTACTTGTTGTGAGGGCAGTTGTACGTTTGGTCGGACACCTCATGCTTATTCTTGTCAGATATGAAAAGGGGAAACTGATATATACACACTGCCACGTAATCACCTCTCATGAGCTTGGTAGGTGCGTTGTTCAAACAGCAACCACGTTGCTCAAACAGCAGCGGCGTTGTAGCATATGAGGAAGTCACCTCACAACAGTACTTCTATACCTTTTAACACCAGACAGCCAGACAGGCCGGCCTTGTATCATATGCTAATGCGACGTTCACTGATCTACTGAGCTGGTTGCCTACTCGACCTATGCGTGATACGCTCCCTACCAGGACGACGGACATTCAGGACGTCCTACTCCACGACACTAGTAATAGCCTTAGATATACGATCTTCAAATTGTGAAGGTACAATACGCATAAAAGAAAAATAGTTGCGTAAGGAAGAACAAAAAGTACGAAAGTAACGCGGGCGCGTGCGTCGCTTACCCATCTGCGTCACTTCCCCATCAATCACGTCAGGTAGAATTCCTCTGCTATTAGGAGTGTCCTATTGTAGACTAGTCCTTTCCTCACCAACTCTCTTACCTGTTGTGCACTTTAGACAGAGAGGATAAGAGATGAATAGGTTTTTCCCTCTCTTGCCTTTTAGCTCTTTAACTAGGATGCCCTTATTGTCTTTATATTAGGATGTAGCCTTCCATTTTCTTCTTGTTAAAAGGTATAGAAGGACCTTGACAAGTTGCTTAGAAAGCAATTGGAAATCAGACTGGAAGATCACTAATACAGAATGTCTTGGGTATTCAAGAAGGGGATATATAAGACTGGATAATTTCCTTTGTAGTTAAAAAGAATTAAGCAGGCCTAGACATCTTGAATACTCCCTTTCCAACACCTGGCTGTCTGGCTGTCTGTCTGTACATTTGTGTGTGTAGGCTCTTCTGGGTTATGCATGCAGGTCTGAAAGGTGAATGATGATACGTGTGTGTATCTACATGTACAAGAATACAAATATGTCAATGTCTGTCTGTCTGTCTGTGTGTCTTTCTGTCTGTGTCCGCTGTGTAACTGTGTGTGTGTGTGTGTGTGTGTGTGTTTGTGTGTGTGTGTGTGTGTCGGAAAGCTCAGCTACCGTAGCAGGTGTGCCACCAGCGCTTCCGCCTGCCGCCACAACCCAACCTGCCTGCGGTCAATCCCCACGACAATACAAGATTGAGCGTCAGAACACGTACAATATAGACGAGAAAGGCTTTATAATCGGTCAGCTTCAGAAGACACGTAGAATCTTTACTAAGGCTTTATACGAGGAAAAGGAGTCAATCTTCAGTAGCCAAGACGGTTCAAGAAAGTAGATCACTCTTTTAGCGACGATCTGCACAGACGGAAGCTATCTGTCGCCTACCTTAATCTATAAGTCCGAATCGAATCAACTTTAAGATAGCTAGCTAAATGCGTTTCATCTATAAGAGCACCGTTGCTTCTTCTCAAGCTCACCGAATGGTTAGACCAGTAATAAGATCAGTCTGAGGTAGTTACGCGAGCTATTTGATAAGGAAACGTCTAAGAAAGATCGCTCGACAATATAGCGTCTTCTTTTCATTAACAGCTATAGCTTATATCTGAATCTTAGCTTCCTTAACGAGTGTTAGAGGCTCAGAATACTAGTAGCCTTCTACCCTCCTTATTCGACGCATCGTATGTAGCTACTAGATGTTAGTTGCTTCGTACTATTAGCTAGCTACTATAGCTAAGGTCTCGACGAGCTTATTAGATAGTCTAAAGGTCGTACTATACTTAGAAAGCAAGATTTCTTCGAGGTCTTTTAGCCGGTAGCTTAGAAAGCGTTCTCATCTTAGAACATCGAGTCTACGTAGCTTAACAGTGGCATTTGGCTATTTAAGCCAGAAAGGGTGCTTAAGAAGCTTCCAAAGCCTAAGCAGACATTACCTTCAATATTATAAGGTTAGAAACGTAGCAGTAATTATCTGCCCTTCGGTCTAAGCTCACCTTTGAATAAGAAGAGGCTTAGAACAATCCTTAAGAACGCTGTCGACGAATCTTCGTCGGAATTATTTAGTCTAATAAAGGACACGATTGTAAGACTGTCTTACGACCTCACCCTCTCGAAGAATCACGAGCAGTCGCTTTCTAACGCTCTTAATTATAAGCAGATACCGCGGAAGTGGTCCAAGCAAGTTCTTGAAGAACTACGGTCAGAAGAAGGCTCTAGCACGCTTTTTATAAGCCCTTCTAAGATATAGCGAGCTCGAGACATTGCAGACGGTCTAGAAGCTGCTAAGGCTGCTTAGAAGGCTCAGAAAGCAGAGCAGCAACTCGAGCAAGCTCATAAGAAGGCACTAAAGGAAGCTGAAGCTGAGAGAAAGCGTACTGAGAAAGCAGCAGCTAAGGCTCGACGAGATACGGAAGCAGCTACTAAGAAGGCTGCGAATTAGCGAGTATACGAAGCTAAGAAGGCTTTAAAGCAACTTAAGATTGATTAAAAGGCCTTAAGTAGTCGTCGAAGAAGGCGTTAGAAGCAGCAACGTCTCCAGAAGCCTTAAGATAAAGCTACTACGTCGAAAACCCTTCGCGAGGTGTCTCCTCAAGCGACGACAAGGAGAGGTTGTACAGTGCGACGACCAGCGCGTCTACGGACATAAATGATATATGAAGAGATAGATATAGATGAGAGCTTTCCAAATCACTGTCTAACACATTATTTGAGATTAGAATAATAAAGATATAGCCGTTTGAAGATAGCGACGACGAAGTAGTCGAGCGTGCGTCGCCTGTGTCTGTGCGTCAGGTGTGGAGACCTTCTTGTTCTCCTTTCTATAGAGCTTAGGAATCTTATTGCTGCTTTCTTCTACTATCTTACTGAATAGCTTAAGAGCTAATTGTATAGTGTTTAATAAGAAGATAACACTCTACTACTATAGGTACTTTCAGATATTCTACTGCTGCAGGCTCTTTATTAAACCTATAATGAAGATAACTGAGACTGAAAACAAGTCCTTACTGCTGCAAGCTCTTCAATCTAACTGACGACGATGGGTATGGAATAACAGGCGCGCAGCAGTGCTGCAGAACCCGGGCTTATAACCACTTAGAAGATTTGGAGGTGTATCCTATCATACAGTCAACAGTCATCTCCTTTCAATCTATTTTCTGATACAAACCCATATACCATCTCATGATGGATTGCACAGACTATGGATAAGCGAACCAATCAACTCCGAATGAATCTCTTAGACTTTCCGAAATGTCCCATCAAGGCAAGAATGCACGCCGACTGACAGCCAGGGGAATCTTAAAGGGAGTTCCAGACTTTTAGAAACTTGAGTTTGGTGATAATCAAAAGCTGAATGTGGGAAATTATACAAGGGTGAAGGTAAGGCTTGAAACGCTGGAGAGTCTTATACGAAGTGTAGATGGAGCAAAATCTAGATACGAGGTCGAGAGGAGCAATGTGCATATGATATAAATACAATTTAATGCTTCTCGACTCACCGAATGCATCAATAGCCACCGCGGCAGTAGCGGGCAGCCTTTAGAGCTCCTCAATACAGGCAACAATTTTCTCGAGATCATTGGGCTTACTCTCTTCCAGGAGCTGAACAGCCGACTTGGAAAGGTAAAACAAGCGCCTCTCTGCCTCCCGTTGCTCCATCTCCAAGCTGCGGTTCCTCGCCTCTTTCAACAACGTAACGGGCAACCCAGCCAAACGCGCGACATTGAGACCGTAGCTTCGATGCGCTACTCCTTCTCCAACCTCGTATAGAAATGTAATATCCATCTCACCCTGGTCATTCTGCCGTTCTGTAAAACGCATATGCACGTTGGCTAGTACATCACTTCCCTCTTTCTTGAATTCCCACGCGAGTCTTGCGAGCGACTGATAATGTGTGATAAACAACGTCAAGCTCTGTAACTCGGACGTGCAATATCGCAACACTGCCTGCGCAATCGCTACTCCGTCATGCGTACTCGTTCCCCTCCCCAGCTCGTCGAGTATGACGAGACTGCGCGGAGTAGCTTGCTTCAGTATGTCCGAGGTCTCGGAAAGTTCGACCATGAATGTACTCTCACCCTTCATCATGTTATCGAAGGCACCCATACGAGTGAAGACGGCGTCCAGCAAGCCTAAACGTGCAGATTTGGCTGGGACATATGATCCAATTTGTGCCATGATAGCGATCAACGCCACAGAACGCACGTAAGAAGATTTGCCACCCATGTTTGGGCCAGTAATAAGAAGTGCGCGAGTTCCGCCCGACGTGAGATTCACATCATTCGGAACGAAGCTGTCAAGAAGTAGCTGTTCAACCATTGGATGTCTGCCTTGGTTGATTTCGATGCCAATTTGATCGCTGAATTCTGGCCTGCAGTATCCTGGCTGGCTGGCAACGTCAGCGAGGGACATTAAACAATCGAGCAGAGCAAGAGATTGGATGCAGTCGCGGAAAGCCTCATATTTGGCTCCAATCTCTGTCAATAGTTCTATGAAAGCAGCGTCACACGCATTCGCTAGAGCCTCTTTATGCTGGTCTCTCTCTCGAATCAGATTCACGACTTCCGGAGCATGAAACCTCGACATTTTCTTCGTACCACTAATTTTAATCCAAGAGGCTGGTAGATTCTTCAAATCTTTGTTGTCCAATTCAATCAAGTAATCGATACCGGCGACAGTCACATAATCGACTTGACTCTTCTTTAATTTTACAGCTGCTAATTTTCGGAACTCCGCGAGATCATGCTCTACGGATGCGATGCGGACTTTGTGATGCGTGATATCTTCTGTCTCATGCTCGTCGCGAAAGAAGCAAAACTTGTCATCCGTTTTTGCCGCCTGGGCATTGATACAGTCAAGGTATCGCACCACGTCTTCTTCGATCTTAGGCATGGAAGCAATCGCCTCGCAAATCATGCGTGATTTGAAACCCGCCTCTGCCGGCGAGCCAACATGAACATACTCCCGTGCGATCATCTGCAGAGTCTGAAGAACGGCCAGCAGCTCCGGTCTTGTGCACTTTTTATAATAGATTCGAATCAGTGACTTCTCCAAGTCGCCCTTTGTTTTGCCCAAAAGACATTTCAAGCGATCCACGCCGGCTGTCTGCTGATTATCCTTCAGCTCCTCAATAGCAGTCATCCTTTCATCAAGAATCGAACGATCCAGAAGTGGTCGGCCCACCCATTTTCTCAGCATCCGCTGACCAAACCGCGTTTTTGTTCGATCGAGGGTCCAAAACAAACTGCCTCTCTCACCCAAGTCGGTCTGGTTGCGATAGATTTCCAGGCTTGTGAGTGTATTGCCATTCAGCAGCATATGCGACCGCGCACTAAATGACTGGAAGTATTTCGTGAGATCGAAGACGTGTTGCAATCCATAATCCGTAAGGTAGGTGATCATGGCAGATAAGCAGATAGTTGCATTCTCCGTCAGCCTATGTACCTTATCCAGCAACGTGCCTTTCTCTTGTGATGATTCCACCGACGACGTGCTCGACGTGCTGGATATAATCTTGCCGGCGTAAAAGCTGGTAATGTGGCTGTAGGCTTGCGCGGCCATTGTCTTTGATTTCTTAACTCGCTCAATTCGAGCCTTGTCGCCAAAAACGTTTGTCTTGCTGCCGGACAGATGTTGGATAAGTTTCTCTGTGGCTTTTGACATATCACCAACAAGGAGAAACTCGCAAGGAGCTATATGCAAGAGTCTTGTCTCAAGCTCGCTACGCATCCACCCATCCTCGAAGTCGTCGTAGATTATGTCGCCAGTCGAGGGTTGGACGGCAAGAAGACCAATCTGTACTTTCTCATCTAAGCCCAAGCTCTTTGGCTGGGATTCAGTGAGACATAATAAGTGCCCGCTAGATAGTTCACTGCCAGTCTCCGGTGCAGTCAGAGGTTCTTGTTCATCTATGTACGTGCCTTTCGTGTACAAATTCGTCAAGCCCCGTTCAAACGCCTTATTTCGATTATCTCCAGCTGCCTTCAGAGCGGCAGTTTCTAACTGTCGGACAATACCGACCTTATGGCCAGAGGATACCAGTCGCTTCACATGAACATGCAAACGATGCACGGGCACGCTCGCAGATGCGAATCGATCCAAGTGTGCCTCAGATGGATGCTCGTCAAATCGATATTTGCCTGGGATGCATACGATACTCAACTCTTTAGCGGCTATCCTAGCGTCTTCACCAAAGAAACGGAACTTATACCCCACCTCAACGATCAACAATGTATCTGGATGCTTGTGTTTGATATCCAAAACCTGCTTTTCGAGCGGTGTGAGCTTGGTGGTCCCGTTTTTCTTAGAAGCCGGTCCTTTCCAGCCTCGGCCTTTGGACTGTGGCTCTGCCTCAGCTTCTAATTCTTCTTCATCCTCTCCACAATCCTCCGGGTGGTCCCTTTCTTCTAGTATGAGGCGACTTCGCCTCTTAATTTCTGCAATGCTATCAGGTCTGCTAAGCCGTTTCACGAACTTTTGATGCAGTCTCTCCTTCGATCTCCTTGTCTCCTCGTCTTCTACATAGATATCATAGTGATTGCTCTCAGAAGTGACTCCTGGTAAGCTGGAGAACAGGTATTTCGAGGTTCTCCCAGTAACATCCACCTTTTTCATTTCGTCATTGGAATCACTCAACCGATTGACCAAAGATTGTTGTTCCGCTGTTTTCTTTTCCTCTTTCCCTTCTCTTTTATCACCTGCTAGCGCGTCGAAAGTTCGCTGCACTCTCTTGGAGGATGGCTGAAGCTGGTCTTCATGTCCGTGCTCCCTATTCAAAGTTCGCTTTAGCTTTTGTGAGCTTCGCTTGCGATCGTTGATCGGCTCCTCATCTTCCTCATCGCTAGAAGAAGGCTCGTTTTCGCCCTGACGGCTAATTCGGCGCAGAGAATCTACCTGGAGGCTGGATGGCGACTGATGTCGGTTGCTCTGCGGCGGCAATGCATGAGAGGCGTTGGATGGTGCCGGCTTCGCCGCAAAGAAGCTCGAGATGGATTGTTGCTTCTTTTTCGACGTTGGTGGGACTTGCGAGAGGGAGGGTGAAGACTGCAAAACCATTGTTACGTCTGGTCAACAAAGGGAAATGGGTAGTGATTGTAAATATAAGGACGGGAGAGGTAAATGGTAAGAGACAGATCTGGCGCACGTCATCTACGCGTTCTTAGCGCGGAATTCATCAACGCGGACCACACGCGACAGTTTATCAGCTGCATATCTTCTCACTCGCCTGTTCATCTACATACCTTCTTTGATATATGCACGTATCCATTTTAAAGACAGAAAAGTATAAGATTTCTCATTTGTATAAAAAGGCTGTATTTGCGTTGAATTCTACCTCGCCTCCTGGGCATCTTCACATCTACCACTCTTGTTGAAAATGGGCGACTTAACAGAGCTGTGGAAGCTTCAACAACAGTCAAGATATGGAACATGTTATGGGAACCAAATGTCAGTTGATCAAGGGAGAGAAATCTGGGTATACAAGATAGAAGAAGTGCATGCCTCAAGCATAATCTCACTGACCTTCTGAACTGCCAACTCTTAACAACTTCTTCGTTTTATACGTTTCGCTGTGGAGCACGTTGCTAGTATGTCCTCATCCACCTCTCAAAAGAAGCACAGGGCCTTAAATAATCACTCAGACGATGTTTCTGGAGCGTAGTGTGCTTTTTTCAGCAGCTCCCCTGCTGAAATCTGTTTGATCTGAAGCACACCTCCGGATATTGTCCAGACCAATCGAGGCGTTCCATGACTTCTCCATAGAACTCGCAAAAACCGCGATTACGAGGCGTCTCAGATGAAAGTTGACGAATTATGTAGCGCAGGTCGTCAGATTTATGGTCGACACATTCCAGTCCACTCCGTAGGTATCACTGCAAGTGTGATGGAAACGGAGCTGGCACTACCGGTGGAAGTAATAGTGCGGGAAAAGGTTTTGCATTTTAGTGACAGTAAGCTTCTTAAAAACCTTCTAGCGGTGGCAGTTCACCAGCAGTCAATGCTTCAAGGGTCTATGCTGCGCCTGGTTCGTCCGACGTGTTCAACGCTCAAGCACATAGTACTCATCAAATCTAAAATAACAAATTAATACCAACACTTTGCCGTTGGTATCAGCAGTGAATTGCAGTCCAGGCATTGAATCGTAAACTTAAAAGACCGAAGTAGTAGATGTAGCGGCCGAGCGAGCCAAGAAAACACAACCATCGTGCGATTAGCATTATGTTGTTTCACCTTTGCCATCACTAAGTTTAATGTTGCGCGGATGATTATCATTCTTTGAGGCTGCCTCAGCTTCATTTTTATTGTGGGTCATTTGAAAGCTGCCCACGGTTTCATATTCAGCTACGGATTTCATGTATACGAAGAAATCGGACGGTATGTATTGGTGGGTATATCAGTTTTTTTATTAATAAAAAAAATCCCCCGGACAAGATATGAGGCATCCGACATGCATTATTACACAGGAGACACGGTCCAAGAGAATGCTCTAAGTACAAGAAGCAGGCTGAAATCCCTGCATACAGACGACTCCAATGGGCTTTCATAAAGGTTTCAAAAAAAAAATCAAATAAAATCGCGGATATCATACTTTCGCTCAGATCCACCAAAACGCCTTCCATCATTACCGCTTTCCTCATTACTGCTTTACAAAATTCCTCAGCTGAGAGAAAGCCTCCTTCATTTCTGGAGTTGAGCTGTGTCGACCCAATAATATGCGTTCCTCTTCTTGCATCCCTCGCTCTCGCATAATTTCCAGCACGGTCCTTCCGTCTTCGTCTCTCGCATTGAGATCTGGCGTTGCAAGTTCAGTCATCAGCGCAAGAGTCTTCATGTCACTCTTGTCCAGTGCTTGCAAAACTGCATTCCAGCCACGATACATGAGATTGATGTCGGCTCCCTTCGCGAGTAGGTGCTTAATATATGAGAGATCGTCTTCGCGGTGGCGGCGAATCGCTTTTATAATAGGGAGGTGCTCTCCTGGTGAATTGGGGTCGGCACCCGCCTCATCCAGAAGATACTGGAAAATGGCTTTGCGGTCTTCGCGGATAGAGGTGGTAAGAGCACTGAAAACACCACCATTCTTCTCTTCGACATCTACACCCTTAGCTAGCAGTAATTTCACGCTCTCCAACTGGTCTGCTTGGACTGCCAATTCCAAGGCGCCTTTTGGAATTTTCGAAGTCTGTATGTGAGGAAGCAGCTTGGAAAGAATCTCCGGATTTTTCACGGCCATGTTCACGGGCCATTCTTGTCCGTGGAGGCTTGGATCGGCGCCATAGGACAAGAGGATGTCGATGAACTGAAGCTCGTTCTTACGAATTGCAGTTGTGAGTGCCGTGTGACCTGACGCGTTGCGAGCATTGACGTCGACATTTCTCTCAAGAAGGATGAGAAGGGCGTCTTTGTTCCCATGTGCGACCGCAGTTTCAATGATACCTTTTGGATTGTTCGGATCGGCTCCGGCAGCGAGGATACAGGGCAAGAGGTGGGCGCGATGATGTGTGACGCATTTGAATGCTGGGTATTCAGAAGCTCGAAGATTTGGATCGGCGCCCGCTGCAATGAGTAGATCAATGAGATCCCCATGGTTATCCCTTATTGCAGTACAGAGAGGAGTAAAGATACCATCTTTCTTCGCGTTCGGATCTGCTCCGTATTTGAGCAGGATCTCCACTGCTTCGCGTGAATTAATCGACGTTGCGAGCTCAAGGACACCTGGAGCGCGAGTAAGATCAGCGCCTCCACTGAGCAAAGTTTCTAAGATCTTCGGGCGGTGCACGGCTGGCCAAAGCATGTGTTTTGGCCCAGGCAGGTTCGGATCGGCGCCATGTTCTAGCAAAATCTTGATAAGATCGACACGGTCTGCCCCAATTGCTCTAAAGAGCGCAGTTTCACCGCGGCCATTTTTATTATTAGGGTTGGCATCATACACGAGCATGAGCCCCACAAGACTTGATGGGGTTGATTTATTCATTGACTGAATGAATGGCGTATCGCCATTTCCCATCAGCACATCCGCGTTGGCGCCGTGCTTCAGGTACAAATGTGCAAAATGTGCCTTACTATCACGGAGGGATAGAGCAAACGGGGTTTCTTGAGTAGGACCAGCTGACAGGTTGGGATCTGCACCATACTTCAGAAGGAGTTGGGCCGCCTCGAAGAATGAAGCCTCAGTGGCAGCAAACAGAGGCGTGAAAGAGTCCTTATCTTTCGCATTCGAGTCAGCACCGAACAGTAGCAGTAGTCGAACAGTATCCAAGTCGTGGTTCATAATGGCTACCCTGAGAAGGCTGCATTCCGGTCCATTATCTGCAGGAACACCGTAATCGAGAAAATGCTCCACGACTTTGTGATTTTGTTCTTGAACCGCAACGAGCAGAGCTGTCTTGGAACCGGCAGGGATTGACCCAGTGCTGCGCTGTGGCCTCCATCGAGGGACAGTTGTTGGATCGATTGTCACACGCACCGCATGCTTGGGAAGGGCGTCGCTCACTTCGTGAACGAGCATCAGTTCCTCAAGGGCTGTCATCGAAGAAGGCGAAGTGATATCAGAGAGATTATCGCTTGCTGTCATTCCCCCAGTACTGCGCCCGCTGAATGTATGGGAAACCGCGGTCTCCCTGCTTGATCCCATGCTCACTGCCGTTCCATAGGAGTCCCCACGCACGAAACTTGGAGGTTCTAAGACATGTGGAGATGGTAGGTCTTGTCGAGAACCTCTGGAGTTCGCAAGCGCTTTTAGAGTCGATTCATGAACTGACGGTGGTTTTTCGAGAAGCGCGTCAGGAGTGAGAGCTGGGAGAGACGGCTTAGCAGACGCGACACTTCTCGTTGGATCCGGACGATCAAGAACAGCAGCAAGACCTGTGTACCCGATGCTGGATACTATGCCTGTGTTGTCTGCGGGTAAAGCCCATGTCGCCAGCTGTGTATTCTTTTTCGAAGTTTCATGGCATTGGTTTAAGGATTGCTTCATCTTTTCAATATCGGTATCGGCAAACATCATGCGAAAACCCTTGCCCAGTTTCCCAAATCCCTGTCGTCTTTCATTGTCCAGGAGTTTGTTGACCATCTGATTTAATACCGTGAAATTCATGCTCATTTGACGGAACAGTTCTTGAAGATCACTGGTGACATTGGCCGGCAATTGGGAGCCAGAACGGCTCGCCGCGGTCAAGCCAGCATTTGCGATGAATAAGGCCCGACTGGTCTCGAGAAATTCAATGGCGACGTCTTTGAAACCAGGCCGGGGATTTTTAGCATCGCTGAGGTACTCAAGAATATGGACGGCAATGCTGTTGCCCAGCTTGATCGTGCTTGTGCACAGCTCGGGAAGCTTTTCTCCCTTCTTCGGGGCCATGTTTCAAAGCATGTACAAGTGCTCGGAGGTGCACTGCAAAGAAAACACAGAGGGCGAGGGTAAAGCGCAATTGAACCGCGAAATGAGACCCGTTGCGGGCGGTGCAGGTCCGGAGTTTTAACCATCAACGGCCATTGCGCAAGAGTCATGGACGGGGGCGCCCTCGTGGTTGGCGCAAGGCCCAATCAAGCGTACCATGGATTTCCTGGCTATTGACCACCCTGATTGGGGAGGAGCACAAGTGTCATAGTATTGAGTGGCGTGGCCGAGACTGCACGGTGCGGTCGAGACAACCAGGTTGGTGGCAATTACCCACTCACAGCTGAGCGGCAGAGTCAACGAACGAGTCAGGGAGCCGCAGATGCTTAAGGTTCACAAAATGAAAGTTTCCGGCTGAAGATGCCACATCCGCCTACGCCGTTCCACCAGTGTTCGGGTCCAGCTGAAATTGAAACGCAATGAACATGTGGCGGGTCGTTTGGATCATGAATGTGTGGGCGCCTTCTATACAAATATATATCGAATTATGGAGTAGAGACTCGCGTGAAGTTTTGCCCCCTGTGCCTGGCCTCAATGGATCTGGGGTCATGAGTCAGCTCCATGAAGAAAAATGAGCCAAATCAGAGCCCGAACTACCACTGGGATCGATCTAAGACATTCACTTTACAAGGTCTTACCGTGGCAACCAATCCAACAGCGGCCCCTGCTCCAGCCCTGGGCATACCAATATCTTCATAAACGGTCTTAGCGTATCTGGCCCTACGGTCGGCAAATTGAGATTGCATAGCTGTAAAAGTCTCGGCTTCAAATGCCTCCTCCATCGTTGATGTGCATACGAGGCTGGAAATATATTCCTCAAGAAAGAATCCCGGTCCTGACCCTCCCCTGTTTTAAAAAAGGCGAGAAGCGATGATTGCATGGACTAGAATCAGCATTGTATTTGCCTGCATATTGCGAATACCCTGACGTCGGCAGGATCTGACCCAATAGAGAAATGGTCTGTAGCAAGCCCCGATTCGACCTTCAAATTTCGAGCATTTTTTGCTTTGTGGAAGTTAGTCATGCTAAACACCTGAGCCGTGAGCCGCTTTATGCCTCTCTCAATCTTCTGAAAAGAGGTTGTTGAGCCACATGGCCGTGATGGCCATGTTTGCAGCAGGCAAGCTCCGCCTGCTACCCTAATCATCATTTCCACTGCAAGCGTTATCCCAGAAAACTCCCATCATTCTCCGGGAGGGATGCATTTTGCAGGGGATACAGCAGCATCTGACTGGCTCGGTGATCCGGACGCAGAAGCGACTAACTCACCGATCAGAAGCGACACGCCTGGCGTGCACCACGGTTTGTACTGATATAAGAATGTGCGGGCCATAGAAAGTGTAGGACGTATTGCAAAAAGGCTCTCGGAACAAATAAATTGGGCCTCTTCTGCCTCCTTCGAACCGCCATAGCCCCGAGAAGCCTTTGGGCGATCATATGTTGTAAATATAACGTGTCCACGAATTTTTGACGTCTGAAGGGATCCATCAAGTTCTCAATTGTTTGATATTCTATAGCCGCGAAGAGACCTGACCAGATTGGGGCCATGAGTACAGTTGCGTAGACTCACGGTCAAGTGAAAGTTATATACTAGCGGATGCCCAGCAGAAGCTTCGTAGCTTTTAACATGGCTGTTCCCCAAATCAAGGATATCATCCAAGGAATTGGGGCAGACACACTTTGTTGCGGATTTGCAAAGCTTGGGCGCCTGGTACGGGAGCTTCGGCGAGGCTAATGAATCTTTGCCAGTCAATGGAAATTGAATTTGATCCCGACTGATGGAGAGGACGTACCACAATGCATGATGAAATCTTTTTGCTGACCAACATTAGAAACGGCCGTAAATCTAGCTCATCTGTCTTGAGAATACTATGCTGCTTATATGATTCATTCAAATGAAGCATTTCTGTGAGAGAATACTCTCAGGAAATATTCGAATGAAAGGCTGATACGGTATTTTCTGGCCTGTGAGATCTCGGAACAGACTTCACTGCCGGAAAAACATGCGTCGGGCGTAGGGGCCAATATTTACCTAAGACAATTAAATACCGTACGTGAGTTATGCAGACGCATATCATACCGCAGAGGTGACAAACACTTTGATTCGGACGAGCCAGAGCGAACCCATCTAAACCAAAGTCTTGGTGCTGGATTGCAGAAAATAAAACAGGACGGAGGTCGCGAATCTTCCTGTTTCCGCTGGTTCTGGGCATGCTTCCTTGTGATTTGGTTTGGTCGAGCAAAGACGTATGTGATTAAAATTGACGTTCGAGGAGCAAATTTGACAAGGGTTTTCCAAAATCACCAGGCCGCACATGAGAAATCGCTTCATATAGAGTGTCAAACCCGGCTTTGATGACTTCCAGACCAATTCGTCCCTCATTTGTGGTGGACATCTATATCAAATGAAACCTTCCTCAACTCAGGATGGCATGGATTGCGTCCATTTCGAGCCCTATAAAGCTGCAATGAAAACAAGCAGTGTCATGCTTAATTTCGTATGAGTGGAGATCAACATTGTCGGCAAGGCAAATTCTAAGGGAGCAACTTCCATGATCGATCTGAGGCTGCTATTGGGATAATGCAAGCAAGCAATGCGAACCCGATACCGAAAACTCTCCAGAAAGTATATTCAATCAGCGAGTACACCAGTTGACTCCTCGCGCATGTGTCTCAAGCCATGGATCGAGCGGCCAGCAGAACGCAAATTCACGGCGTTAGCCTTTGTAGATGAACATGTTGCTGAATGATTCATAGGCGACTTGCACAAAGAGCAGCAATGCCTCAGTGATTGGCATTGATGCTCTAAGGTCGATGATGCTTTCTCTACAACTTCGCGAAAAAATTGAAATATGTAAACGTTCGGTCATTCGTTTTTGACGGCCGGGATTCGCTCCAGCAAGTATTTCGTGATGATCCGGCCCCGTGTGATAGATAGTGGGCATGGAAAACCTGACCTGAAGCACACAATTTTAATAATCCGAAGAAAAGCACGTCTGCATGCGTGGTGCCACCTCCTTTTCGTCAGAGCTTTTCCATGTGCCCACATCTGCGCTCCAAACTTGCCGCCGTGGGAACCTTTCGGCATTGCCATCTCAGAAACCGTCAACATCCCCAAATAGTAGCGGTATTCAGCAACAATCGAGCTCGTCTGCTAAACACGACATGGAATACTTAGGTAGTCCAGCGCCATTACCTTGTCTAGCGTGTTTGCGGACATCGTCTATTATTCAAGAGAGAGACAAAGCGAGGGAGAGGGGGACGGCAATGGTGCCATGATAAGCTCTCCGGATATGCTCTCCATTTGGGCGATGCTATTTGAACGTTGTATGAATGTCCGCAGCCTGAATCCAAATATGAAGTTATTCTACAATGCCATAAGTCTGAAGTAGAAAGTTGACCGTTCAAAAGTCTGAATTATCGATCGCAGTATCCTGGCGAATGCTGCTGCTCTCCTTGTACCCAACTCATAATCGTGAGCGTCGTCGTGTATCCCATTGCCAAGAAACCAAGGATCACAAGAAGGACGTCAGCGATCCTCTGCCAAAGTCTTTCAGCAACGACTCGGTAGTGCATCATCGGCTGTGTTTATGAGTACGATCATTAGCACTCAAAGAATACACGGAAAGGAGAAATCAAAGGGGTTGGGTGGTTAGTATGCTGGACTCACCGGATATATAAACACTAGCGGAATGCACGCGAACGAGCCGACAATGCTGACAAACTTATCCAAATCGTTCGCGCCACCCCAACCAATAGCCGCACAAAGAACCACCATGAAGAATCGAAAGATGTTCTTCTTCCATTTGATCCATGGATTGTACTTCCCTGTCCGGCTGAACAGCTGCTGGCTCGTGATCTCGATGGCCGGATATATCTGCAACGGCGTGCTCAGCAAGATTGCCAGGCTGTAGAGGAATTGAACCCCATTAACTAGCTTATCATCTTGAGGCATGTTGAGGAGAATCACGGTCTTGGTGCTGCTGCCGTATGCGGCATAGGACACTGCGCCGGCGGAGATGAAGATGACCGAGATGATTACCATGACGGTCGCAAGAACCTTGGGGAACTTCTGCGGCTGTCGCATTCCGGACTGAATTGGGATCACGAGGCCGATTCCTTCAAACGTAAATATTGCAGTCCCAATGAACAGCGTCCAGTCTTTGGCATTGAACGCCTTAATATCGCCAATGCCGTGCTGCTCCACAATGGTTTTGATGTCGTAGAAATAGATGTATATCAGACCCAAGCATATGAACAGATCGGCGACGAGTGCCAACTTTTGGATGTTGTTGATATTTCGGTACAAGCTGAGCGGCAAGAATATAATCATTTGCATGAGGATAACCCAGTGAATAGCAATCGTCGTACGACACTTGCTGACAGCAAGTATGAAAGCCTGCAAGTTCTCGGAAACAAAAACGATATAGGCGCTGGAGAACCCTATCTGGCTGATGACGAGCGAAAAATTGATGAGATTTCGGAAAGTGTTGCCAAAAATGTGAGCACCCATGTCGCCGAAGGAGAGGTGGACCTTTAGCCGGGTCGAGACGAGCAACAAAAAGCAGTAATACGAGAGAAGCGCGATGGCGATGAGTACGATATTGGAAAAGACCATTCCACCGTTTAAGTATGCTCTCGGCAAGAAAAGCACGCCTGTGCCCACGAAAGATTTGAGCAAAAGCATGGCAGCACCCACTGGGGAGCCTTTGCCCGCCTCTCGGTGCTTCCGCTTTCGTTTTCGCTTGCCAGGCGTGAGCAACGCAGAATCCTCTCCCCAATCGCCATCGTCGGATCGATGCTCGTCAGCATCAGTCGTGGTTTCCTCGTAAGCATCCGAAGAGAAGTATTCGTCGGGCTCCAGCGCCTCATCGTCTTCTTCCAGCTCTTCACCGGCGAAATGGCCATAGAGCGTGAGGAACTCAATGAAGTTGCTCGTTACGAACCGCGGCTGCGAGGCTTGCACCGGTTCGCCAGTGGAATATTCGGTGCTGCCGTTGATGGTGCCATACTCTTGACGGCCGCGCGGAAGAGTACCAGAGGGTACCGGGGACGCAGCGGCACGCCGAAGATGATCTCGACGAAACCCTCCAGGCACCTTGACGCTGGAAATACCCTCTTCATCATCCACTCTATTGGGCAAACCCACGCTAACACTCCGACGCAATCTGCCAGTTCTGCGATCCTCTACGTCCGCCTGTTCCCGCTCGCGTTTCTCCGCATATCGATAAATGTGTCTGGTGGTGTCGCCCCCCTGCAGCTGCAAGCTCGAAAACTCCTCCTCTTCCTCTGGAGCGGCCGCATCCGGCAAATCGCCGGTCCGCCTCCAGGAACCAGACGGAGATCCACCCGGTGGGTTTACGAGATGTCGCTTCAGGACTTCGATATCCTCCGAACCTCTCGGGCTACGGGCGAGGTGGGCATTATATGAGCCTGGTGCGAATGAGGCCGATGTTTTCTTTTGGGGCTTCTTATCCTGACCCACAGTTTGTGCGCCACCATCTACTTCTCTTTCCGGGGGCGATTGCGCAAATGCACCGCGTAAAGCCTGAGAAAGGGAAGATGCGCCAGGGCCGGGCACAGAACCTCCTCCTGCTCCCGCCAGCGGGGTGTCGCTTCCTTGTGCTTCACTCGGGCGTGAACCTCGCTGCCCACTGACAGGCGACTCAACGACGGGGGTGGCCAGGCGTGCGGTGGCTGATGCCCTCGATGGGGACGCTGACACCACCGATCCGGATCGAAGGTGGCCTGGCGGGGTGCCGGTGGGTACTGGCTGGCTCCGTAGCGAGCTTCGAATGTCGTCCGACATGATTATAGAGGGTGTTGTGTGTGTGTCGGTCTCGCCGGTCGCCCGTCCTCTGTAATCGAGTTGATAAGGTCAGTTCTCCGGATGCAATCACGAGACCGTCGTCACCAGGCTTTTTGCCATCCCTCTCGTCGGTCAGCACATGACTCAGCGTTCTTCGGCACGTTGCTCAGAGGTGTTCAAGTGCTGTTTAGTGGTGCAAATTGGGCATGCTGGCTGCTTCGAATGCATCTTTTCTTTATTTGGGCCGGCAAACTTCCAGGTACAGCCGCATACGCCATTGAGGTTGACCAATCGGCCAACAGGCCGCGGCTGCCGTGGAGTCGGTGCTCCAATTCACAACTGGTCGACTTTCACACCTTCCCCATGAAGAACTCAATCATACAACAAAGCTGCATGTGTTCTTCAGGATGGACAGCGAAGTGGACTGCAGAGCTTGAGCAAACACGTTCGTGTGGGTCAGATGGAACGAAAGAGTATATCTTGCGGCACAAGGTTTCTCCGGAAAACCTTAGGCAATGTTTCGTCGACCCCACCCTTCGTCAACATGTATTATTCACTGTTTGTGAGATTTTTACAATTATAGGAGTGGCAGCCATTCCATGCAGTACAACAAGTTCCTTCTCAGTAAAACTCCTAAATGAAATTCGGCTTTGAGGGTAAAGTCGTTTTGTTCTGAGCAAGTCCCCAACTCCCTTAACCCCGTTCATCGCACCCAGGTGTTCGTCCACCGTGAACCATTGCCGTTTTCAACTCCATTGCTCTTCTCTCGCCATCCGAAAAGGGTACTTCCAGCGATTCGACATGGTTGTAGGAGACTTTCCTGTCGACGGGAAGATCGCAGTTGTTACCGGAGGTGGCTCAGGTTTGCCACAATGATCTATCCAATCCATCAATGTAACTCACAATAGAATAGGGATTGGTCTTGCTTTCGTTCAGCAAGCCATTCAGGCCGGTGCAAAGGTCCTCATCGCAGACCTGAAGCTTACGCCCGCGGCAGAGAAGCTGGTCGCCAACTCCAACGGCACAGCAGCCTTTGCAAAATGCGATGTCGCGCACTGGCCGGATCTGGAGGCCATCCCATCAGCAACAGCCAAAGCGTTCGGGCCGAGCGCAGTCGCGGACATATGGATAGCATCCGCTGGAGTCTTTGAACCCAAATGGTCGTCATTCTTCTACGACACCGAGACGGACCACTACAAAACCCTCCAAATCAACGCCGAACATCCCATCAAGCTTACGCGGATAGCCATGCGGAGCTGTCTCCACGCAAATAAACCTTGCGTAGTTCTGCTGGTGGCATCTGGCGCGGGAATCGTTGGACAGTACGGCGCAGCTCTCTATTGTGCGAGCAAGCACGCCGTCGTCGGCTTCACCAAATCGATGGCGCAAGCCGACAAGGACGAGGACTGTAAGATCGTCTGCATATGCCCGGGGATGGTATCCACGCCGTTGTGGACCGGTGATCATGCCAAGGACGTCGCGAAGCAATATAGCTACACCGATGACATCTGCGTCACTCCGGATCAGGTGGCGGAGGCGATGCTTGAAATGGTGCAGAGTAAAGAGTATCCCGGCGGCTCGTTGCTGGGTGTCAGCAAGGCCCAGCTGAGAGAGAGGCTTCCGAGTCGGGAAGCAAGTGCAGAGATGCTAGGCACTGCGGAGGAATCGGGTGCAATGAAAACCTGGTTAAATAATTGTTATGCACCCATGCGTGAGGTGTTTAGAAAAGAACGAGGCGGAAATAGAAGACACCACGGGACCTGAACAAAGCGTGTCACCAACATATAAGTCTGCAAGTTTGTTTAAACTACTTCCCAGTGGCATCATCATGATGAACGCTTCCTGTTATTCCTGCTTTTCATTCCGACCAACTCGCCCACATAGCCATCTCGGCCACGCAAGGGCAACTTTTCCACTATTAACGCCGCCACATCTTCCAGCTTCGTGGTATAGGATGGCATGACTGCCAGCAAGTTTAGATAAACACCAATGATGGGAATTTGCCTTAACCAACTATCCTCCCACTCCGGTGGGCTTCTGGCAGAAACGCTTAACCCATGTCCTCGAGCCTCTTCCAAAACGTCAATCGACTCGCTTTCCGGCCTCATGATCCCCACACACAACAAGGTCCACTCCAAGTCGGTGGAAGGAATGGCCCGAAGGACTGTTTCAGTCTGGCGATGATGTTCTGCCATCCACCTGGCAAGCAAATCCTGCATCTGACGACCTTCCATCCCCGGATATTCCAGTGATCCGAGTCCGCCGATGAACCATGCTCGGAGGGGCCGCTCACCTCGTTGTTTGCCTATCCGAACTGCCGCTGAACTGATGGAAGTCACCAGCCGAGTCATGATCTGTTCTCGCCAGGGAGGCACCATATTGCCCGCCGCACTGACAACCGCGTCGCATTCATGGGTTCGAAGAGCGGATTCGACAGCCGACGAGTCGAATCCATCGCCCGTAACAATCGTCAGGCGGGAGTAAAGTGCGGGAGAGATCTTAACTTGAAGCCTCTCAGGCGACCGTACAAATGCCACAATGCTGTGCCCATGCACCAGCAGATTGGGGATGATACGAGAGCCTAGGTTACCTGTTCCACCCAGGAGAAGTACTCGCATCTTTGTCTTATAATTCTTCCGTGAACCTCCAACCAGCAAGTTAAGCAAGGATAAGTATCGGCACTGCGTTCTGGGTAGAGCACAATCACACGGAGGGTCGTCAATCAAAATCACTTCGTGAATTGTCACCGACACATCCCCGAGCCTTGCGCGCTATACAATAATTGATTGCCACATATTCCTTTCCCACAAGGGCTGATCTAGTAATGGTTAGATTACGCGGATTCGGGGACTTGTTCGAGTTCTTAAATGGTGCACGATGCGTCTGTGGGAGGAGACGGAGAGTCCGCGTAACTTCCGTTTCCGGTGTGGCGATTGCACAGCATCACCGAAGAGAGCAGCACACGAGCTACTGCGGTTATGGGTATATCAGATGGGCTTCTGACATGTGAGGTCGTACTGATGAAGCCGATCGCACGTGGTATGGCAGAGCATCCGCCGATATGCTGATGAATTAATGAAGCTGCTATCAGACCACCCATCGGTCCCAGTCAAGACTATAGCGCACCTTTATTGATCTGTATCCGCTTATCCTCTCCCGCGCTCAGAATTCCGACATCACGATCCCAACATACGTCGAAAACCTTGACCCCATCGCCCGAGATACTTCGCGACTTGCCTTTCGCACTCTCCCTCTCAATCACGTACACGCTCGTCCCCACTCGATCCGTCACATCATTGCGCACGGATCGGATATCCCATATTCGGCACGTCCCATCATGGCTCCCCGAAACCAACTGATAGGTCGAGTTGGGATCTCGAGCAAGCGTCACGACCGCATTGGTATGGCCACGTAAAGTCATGGCCGCGACGGTGGTGGCAGACGTTCGCGGATCGATGAGGGTGATGTGTCTCGCGGATGTGCCGGTGGCGAGGAGAGAATTTTGTTCCATATGGCAGATGCTGAAGAGGCTTTGCGCCGTCGTCCTCGTGTCCACGCAGGTCCCTGTTGTGAGATCCCACGTCTTGACCGAATGATCCCATGAGCAGCTGTAAGCCACGGTGCGGTCGCGCTCGTCGAAACACACATCTGCGACTTGACTTTGATGGCCTTCTAGCATGCTCAACGGGCCGCGTTGTGGGATTTGCCTGCTGTTGGACAATTTTCGCCTTTTATTGGCTATGGGTAGAAGACCGTCCGGCGGGGGAGGAAGTTCCCCCTTCTTCGTCGTCCACACGCCAATTTTATGATCTGCGGAGGCGGAAAGGATGCGTGCGGAAGGTCCATGAACCGCAACCTTGTCGACCGACGCCTTGTGCCCATACAACTCCAACGTTGGAGTTAGAGATCCAGAATTCTTGGCCTCTCCGTCTCCGAATTTCCATATCCGTACCGTCCGATCCACGCCGGCACTCACCACTTGTGTTGGCGACGTGAATTTTGCGCTCTTGACCGGAGCCGTGTGGCCGTCGCCGGTCGCCGTAACTTCGTTGGACATATTCCACATTCTCAGCAGGCCGTCATAACTTCCGGACAAGATTCGCTGCGAGGTTCCATCATAACCCTCCCCACCCCACTGGGCAGCCTTGGAGCTCGCGGAGAGGACGTCCACTGACGACACCCAATCGTCGTGGATGTAGCTAGAGACGTACAGAGGCGGGATGAGCGCTTTCACGTACTCAACACGCAGGGTTGTCTCGGCCGAGATGCCATTCTGCGTCAGGAACTGGTCGAGGGATGTGCGCAGGAACTGCCCATTGATCAAGAACTCGAGTGGGACGGGTTTCTCGGTATCCAGTAACCGGTTGACGAGGGTGGACAATTGATACCGTTTCACTTCCGTCGACACGAGAATCGGGCCGGTGTCGTGCGGCAGGCGAATCTCCTCATCCTCCGTGCGGAGATGGATGCGGACCTGCGCTGCCCGATCTCCGCCCGCCGCGGTCGAGTCACCATCTACAGCCATGTCGACGCCTTTCGCGTGCCGCAAAGCGTGTCGACAGGACGTCAAATAGACACATGTATTCTCGAATACGTCTTGTCACATGCAAAAACAAAATTTCTGCACCCCACCCCTGCCACACTATCCCCGGCCCGCTCGCCTAACCCCGTCCCGCTCGCCAATCGCTTCCATGGGGGGGCATTTTCACATGAAGACGGGAAGCAGCATGACGGCAGCCGTGAGCCTGACGGAACAGCTGAGGGCTCCACCAAGCTCCTCACGCTGCGCAATTCCTTTCTAGCTCTCGGTGCAGGTTGTGACCGACACTGGGCCGCGGACGGTGCTTTGTGTCTCTGGCACGGCTCCTCGCGGCCTCCCCGGCGCACGGATGGTATATTTAGTCCGGTTTGTGCCTCAGACAGAGCTTGGGCCGCCTATTCCTTTGCTGCGTCCACCTTCACGGACGTTACCACCGTCCTCTCCTGCTCGGCCTGTTGAATTCTTTCCTCCTCACGCTTTCCGACGAGCTCGTTCCAGCACGGCGTGGTCGGGCCCAACATGTCCCAGCCGGTGGCGTTCAGCGAAGACGATGACGGCCCCGTGATGAAGCCGCGTCCGCGCGGGCGCCTCTTCGAACTCGCCTCCGCCCCATCTTCCGCCCCGTCTACGCCACCTTCAGACAGCCAGAGCTTCGGGTCGAATGTCCAGGCACCGCTGCAGCCGCCATCCACCGACGGCGCCACCACGCCCTCACGCACGCGCAGCATCCTCAACCTGACGAGCTCGACATTGTTCGGCATATACCAGCCCACGGGCTACGCCACAGACCGCGATGAACCGAGCACGCCATGGGGCACGGGGGCAGAGACGCCAACGATGGGGGTGAGCAGAGATGGGTCCTTTGATTTCACACGTGACAGAGGCGTCCCCGACACGGTGGTGCAAAAGGCGGCGAATGGACACACGAAACTGATGCGGAGACGAAGTACGGCGCACCGTCCGCCACGAAGAGGCCTCAAAGGCTATCTGCTGCCCATGGTGGGGCGAACGCTGGCGCTATCCGGAGTGGGCATGCTGTATGGATTGCTGATCAGCCACTTGCACGATCGGCGAGAAATTGCTCCGGTGAAGGTAGAAGGCCTCGACCAACAGGGATGGCCATACTTCACATTCTGGAGCATCGCGGGAGTGCTGCTGGGGGAAGCGATGCCAAAGGTGGACAAACTGTGGGCGCCGCAAGATGATGACGGGGATGTCGAGGAGCACGGAGACAGCGTCACGGGACGCGGGCATGGTTCTGGGGATTGGATGGATGTTGTGCGTTCCATCAGCGCATTTGTAGGGATCGCTTTCGCGATCAGAAAGCTGCCATGGGAGTCGACGTTGCAACTGTCGCTGACATTGGCGCTGGCCAACCCCGCGGTATGGTATCTCATCGATCGGTCACCCGCAGGCTTTGTGCTCTCGAGTCTCGTGGCCATCTCGGGCACGGCGGTTTTGCTTGGCATCAACCCGGCGTTATTGCCTTCGCCCACTCCGTCCCAGGTGCTGCGAGGTCATGTGGCGAGGCATGGCAATGGAGCCAGCGGCGCCATCGCGACAGACGAGTTGGTATTTGGCGTTTTTAGCCACGAGTCTATTGGCGTAGCCAGCTGGATTGCGAGTGTGTTGTTTGTGAGTTCGGTCTGCTTCGGCAATATTGGTAGGCGACTTGCGGCCCCATGAGCCTTAGCCTTTGTCGATAGTGGGAAAATCTGAGCCTGATCCGGGTGGCAAAATTGACTTTCATCCTTTCGGGCATCCACTTCTGTCTTGCGCGTGTGGAGGTAGAATTCGTGGCTCGCAGCGTCTGTCTCCAACTATCGCCTTACAAGGCTATCACTTTCGCGGTGGGCTGGAAGCTTGGTGGAGACAGCCTTGAAAACAAATCATGCTCTGGTTGGTTATGGAGAGCAATGTGTCTTAAAGTCCTCAGCTTTATAGCGGTCAAGAAGCCCATCCCGCAACATCCCTCTCTGCCTACAAACGTTTCATCCGGATGTAACATCGGTCGGTACATATTCTTTCGCAGTGTCAGGTCTGGGTCCAGAATCTCGAAAGCTCCGCTCGAAGGAAGCTGCTGTATATGCAAATCGTCGACTTCTGTCCCACCGCCACGTCCCTCAACAAAAATTTACAAAATAAAAATCAAAATAAAGGAACACGCAGATATTCAAACCGATGCCCACCACCGCATCGCCGTCTAAGTCGGCGCCAAGGTGCCAGCAGTGCCATGGTCCCCCTCCTTCCCATCTCCTCCAACATCACTCAATTTATCACCTTCAATCCGACCCCCCTCACGACTCCTCACCACTTCCCTCTCACTCCCCCTCCCCTCCTCGGCCTTCATGGCCACCTCCTCCGCCCACGCGGCCTTCTCCTTTCTTAACATCCTCTCCACGTACCACCAAGTCCCCGCACTCCATACCCCCGCCCATAAAAATGGCACCGCCCACCCGACTACGTACGCCGCCTGGTCTTGAATGGTAAAAATCAAAATTGTCAGCACGATTGCGGCGCTCTGCGCGCCAATCGCCCATACGACCCCTAACCGTCGCAGCATGGCGCGGAAAATGTGGGAGGCCTCGTATCGGCGGTTGAGCGCCTCGCGGAAAGCGGTCCCGCCGCTGCCGTCGACGGCGACGACATCTTCGATGATGCTGTAGATGCAAGGACGAAGTTGTGAGCCGGCGGGCATGGAGGAAATGCGAATAGGGGCGGGAACGTGGAAGATGCGAAGGATGTCAACAATGACAAGTTCGGTGCCGAAAGCGTACAACATGCTGGGGACGGGCATGGCAAGGAGACGAATCGGAGGGTGGGCAGGGACGGTGCCGCTGAGACATGGTCGTCAGTTAGATTTCGCGATTGCATGTTTTGCGGTCTGTCTGGCACTTAGAAGGGAGTGAATGTGATGAGTGAGATTGCACGGATAAATCCGGGGGTTTTGCCTATTCTCGATCGTGATCGTGGCGGATTCGTAATATCAGATGGGATATGATTGCTGTGGTGACGGGAACTCCGAATCGGAATTGTGTGATCCTGCGGATAGGAAGAACATGAAGGAAAAGGAACAAACGTACACAATCAGCTCGATCATAATAATAAACCATCCCAAACTAAAATTCCAATGAAACCAATCCAAATACGCCCGTCGCGCCCCTATCGGCCGACATGTCGACCCTTTCCGCATCAAGCGCCGCAGTCGCAGCACGTACTCCATGATGGATACCCCGCCCAATGCGGCCGTGACGATGGAGAACACAGCGTTGGCCGACAGCTGCCGTCGTGTCAGGCCGTACCATAGCCCGAAGTACAGGCCCACCGGCATAAAGATGCAGTCGACCACGATCAGCGACCAGAAAAACACGATACTCCACTTCCGTGGTGCGAGACTGTAATTGAGGGGAGGCGGCGTAGGCTCGAAGCACACGTCATCCGATTCCAGCGGTGCGAGCACCGGCGCCACTCCTTCTCGTTCTCTGCCTGCCGATGCCTGGGGTTGCGCTGCTGCTGCTGGTCCAGCAGCTTGAGCCGTTTTCTCATCTCCGGCTCCCAAAGTTGTGGCCGTCGGTCGTGGTTGGCCCCCAGCCATGTCCACCTGACTCGATCTCCTTCGCGTCATCGTCAATGATGGCCGACCGAACGGGCCATCCCGTCGCGTGTCGAAATCGCGACTCGGACGCGACGCTGCACCCCGACTCATCTGCGTGCTGGTGCGAGGAGGGGACGGACTGGTGGGTATAGGGTCGCTGGCGTGGCGTGTGGGACCTTGCATACTTCGGCGGGCGAGCTGGAGGCTTTTACGAAGATCTTGCTGCAGGCTTTTGCGCCCCGCTGGGGTGGTGAGCGTGGTGGACGTGGTGTGGGCGGCATTATCAGGACTCGTAGGGTCGCCAGCCCAGCCGATGGATGGCGTCCGGGCGGCTGCGGAAGAAGGATGGATGTCGGAGAGAGAATTCTCAGCGGCCGCTTCATCGCGCTGGGTTGTGTCTTGGACGGCAGGCGGGACGTTGAAAGGCCCATTGCGGCGAGTGTCGAAGTCGTGGTGTTCCGGTTGCTCTTGATCTTGTGCCATAACGGTGGCGGCGGCAGCGAACGCTCGCCGTTCAATCGCGCATGCGTTTTCTTTATCTATCTCTCCCTCCCTCTCCCTGTCCGTCTGTCTGTCTCTTTCTTGGCCGCCGCAAGCCCTCTCAGGGGTCCAGGAGGGCTTGAAGTGTGCTGTGCGCGGATGCTCGCGGGTGTTTCAACTTCACAAAGCACCGTGCATGCTTGGTCTTTGTAGGTAAGTAATTAATTAAATTCCAATGCCTCGTGTCCATCAATCAATCGTTCAGTCTTTACACCATTGTTATCGCCGTCGTCGTCGCAGGGCGGATAGAGATTTGTATAGGATGCCGGAGGAGAAGAGGTGGCGATACATTACCTGGACTTCCCCTTCCGGCGGGGGATGAGAAGCATGTCACTGGCGAAACTAGGCCGGGCGTTTGTCATGACCTCATCAGCCACGCGGCTTGGCAGGATTGTGTATGTGCGGCATATCGGATGACATGTACTTCAAAGAGCAACCTACGGATATCTGAGGGTTCAATGTGTAATGCACAATGCCATTGTCCAAATCAATCCATTCAGACCGGTCCATATTCTAGTCATCAAACGGGTGTGTAGACGAGATTGTTCTCATGTCATGAATGATCGATCGACGGACGGCAGGAGACCTTCACAAATGGAGACGCTTCAACCCTTGTTGGGAGCCAAAAGGCGACGCCACCTCTCGGGCAGCATTATTGGTCCCATATATATATCACAACAACCCTCAAGGACCCCATTTCCGCCTCCGCATCGATATATCACCAAACTATCATGGTTCAATCGCTTCTGTATAGGAGTGCTTTGTTGCTGTCGTGACTTCTAGTCCTCCTCAGATGTTAATCAGTCTAAAAGACTCGTGCTTGGGGACAGCTGATGGGTTGGATTTGAGCAAAATCATGACTCTGCAGTGCGCCCCGATTCATGATGGCTTGGATATTGCAAAGGTATGGGGGTTCATGATATGGAAGTATGCAAGTTGGTTCGAGACGAGTGATTTTGCGTTCGTTGGCTCGACATATGGGACAGCAATTTGAGCATGACAAGAAGGTAGGCGTGCAACGGTGGTCATCAATGGGAATTTGTCCGCACTCACTTAGCTCTGCTTTTGTGTGAAGGTATTTCCAGGAATGCCATCAGGCAGACGAAGCTATTTTTTGTGATCTTGTGATTGAAATTATCATGGACTTTCGACAGTGAAAGTTGATGAGGGGGTGCTTTCGTTCCTACCGACGCATGTGAGCGGTTCGAGCGGCTCATAGCTGTAAACAACCCCAACCCAACAGCTTGGTAGTTCGTGAAAGTATTCAAAACTCATGAGAACTCGTTCTGATACAACGCCATGCATTCTGGTAACTTCAGGATCGACCACGTCCTCAATTTTGTCAATGGTAACGAGCAATTTCTCCTGCGGAATGTCTTTCCATCGAATATCGTTTCTCTTTCCAGTTGATCATGAGCCGAAGTTTATCAGGATGCCCATAAATATATCCGACATTCCTTGCCCTGTATTCGATAATATGGATATCAGTTGCGTCGATAACAGTTGGAATCGCATCATCGATTTTTACACAGGCCGCATCGAGGTACCGAACTTCTACTCCCTCACCATATGGAGT
This sequence comes from Acidomyces sp. 'richmondensis', assembly GCA_003545705.1. Taxonomy (NCBI): domain Eukaryota; kingdom Fungi; phylum Ascomycota; class Dothideomycetes; order Mycosphaerellales; family Teratosphaeriaceae; genus Acidomyces; species Acidomyces sp. 'richmondensis'. The sequence goes on along the minus strand of QVLQ01000009.1, from coordinate 1,024,870 downwards.
TGTTGACTATATGAGAAACGTGCCTCATCGTTGTACTTGTACCTACGAGCCGGTAACGTTTTAAACTAACTGCTGAGTGAAATTGCAAAGACGATGGCTGGGTCCACCACTTCAGATACTGTTCGCGTTCACGGACCCAAAATCCGACGACTCTTTTCTGTCGACAAAGTGATACACACCCAGTCCACAACACCCAGTCCACAGTCATTTGTATCCTAGAAATGACAATATCAGAGTCAGGATCAAACTTATCTGAGTCGAAAACTGTCTTGAAAGCTGTAGAAAAGCTGCGGATCAGGTTGGCAATATGGTTGAATATACTCTCTGGATGTTGAAATTTTCCATCTTTGTGGATAGCATCAAAAAGCCTGCTCACTTCGAATCTCTGATACTCCAAGAAAGTATGTGCTGTACAACGATAAAGTTCACTTTTGTTCGAAGGCAAGGCTCCATGGAACCTTGTGCAGATCGATTGCGAGTTAGAATCAATCGCAATCAATGCAAGTATCTCAACTACAATTTTCTACGTTAATTCGCTTGCATTGATTCGGATTGAACATTTGGCCAAAGACATCAACAAGCGCTCGAATTTGCCCCATTATGAGGTCCTGCATTTAGTTTTGCAAGCCACTCATAGACTGCTGATTTGACTCGACCATTTATATGGAATGCAGAATCGGTTCCTGTGATACCACTGCTATAACTAGCTTGCCGCTTTGCCCTGAACTCGGCGAAGTTCTTGATTTCAATGACAGAGGCAATCTGCGGAAGCGAGCATCTAAAAATTCATATAGCTGAGCCTCGACTAATGACGCTATTTGGTCGAATCCAAATGCATCGAAAGATCCTGGAGCTAGATAGTCGTCGTGTACACCTCTCAGTGCTCACGTGTGGGTCTCGGTCATCTGCTTTTAACATCGATAGGCCGAAGTAGTATATCAAATATGCGCTGCTTTGTACAAGAATACTCGAGGGACAGATGTGATGGTGATATCAGAAGCCGTTAATTTCCACAATTCCATCTCCAAGAGAAAAGTGATGGATCTTGTGTAGAGCATGTGGAATACCAGTACTTTCCGAAGTATACATCACTTGCTTCCATGTGCTGGCCAGAGTTGAAAGTTGCATGAAATCCATTGGGTATATACGGGAACAGAGATATCTTCACGCCACATTGGATATACGAACTAGGGAATGTTACTATGTTCGGATGCTTCAAAGTCTCAATCATACCCAGGATTGTACGTTCGCTCATCCCCTCCTGTTGTTCCTTTAGTTTATTTCGAGCAATAAACACGCCCTGCACATTCATGAGCAGCAAACTCTATTTATTTTTCATTGTTTTTTCTCCTCCAGTCAAATGTACCTCCTGTTGTTTGGGAACAAATTCCTGGCAAATGCTTTTCAATTGCACTTTGAAGACTTTTCCAAATCCTCCTTCACCGACCACTTGATTGCTGAAGAAAAGGGTTAAGAAAATCGCATTACATCACAGGTATCTAACTTCAGCTGGAACTTGACGGGCTGTAATACAACAGGACGCAAACACCACTGGCGATTTACAAAATCACGCCCTGTCTCCTGCGGAACAAATATAAGCTCTCAAGGGTATACGGAAGCCTTGAATCGATATCATTCGAGTACAAAAACTCCATATTACGCTGCTCTTTCTCATTCAACAAGATTGTAGCAAAGATGATTGAAGTCGCATCCAAGAGTAAAGACGAGAAACGATGAAAACGGCAAACATCCGTACTCAGAGACGGGATTTTGATACTCAATCGCAAATTCGATCCAGCGTAAGTAGTGCCTTAATGTCCCCAGAAGAAGGAGAAGGGTGGGAAAGGAGGGTGGAGGGGGGTTGGGAGGTTAAATGACTTGAGCTCGTGAGCACATTAGGCCTCTTTCTGCAGTTATTGAAGTCTTTATCGCAAGATAGTCAAGGTGTTCAAACCGCACCTCTGCATATCCACGGGAGATATGCCATGTTGGGAAAACTAGCAAGACTGCCTGGTGAGATCGATATGCATTAATTACATACATGAGCGGCAATATATGGAGTTCGAGGAATCTGCACGGAGCCTTCGTTATGCATTCAGATTGTCTAGAAAGCTTCGGCCTCATTAAAATCGCTGCCGGGGAGCGCCACAAGGCCGACACCTTGTTGAAGGACCTTTGCACAAGTTGCACAATATTCTGCTTGAGTCACGAAGGCAAGGATGCGGACGGTACAAGCTTCATGTGCAAAATTGGGCGACGAACACGAGCTTTTTGTCACGGTCCTCCGCCAAATCTATGTTCGAGGTAAGCATGATTACCCCATTAAATCCTTAAACATTCTTGCAATCAGGTAGAAAACAGCAGCAGCGGATTCAGGCTCGAAAAGAGAGCGTTAAAGACGAAGTTCGACATTAAAGCGCTTCATTCTGGTTCGTGACGGCGTTGATTTGGAGCATCATACACGAAAGTCGTTCCTAAAGCCCTCTGACTTGCCGTTGATGAGCCCACTCAATTGTAGCAATACTCCATGAAACACTTCTCACAGCCCTCGGGCAAGCGCTCCGCACTCTTCTTCATAATCCCACACGCCAAACATAACGGCCATCCTTCTTTCCCTCCCTCATTCGCAATCGCCACCCCATTCCCGATCATGCCCACCGTTTCGTTCACGTAGTACTGAATCTTATCTGTCGACTGACCCGAGGGGTACGTATAATTATAATTTGGGATAAAGATGATCGTCACCGTCTCGGCTGTGTTGCAACCGAAAAAGGTGGGCTTTTGATTCAAATGTTCAGATACGAAGACGTCGGCGGAGGGAATGGGCGGCATGCGTGTTATTCCTTCCTTCTCGGCCGCGATGTACGTATTTTCAATTTCGCTGCCGTTCGGGAAATTCGCCGCCGTGTCGGCGCTGTTGGCGCTCACGATGATGACGTCCACAGCGCGGTGGAGGAAGGGCCAGATTGGATTACCTTGGGGGTGCGGTGCCTACGCCGCCGTCGACGAGCTCGAGAGTCTCTTGGCCCGCGACCAATGAAGAGGCGGGGAAAGCGTGGAACGGGTTCGGGTAGAGGCCGAAGATGTCCTCTTCCGGCAAACCCGCTGCCCCCGGCGCGACGAGCTCGGCCATATCCTCCACCAGGGCCAGGGTGGAAGTGGCGGTGGTGTTCTCGGCCGGGACGGCACTACACACGGCGCCGAAGACGTTGGAAGAGGTGCCGAAGACGTAGCCCAGCTGGTCGTAACCTGTCACGCAGTGGCCGGTGGATGGTTTCCCGTCCGAGAAGGAGGTGCCGAGGTATTGAATGTCAACGAAGGCATCCACACCCGAATCCCACGACCCGAATTCGTAGGGATGGAACTCATATTGCGTGGCTAGCTCTTGCGGGATGCATACTCCGTCCTCCAGCAAGTTGGATCCAAGGGCCGTAATGATGGGATAGGGCGCGGCATGGCCGGTGAAGTTGGAGAGGCTTGTGAGGCCAGACATGGTGTCTCTCACACCCCCGTCGGAGCCGGAGAGAAGAGCGTACGAGAGGATGCGGCCCCCCAGGCGTCGATGATAGAGGTTTGGAAACCCGCGTCCTTTTTCGCTTGTATGTCCGCTTCAATGGCCGCGTATATTGGCGCCGCAGCCGACGAAAGCAGGATTTCCGGCACCAGGAGACTGTCTTGCAGCGTCGTCTCCCAGAGGTTGGCTTCGAGTGAGCTGATGGTGGGCCAGTTGTTGCCGGCGATGGAGGAGAGCAGCCAGGAGCCTCCCGACACTATTACAACGGACCGTCAGCGTACCTACGAAAGTCTCTGGAGCGAGGGGGAGACATACGTCCGGCTTCGTAAGTCAATGCTTGATACACTCCACTGACCCCCGTTTTCTCGGCCTCTCGGCCGTCAAACCCCTTGATCACGCCCGCGCCAGTCAGCATGGCGCGATACCCTCCACCGCTCGACGTGAGTGCGATCACCGGCGCTCGCCGGCCATGCCATCCGCCGTGCTGCCCTTGCCACCTCCTCCACCAACCCGGATGAGGACCCTCGCCCCATCCGCAGTCAAAGCCGTCGTCGACGCTGCGGAGCCATTCTCTCAATGCCTCGGACGCTTTCTCGTACCGCTGAGCCACATATTGTGCCTCCTCGGCCGAGATCCCCGTCGCCTGCCGGACGAGCGGACTGGAGGGACAGGTCGTCGACACGGGAGCATACGGTGAGGAGTCGGAGCGGCGACCTGAGGGGGCCGCGGAGGACGTCAGGGCTAGGCAAGTGAGCAGCAGGCTCGTGGCCAGGGAGGAGGAAGTTGGCATGATCATACTGTGGCACGGCCAAAGTGGTTGAGGCTATCGAGGAGAAACCTGGGCATGCCGCCGCTGTTATAGACCAGTCCGCGCGGACTGCGGCACCATGGCCGTGTAGTCATGCTTATTTCGGTCGCTTGCCCGAGCCGTTTGGGCACTGGTGGTTGGTGTTTGTCTGAATTCGGTTTCGATCCCGCTTACCTCGATCCATCGGGTGCCTGCATCGGGGATGCTAATTGCATCGATCCAACGTCCTGGCGCGCGGGGTCATGTCGTCAGCCGGAACTGGGGGGGAAATTGGTGGAGGCGGTGGACGATTCAGTTTGTCCGTTCGTAGCGTCATTGTGGCCAGGATGCAGGTTCGTAGGTTCTGTTCGATGGTGTGAATTCCTGGCCGTGCATCCTCATCATCTCCTGACGGAAGGGAGCCTTCGGGATCTGCTGCTGTATAATTTTGGTCGGAGAATATATCGGAACGGCTGCGCTGGTTCGCTTGCATGATGTGGAGACGGAGATGTATACGATATGTAAGCGAGGAGCGAGGCGCATGTGGCTCGCATGGTGGCGGCGGATGGAGAGCTGGTCGTGGGCAATTTCCAGAATTCATTTATTATATTGCGGCCACACCGTTGAATGGTCGCCTTAACGAGTCATTTTAGGCCTCGGTAGACTTGAAGGGGATGGAAACAGCCGCCTGCATTCCTCAGCAGTTGGAGTGGTCGTTTTGGGAGAGTGGATCGGAGTTTTGAATGGAGAAGAAATGGACTCATTCGGTAGACATGTTCAGGGGGGTGCTGAGGCTATCAGAGTCGTAAACCTGGTATGCTGTCCGTTTCCGGGATCTTCGTCAGTATGCGATCTCAATGTGTTAACGATAAACGATATGCGCCCTGGTTGAGGAGCGCAAATAGAACCTGGTAATCGGCTTTGTTTACCGCATTAATGGCTCTAATCAATATATTGGTTAGAGTCGCATTTTGTAGGCGGGGGTGCGACAAGCCGACAGACTGCTCTAGCCCATCAATTTGGCATCAACGTCAGCATCTCCCGCGTTGCATCACCTGAGAACTCGGCATCGGTGACAAACAACCCTCCGCGTGCACCTGTTCCATAGCGCCCTCCTCAGTATGCGCCTGAACGAATCTCCCTTTGAATCAACCCCGTTGATAGCTGCCGTCTTGACCTGTGCATCTCATCCACTAAGCCATGCGCCTTGTCTTCCCAATACATGTCCTCTCTCTCACAACCCTCTCCGTATACGGTGCTATCGCCTCAAAATATAAACCAAACACACAAACCCCGCTCCTCTACCACTCCCCCAATGATGCCCCCCGCAACATCTCCACCGCTCTCTTCCTTGAGCTAGAAGAACTCGCCCGCCTTGTCGATATCACCTACTGCGTCTCCGCCACCTCCCCCGGCATCCTGCCCCCCTTCCACTGTCTCTCCCGCTGCGCCGATTTCCCGACCTTCCAGCTCGTCCGCACCTGGGCTACCGGCCGCCGCACCCCACTGAGCGACAGCTGTGGCTACATCGCCCGCGATGATTCCAGCCGCCGTCTCATCGTCGCTTTCCGCGGCACTTACAGTTTCACCAACGTGCTCGCCGACTTGTCCACCCAGCCGCAGGAGTATGAAACTTATCCCGGCAACCCAACTGAGGGTGAAGAGCCACCATGTCAGAATTGTACCGTACATACCGGGTTTCAGTACTCGTGGCAGCGGACCAGAGAGGCCATAATCGAGGATCTCGAGGCGCAGATCCGGAAGTATCCGGACTACCGTCTGCACCTCGTGGGACACAGCTTGGGAGGCGCGGTAGCGGCGTTGGGCGGGCTAGAGTGTCTTGCAAGGGGTTGGGATCCCGTGGTAACGACATTTGGGGAGCCGAGGTTGGGCAATAAGGGGTTGGCAGCGTACGTGGATGAGCGTTTCAACCTCACGTCTCACAGCCATGACCGAGATGGGAGGGACGGAGGAGATGAGGGTGCTAGCGGTGATGCACAGCGACAGCGCTTCCGCCGCGTCACTCACCGCGACGATCCCGTCCCACTATTACCATTAACCGAATGGAATTACGTTCCGCACGCGGGAGAGGTTTTCATCGACAAGCCCGCTCTCTCTCCCGACGTCTCAGACGTGAGACTCTGTGCCGGTGATGTAGATCCCGCGTGCAGCGCTTCGCAGGACGGTTCGCTGCTCGGCGATCCGCACGATCTGGCATTGGCGGGTGGATCTCTTCGACCGAACGGTGATGGGAAGGATGAATTACTCCGGTCGCTAAAGATGATGGTGCACGATATCTTCCATGAAGCACAGTGGGGAATTCCAACCCGGTATCGGTTTTGGAACTTGCTGGACGCGCATCGCGATTATTTCTGGCGCGTAGGCATGTGCGTGCCCGGGGGGGATCGGACGGGAGGTGGAGAGGGTAAGTATGAAGGGTTGCGGCTGGATGGTGGTGCAGGAGGGTGAATAAAAGAAAATAGTAGTAATTTGTTTGGTTTATGGGATTTCGTGAAACTGTATCTAAGCGTGGCGTTTAGGGGTCGGCATTCGAATTGACTGCTGAAAGGCAACAGTTGGTGGCTGACGGTAATAAAAAGACTCCTGCTGTGTTAGTGGTGGAACGGTTTATTGAAAATGTGAAGATTTTGATCAGGCATCAGCACGACCGCATGCCATGGAAGTAACGAAGAGCCTTATGGGTACATTGTAACGATAGCGAACCACAAACCCGAAAATGATCCACGGTAGGAACGACAAGGCAGATACGGAATTCCGTTTCAGTTGTCGCGCTCGTGAGTAAAAAACACGACATGAGCGTGAGGACAAAAGAAAAAGAAAAAGAGAGGATCAATTTTCCCTTTCGATCAGCTTGCAATTCCATATCTATGTTCACATCATTACCAGCTATACAGCAAGACCATTCCTTTCGATGCTTATAACATGATATCCTCGCGCCTCAGGAAACCCATCCACTGGGCGACAATCGAACCCACTCGTACCCGTCACTTATCGAAACCTCCAGTCAACACTCAGCCAGACATTGAAAATTCCTTTTGCAATGTCCTCTGGCACGCTGTGGGAAGATATGAGTCGGTAGGAAAAATCACATCACCTGGGCTGTTGTGCGGACTGGATTGCGCCGGATGAGTCGCGGCAGCCCCTTTCACCACGCTGGCACGCCGGCAGGGATGGAAAATGGAACGTCTCCATGGATTATGATATTTTACGCTTGGCTGGGTTGAAATGGTTCGGAGATGGAGGAGGCAAAGGCCATGCAAAAAGTAGATATTGAGGTGCTGCTATGTGTCTTGCCTTGTCCACAGTAGTCTCGGCTGAACAATAAATCCCATGTATATGGTGCCAAGTTCGGACCAGAGAGCTGGTGAGATGTGGTGATTCGTTCTCGACCAGAAGCTTTTTACCACAACCTCTGGGGAAGCAAGTCGGAGACACGACCTGAAAGCAGATCAGCTTGTGCTGGCCTAACATACAAATCAATTTCAATTTCAAAAGCCTTGGCCATTCTTCAGTCGCGCCTCTACTGGGCACACCTCTTTCGCATATCTCGCAGACTTCAATTTACATCGCGTTGTACTATCTAGTAAGCTACCAAAATGGCATACCTATAGGTACAACAAAGGCTTTTTTTGCGAGGTGGATGCCCGTCACTGGCGAATAATTACAACATTTGTCCGAACCTGGCAGTCACGAACTTTCTGCATCTCTAGAACCTCACTATATATCAGGGTTACACTTGAAAGGTCTTGAAGGGTGGCTGATTAACGCTTGCGAACATTTGTCGATGCAAAAGATCGTGAATTTCTCGAAAATTACGTTTTATTTACAACTATGAGATCATAAACATCACCCGTGTTCAAAGCATGCATCCAATCCACCATTATAACGGTTCCTCAAACTCCCCTTGCACTAGGTGATAAGCAGCGTGTTCTTTAACTGAGCTCCCTTAAGTCATATGATAAATCTTCTATCTCTGGGCCAGTTGATTTTTTATTGTTTATAGACATTTCTCTTGCATAAACTTCGCATCCTATGCTACTCTGGTCGTAGGGGGTGTTGTTGCTCTAGGCGACTCTAAGATGTCTGTGGTTTTAAAATCATCGGTTCTCGGAGGTCTTCCACACATGACGGGCAGACACATTCAAATTTAAGCTATTTAGCTCTCTAATCTTGGTTCTGATCGAATCATTCCATATTTTCCCGATTAATGACTCGAAAACTGATTTAAGATTCGACAAGAAATGAAATGAAGAAAACATTATCTTACGAGCATAGCACTTGCAAATCTAAGCTCGAGGCGCGGTCAATGAGGAGTTAACATGGCAAGTGCCTGCCATAGCCACAAGGATTATTTCACGAAGTTCATTGAAGCCATTATGAATGGGAGAATGAAAAGAATACAATCTTAAAAGATTCCAGGCACAACTCAGGATCCAAATAGACAGACGCCCAAGCTAGACTTGGCCTGCTCATATGCCGTTTTAATCAATTTTCTGCCAACAGCAGCCACTTCCACTGACTATAACCACCTGAACGGAGATCTCTCACAACCTTGTAGCCCTCCTTCAGAACAATTAAAATAGAATACCAAAATACCTCTCCATTTACGCTCGGAAGTGTTTCAGTAGGAGAGCTTGAACCAATCATTCGCCAAATTTTCCCTGTCAAGCTTTCTTATATTACGAATGTCGCCAAAGACTGCTTGGTCTTTTTTTTTTTCCTTTTCCTGTTGTGTGAATATATGTTTTAGCCACCAATTCGCGTCAAGCTAGAGTTAATTTTGTATTTAGGTGCTGCATTCCGTAACTCTGTAACGTTGCGAGTTTATGATATCGACTAAAGAAAGCGTCATAGTCACAATGGAATGTTATATTAATGCAGTATTTTAGGAGCAGGGAGGAGTTGTAGATGGTGGTGGTTGACGAGAGATGATTTGCATGAAATCCTGAGCCAGTGGAACGCATTGGACACGGTGAGGCTCTGTACCTTGCAGTCAACCAGGGTCTGTAGCAGCCCCACTGAGGAAACAAAATGTTGCCGGGGTCGCAGAAGCAGCAACATTAACCTCCCCCCTATCCAACATGGCGGATCACGACAAGGCCGTGAGCGAAGACTCTTTTGAATGGGTCTCCACCCCTAAAGCTCCTTCACCCGCACCCGAGACGAAGAATTACGGTGTTAGGACAACGTCGGTGAGCGCGGGAGCTTCGCAAACTTCAGCTGGAAAGAAACATTGCTGATCATATATATCTGGACCCATTAGTATCCCGCTATCAAGAATGCCCCGCTCCCTGCTGATGGCCCTGGGTCGGAATCATTCAACAACACGGCCCTCTTCTCCCTCCTCACCTTGATTCCAGCCTACCTCGCATGGAAAGTGTCCGGCGGCTTTTGGACATGGCTCTTCTTTGCCGCCTTGACCGCCATCCCCATCCTCATGGCCTTCTGGACCATCACTTCCTCCATGTCTCCGCGGTTGAATGAGAAGGCGCGCTATCCAGGCGCTCCAGTCGAGCACTACCTCACCTTCAAGAAGGAGAGCGATAGAGCAAAGTACCGAGGCAAGAATAAAATACCAATGGAGACTTTCCATGAGATGTACTTCGCTGGAGAAGTGGACTTCAATGGTGATGCGTTGGAGGTCCTGGAATATCGGCACGATTGGGCGAATTGGCGCTTCACACTGAGTTTGTTCTGGTACTTTCTGACGGGGATGATGCCCGAAGTTATTATGCACACGCGTTCGCAGGATGAGGAGCAGGTGCGGGACCACTACGATCGGGGCGACGACTTTTATGGCTGGTTCTTAGGGCCACGCATGATTTACACCTCCGGCATCATCTCCGATATTCACCAGGAAGAGTCGCTCGAGCAGCTTCAAGACAACAAGCTCAGTATTGTTTGTGAGAAAATTGGTCTTAAGCAAGGAGAGCGCATGCTTGACATTGGATGTGGATGGGGCACGCTGGCGAAGTTCGCCTCGGTCAACTACGGCGCCAACGTGACCGGCGTGACCCTTGGCCGCAACCAGACGGCATGGGGCAATAACGGTCTTCGCAAAGCAGGCATTTCTGAGGAGCAGAGCAAAATCTTGTGTATGGATTACCGCGACATTCCCGTCCCACAGGGCGGATACAACAAAATCACGTGTCTCGAGATGGCCGAACACGTCGGTGTTCGTTTCTTCGGCACGTTCTGTCGACAGGTGTATGAAATGATGGATGATGACGGTGTGTTTTTCTTACAAATTGCTGGGTTGAGAAAGAGCTGGCAATTTGAGGATCTCATTTGGGGTTTGTTCATGAACAAGTACATCTTCCCTGGTGCTGATGCCTCGACGCCGCTTGGGTTCTTTGTGGACAAGCTGGAAGGCGCGGGATTTGAAATCAAGCACATTGATACGATTGGCGTGCATTATTCTGCCACGCTTTGGAGATGGTATCGTAATTGGATGGCGAACAAGGACAAGATTGTGGCCAAGTATGGGCAGAAATGGTTCAGGGTAAGTTTTTGCGATAAGTAACCTTGCTGTGATGCCAGGAACTCGTCTGTGCTAACTTGAATGCCGTAGATTTGGGAATATTTCCTTGCGTACAGTACCATCATCTCCCGCCAAGGCAGTGCGACTTGCTATCAGATTACCATGGTCAAAAATATCAACTCGACCCATCGTGTGGAAGGTATTCCCACGCAATTTAACCTCAAGGGTGCTTTGGAAGCAAGCCAAAAGGCGGGCAAAAGCACATTCCCTACCGCCAAAGCTTAGAAGACGTACGAGTTGAGGGATAGGATTTGGGGAGAAGAGACTCGGGTTGCATCAGAATGTATGTAGATGGAAATGGCCGTGTGAAAGGTCGATTTGTAGTAGGACCAGTGCATCGTTTGAAACCACTGGCAAGGATTCTGTTAAAAGGGAATTTGAAAATGCCGTTCTGTGATGGGCTGCTGTTGAAAACTAGCTAACGGCTGGCTGCATGTTTCCACTAGAAAGATATTATCTTATCATCACAATCTAATCTTATCTCTAAAATTACCGTCGCTGGATTTACTGCTCGAGTGGGCGTATGAATTCGTCTTTTCGATTAATACGGTTCACAGGCACACGCACCTTGCAACACCTGTCCTAGCATAATGGCCACAGTTCTTCCCCCCCCATCGAAGCGGCAGAAGCGCGAGGATGCCGCTCGTGCACGTGTACCCATCGAACAACCACAAATCCCCGATGGCCTCCAACGCATTCAGTTTCGAGATGCGGACACCGGCAAAGCACAAGGTCCCGTCGTCTCCGTCGCGCTCGCAGACTTGGCGCCAAAGAACCTCTCACTTCTGCTCAATAACCTGCTAGGAAATACCGATCCAAACGATCGTCTGCCCTACCGCTTCTACGACCCCCTCGGTGAAGGTGGCGAATTTAGTCAGGAGAAGATCATCCAAGCATATCTAGATGGCACCACAACGACGGAACTGCAATTAGATATTCCTTGCCGAGCGGAGGCGGTATTTAAGGTCAAAGCGGTGACGAGATGCTCGGCGAACATTAGTGGGCATGGCGACTCTATCCTGATGGCGCAGTTCTCCCCTGCCACATCATCGAGATTGGCGACAGGGAGTGGTGACAAGACGGCGCGAATATGGGATTGTGATACCGGTACGCCCAAGCATACCCTGAAAGGCCATTCGGGATGGGTTTTGGCCGTGGCTTGGTCGCCCGATGATGGAATGCTAGCAACAGGTAGTATGGACAACACCGTGCGGCTGTGGGATCCAGAAAAAGGTACTCCCCTTGGAGGGCCGTTGAAAGGGCACACCAAATGGATCACGAGTATATCTTGGGAGCCGTATCATTCACGACAACCCGGCCGCCCCCGTCTCGCATCCGCTTCACGAGACTACACCATCCGCATCTGGGATGCGGTTGGACGTCAGACGGATATGACATTGACGGGTCACAAAGGCAGTGTGACTTGTGTCAGATGGGGGGGCCAAGGGCATATATATTCCGCATCGCATGATAAGACCGTGAAAGTTTGGGACGCAACGAGAGGTAGTGTGGTGCACACTCTCACATCGCATGCACATTGGGTCAATCACCTTGCACTTTCCACCGATTTTGTTTTGCGTACGGGGTACTTTGATTACAAAGGCAGAAAGGAGGTCCCGGAGACGGTTGACGCAAAGCGAAGAAAGGCACAGGAGCGCTATGACGCCGCCGTCGCGTCAGCCGGTGGCATCGAGAGACTCGCTACAGCATCAGACGATTGTACCATGTATCTGTGGGAACCAGCCAAGTCCACTAAGCCCCTACAGAGAATGGTGGGTCACCAAAAGCAGGTCAACCACGTCACATTCTCTCCTGACGGCACTCTCATCGCATCGGCAGGCTTCGATAATCACATCAAGCTGTGGTCGGCGAAGGATGGAAAGTTCCTGTTTACGCTGCGAGGCCATGTCGGGCCGGTATATCAATGTTGTTTCAGCGGGGATAGCCGATTGCTGGTCAGCGCCAGCAAAGATACGACGCTAAAGGCGTGGGACGTGCGGACTGGCAAGTTGAAGGAAGACCTGCCTGGGCACAAGGATGAGGTATTCGCCGTTGACTGGGCACCGGATGGAGAGAGGGTGGGGAGTGGTGGGCAAGACAAGATGGTGAGGGTGTGGCGGAATTGAATGATGATATTGGTTTGGATAGATCTCGCAATTCGCTCAAGCGTGCACACGCTGTCTTGATATCTCATTTCAACGGATCCTACCGACCAGGTGATGCACCCACCAAGCTACCCGTACTTCACCGACGAGCTGGTTATTTTCTACCAGTAAATCTGCGAGGTCTACCATCAGCCTGGCAAAGGTGCTCTGTCTTCAAGTGCCGGATTCTCTTTGGAACTACACGAACAACTTACCGCTCCCACATCGAGCCGAACATGCTCGGAGGGTGTGGCTTCATCTCTTTCATGCTTTCCCGCCGTTTCTTTGCCGAATCTGTAAAATGTTCTTGCAAGGTAGCAAACATCGGCTGCGAAACAAAATGTAAACTCAGCATGCGATACCGAGGGATGCACCAGTCACGCTGTAAGAGAACTGGACAAGGCTGTTGACACAAAGACACAGATGCTTGCCTTTCGGCCTTCGCCGCCCCCGAGAGAGGACTTTCTGTGACCGCTCGCATTGTTCCCGCCCGCCGTTCCAGCGGTATCCGTGCTGTCGCTGGATGACATTACGAATGCTCAGGAGATCAGTTTGATATCGACCGTTGGATGGCTGTCTGCCGCACGCGTGAGGAGAAACCAAGACTATGGGAAAAATGTCGTCGTAGACGTGAATTCGCGACTTGTCGCCCGTCCTCCCTTCTCACGATGTTATATAATCTAATGCCATGACCAGCCGAGAGCCTGCTCTATACGACTCTACCCCACCTTCGTCAGCAGATTCGCATGACACTCATCAGGCCAGTTCTCACGCCACAACTCTCTATTCAATGCCTGTGACAGCCAACCATGCATCAACCATCTTGACCGGCAGCAAAGGGAGGGAAAAAGAATAAAAATAAAAAATAAAAAATAAAGGGCTCCAGCTATCTCCTCCCCGTCACACTTGTGCATGTGTATCAGCACGGGAACATCATACAGAAGGAGTATCACGAACAGCATTGCGGGGGCGGGGAAGGGAGGGGGAGGGGGAGGGGGAGGGGGAGAGGAAGGGTAAGGGTAAAGGGCGGAATGACTTACGTCTCCCACACCGATTGCAAGACGGTCCCCTCCGGCTTCGTCTCCCGCAAGCTCTTTCGTCGCATTTCGTTGGCGGCGGGATTTACTTCACGTTTGTATTCTTCCAGGGAAGGGTTGGACGGCATTTTCTGAACCAAACCCGTCAAGTTAGCAAACAGAACGGGTGCGACAGTGCGATGTCAGATGGCAGGGCGTGCCGTACAATAGTGGCGCTTTGCCGTTCAGCTGGGTTGGATGAAGGATCGGGTTTGGTGGTGGCACTGTTGACCTGATCGTTCGACGACATGACTGTTGCTTTGTCCCCGGAGGAAGGGGGGGGGGTCGTTTGGGGTGTGGAATGCTTGACACCTGGATTAGATCAGGTGACGATTGAGGACCGAGTTCGAGCTGTGTCTGGTCTTGGGGTGGACACTTCGGTAGGACAGGAAGAAAATGGTTCGTGGGGAGCTTCGATGCTTCAGCGGCTGTCGATGTCTTAATCACGTACGAGCACATACACGCACACTCTCATATGTGGGTATATGTATGTATATGGGATGAAGCAGCGGCCATCTATTCTCCCTGGTACCCCTTCGTCCCCGCAGAGACGGCGACCATCACAGCGGTCCAACAAATGTTCCGCAAACCACTTCGTAAGAATGTGGGAGGGATGTCTATACGCCCAAACGCGAGAATAATCGGCAAGCGTGGCTTACCGATTGGTTGCTGAATGGGGGACAACCATGAGGGCTTTGCGGGAACATGCCGTCATCGAGCGTAGATTGTTCGAGCCAATATATGCTCCTGGCATGATAAGTCTCCTCAGGGGAGCAGATCCGAGACGGGATTGATAGCAGGTGAGTGCGTATGCATCCCCCAAACAGACAGGGCCGGCCTTTTTACGGAGCCCGAGCCGGCGAGGTCGAGGATGCGTGCATGTGAAAATATATATTGACGTCATCGCCGAGAGAAATATTGAACACGGGCATTGAAGGGATATGACAAGACGACTTCATCGTTTGGACGAGAGGGCGAAGTAGTGCGGGTGAACAGCGTACAGGACGATGATGCAAGAGTCAGAATCCCTACCAATGATTTCTTATAACTATGAAAAAGGATGCATCCCTCGTTTTAAAACAACGCGTTCGCAGGCGCAGAGGGTGGGAGCCATAAGCACCATCGCACTAGGCCTCCTCCATCCCCCTTCTTCCACTCAACCATACACAACCCCCCACCCAAACAAAAGTGGACGTTCACGCTTTTACTTGACGATTTTGCATATCAAATCCTGACTGTCGACCGAATCGCCCTCCTTGACCCGCAATGATCCAATTTTGCCCGAATGCGGGGCGCTGATGACCATTTCCATCTTCATCGCGCTCAGCACGCCAATGGGATCGCCCTTCTGCACCTCCGCGCCGTCCTTGACGCGCACCTCAACCACCACGCCCGACATAGGTGCTCCCACCTGGCTGGAATCGGTGGGATCGGCTTTGGGCCGACTCTTGTTTTCCACGGCCGCGTGCCGGTCCTCGACGGTGACTTGACGCACCTCCCCGTTCATCTCGTAGAAGACCTCGCGCTGGCCCGTCTGCTCGCTCAGGGGTCCCACCGCGAGGAGTTTGAGAATGAGGACTTTGCCTTTCTCGAGCTCGACGTTGAACTCTTCACCGATTTCGGGGCGGTTGAGGAAGAACTTGGTCGGCAGCACGGACAGATCGCCGTACTTTTGCGTGAACTTCTTGTAGTCCTCAAACACCTTCGGATACATGATGTACGAGGCGACGTCCGTCTCCGAGCATCCGCCGTATTTCTCCTTGAGGGTCTTGCGGACTGCATCGAAGTCGACGGGATCCAGGTAGAGACCCGGGCGTTTGTCCATCTTGCGCCTGTTGCGGAGGGCGCGGGAGCGGAGGGGTTCGGGGAAGCCACCGTACGGCTGACCCATCAGGCCCTCGAAGAATTCGAGCACGGAGGAGGGGAAGTCGAGTTGCTCCGCTTTATCGATGCACTCTTGATAGCTCAGATTGTTCGAGACCATGAATTGCGCCAGATCACCGACCACTTTGGAGGTGGGGGTGACCTTGACGATGTCACCGAGCAGGTCATTCGCCTGTTCGTAAGCCTTCTTCGTCTGCGCCCATTGGGCACCAAGGCCCTGCTGGGCGGCTTGGAAGATGAGATTGGTAAGCTGTCCACCCGGAATTTCATGCTCGTAGACTTCGGGATCGGGGCCGGTCAAGCCAGCTTCGAACGGCGAGTACAGAAGACGGACTTGCGCCCAATAGCTGTCCAATTGACGAACGTTGTGTGCATCGAGGCCCGGGTCGTGCTCGCCGCCTTCGAGGGAGGCCAGAATGGCACCGATACTTGGCTGAGAGGTCATGCCAGACATGCTGTCCGTCGCGGCGTCAACTGCGTCTGCACCCGCTTGGGCGCATGCCACCATCGATGCAACACCCGTGCCGGCAGAGTCGTGCGTGTGGACGTGAATCGGCAGATCGGGGTATTTCTTGCGAATGGTGCCGACCAGCAGCGTGGCCGCGGGCGGCTTCAGCACGCCGGCCATATCTTTGATGCCGAGGATGTGTGCACCCATTTTCACGATTTTCTCCACCAAACCCATGTAGTAGTCGAGATTGTACTTCTTTTCCGGGTTCAACATGTCGCCTAGATGAGGTGGATCAGCATGTGAATCGCGCGGCGGAAGGGGGAGGGGAGGGGAGGGGAGGGGAGGGGACAATGCGAGTCGTCCGATTATTCGGGTCCACTCACCAGAGTAGCACATTGTTCCCTCGGCAACACCGCCGGCTTTCAATACGGCTTTCACACCCACTTCGAGCTGATCCATATCGTTCAGCGCATCGAACACGCGGAAGATGTCCATACCGTTCTTCTTCGCCTGCTCGCAAAAGTGGTAGATGGCATTGTCCGGAAGTGAGGAATAAGCCACACCGTTGGCACCACGAAGGAGCATCTGGAATGGAATATTCGGCACCAGCTTCCTCATCTTCCTAAGGCGGTCCCACGGGTCCTCGTACAAGAAACGCATGGCAACGTCGAAGGTGGCACCACCCCAGCATTCCAATGCCCAGGCGTTGCTCAGGGCGTAGCTGGTCTCCTTCGCGATGTTGCATAGATCGACTGTACGGACTCTCGTCGCGAGGAGCGACTGATGGGCATCGCGCCAGGTCGTGTCCATGATCAAGCATCCCTTGTTCGCTCGGACAGCCTTGGCGAAGGCTTCGGGACCTTGCTCGAGGATGATGTTCCTCCACCCCTTGGTGCAAGGCTGAGAAGTGTCCAATTCCTTGCCGGTGCTGCGATCGATCAACGTTGGCATGATGATATCACCCTTGAACTTTGATTCGCCGATTTGGCCCTTGATCTGGCTGCCATTGACGGCAAGGTCCCCCAGATATGCCAAGAGTTTTTGGGCGCGGTTCTGGCTGCCGATCAGGGTGAACAGCTCTGGCGTGTCGTCGATGAATGTGGTCCAGGTCTTACCCTCGATGAACGTGGGGTGCGTCAGCAGGGAAGCCAGGAAAGGAATGTTGGTCTTGACGCCGCGAATGCGGAATTCGACCAGGGCACGCAACATTTTCCGGCGCACGATCTCGTACGTGGAGCCGTGGCAGGTGCATTTCACCAACATCGAATCGTAGTGGGCTGGCGGTGGAAATGGTCAGTGAATGCGGCGCAAATGGACACGACACCACCCCCATAGGGTCACTCACGAGTGATAATGGCGCCGGCGAAACCGTTGCCACCGTCCAGTCGAACCCCATTGCCGCCCGCCGAGCGATACACCTCGATCTTGCCAGTGTCCGGCTTGAAGCCTTGAGAGGGATCCTCGGTCGTGATCCGGCATTGAATCGCGAACCCCCGCGTCGAGATACGATCCTGGGTGAGGCCGAGCTGTTGTAGAGACGCACCCGCTGCGATCTGGATCTGGGCTGCCACAATGTCGATGCCCGTGATTTCCTCGGTGATCGTGTGCTCGACCTGAATCCGGGGGTTGATTTCAATGAAGTAGTAGCGATTTTCTTGGTCCACCAAGAACTCCGCCGTCCCCGCGTTGCGATAGTTGACCGATTGCGCGAGCTTCACCGCATCGCGCAGGATGGCGTCCCGAGTCTCCTGCGGCAAGTCTTTCGCCGGGGCTTGTTCGACGACCTTTTGATGTCGGCGCTGGACGGAGCAGTCCCGCTCGAACAGATGCACCACATTGCCGTGATTGTCGCCGAGCAGCTGCACCTCGATGTGCTTCGGCCGGTACAAGAATCGCTCGACAAACACGGTGCCGTTGCCAAAGGCGGACTTGGCCTCGGACGTGGCTCGCTCGAACGAGTCTTTCAGTTCCTCCTGCTTCCAAACCACCCGCATACCGCGACCGCCGCCGCCGAAAGCCGCCTTGATGATGATGGGGAAGCCGTGCTCATCGGTGAACGCCTTGACTTCCTCATACTTGGCCACGGGTCCGGGCGTGCCGGGGACGCACGGCACGCCCACCTTCATGGCGAGCTCGCGCGCCGACACCTTGTCGCCGAGGCTGTTGATCACCTCCGGCTGGGGACCGACCCAGATCAAGCCCGCCTCTTCGACTTTCTTGGCAAATTCGTAGTTCTCGCTGAGGAAGCCGTAGCCCGGATGGATCATGTTGACATCTGAGGGAGCCTCGCGTCAGCATATAGAACCGCCCAAATGAACCGCACCGCCCCCTCCCCCCTTCCCTAACCCCCTCTTTCAAGTATGGGCGCGGGCCTGACTCACCGTGCTGCTTGGCGATCTTGATGATCTCGTCGGCCGCCAGGTACGCGCCCACGGGCGTGTACTGGCCCCTCTTGCCGATGACATAGGCCTCATCCGCCTTCTGGCGATGCATCGACAGCCGGTCTTCGTAACTGTACACCGCCACCGTCTGGAGCGACAGCTCGTGCGCGGTGCGGAAGATGCGGATGGGAATCTCGCCGCGGTTGGCCACGAGGATCTTCTTGAGCTGCATGATGGAGCTGTTGGCGCGCAGCCGCTGGTGGACCGTGTTGGCGTGCGTGTGCGTCTCGCCATCTTCGTGAGGCGTGCCGTACTCGCCATTGCTTTGCACACGGCTGAGGCCTTGCGCGTCCGTCATGCTGGCCGAGTGCGCCGACGAGGAACGGGCGGACAGCACACAGCGAGGAACGACCAGCTCAGTTTACGTTAAGCGGAAGTCTTATAATGCGAACCGGAGCGCCAATGGGGTTTGTGGCCCTTCGTGCCCGGCACAAAACTCTGCCCCTCCCTGACTCAAATGAGGCGGGGATCGCGGCTGCTCTACAAGATGGACGAGATGCCGACGGGATATGGACGGGGATACCGCCGCGCGAGGTTGAGGGGTGGGGAGAGGGCACGGGGAGGAGTCGTCACGCAAGAGTCGCGACGGAGGGAGGGAGAGGTCAGAGGCGGATGAATGCACCACCCGCCCTCAACCAGCCTTTTTGAACCAAAAAAACTCCCCAATGACGCCGCGGCCAGCTCGAGCTTCAAATGTTGCAGCTCTTCCGAGCCCCGCTGATACGACTAGCCTCGGGATCCCACCAAACCATCCATCGCAGGTCCGGATAACTGGAGCCTTTGGCGACACCTGAGCCGTGTCGCGGCTCTCTGCATGGAATCCGACATATCCCGCCGCCGTGGACTAGACGATATATCGCCACCCTTCCACCGCTCTCTCCATCCCCCTTATCGTCCGGCTGGGGTGGTTGTTCGCCAGAACACCAGAACAGACCATGCCGCCGGAACCCCACACCTGAGCGCACATCAAAGCGTCCTCACACCGCCGGCCGGGGAAGCAGGAAAAGCAATGCCCACTTGACGGCGTGACGGTGCGGTCTATTGGCCTGAGGGCAGGCGACCTTATCACCCACGCACATG
This sequence comes from Acidomyces sp. 'richmondensis', assembly GCA_003545705.1. NCBI lineage: Eukaryota > Fungi > Ascomycota > Dothideomycetes > Mycosphaerellales > Teratosphaeriaceae > Acidomyces > Acidomyces sp. 'richmondensis'. The sequence goes on along the minus strand of QVLQ01000009.1, from coordinate 1,004,931 downwards.
CAGGTACGCCGTCTCCTCGACGGCTGGCGACCGGCCGCCACCATGGTGATCAATTTCTATCGGTCACCAGCGCCCGTGAGGCGCCGTGTTCTGACGCAGAGTCGACACGGTCGGAGAAAATATTCTCCCTCCGCGTGGAGGCCGTCTTGCCGCCTCGTCGTCCACGGCAGCAGGGTCAGGACAAATGGGCGCGCCGATCTCGGAGGTGGATGGTCTCGTCAGAGCAGGTCTTTGGCCCGGACGTTCACGTCCCAAGTGGTAGTCAGGGTTGGACTTGGCCCGGGTGGCGATGCAAGCACCGTAGTTGGGCTGCACGCCGGATCGCGGGAGACGGGCGAATGAAGCGTGAAGGGAAGCATGGCCTCGCCGCAAACGAGCATCAAAGACATCAACGCGGCCACCGACACTGGCCAGAGGATGCAGATCAGGGTCAAAGCGGGAACACGGGAAGGGCGACAAATGCGCACATCCACTAGCGCTTGTGGCTTCTCGCCAAATCAATCGGGCAGCTCTTGCGCGGGAGCGGGCAATAAGACGAGCTCGCAGGCGGCAGGAGGAGGGTGGAATGGCGGGCAGATGTTCGCATCGGCGTGGTGTCGAAGTGGAAGCGGTTTGGTGACGCTGCCCACAGTGGCGGTCAACCCGGAGACGCGCCCCCCGCGGATGAGGTGATGCCCTCGTACTCTCCGCACCGTTCGCGGGCCTGGGCGCTTTAGGAAGGGAAATCGGAGCGGTGTGTAAGGCAAACATCAGGTGACCGAGCGAGCAAAGTTCGCCTTTTCTCTTGGGTTCGCGTCAAAGGCATAGCGCAAGTATCGTGGCTTGAAAAGAAAGTCGAGATGATATTGGAAATGCTACATGCGCTACCCCTTCGCATTCACGTCACGATGCTGGAAAAACAACCCAGTCAGGAGAGGGGGGGAAAAAAACCAGCATCAAGGGGCAGGGCAATCCCCAGATCGACTTGTGGGACTACCAGATCTTCTCCATCTAGGACAACGGCGAAACGAATAAGTGGCGCATCAAGTGTGGCGCGGATTCAATAGTCATCTCCACGACTAAGGACTTCTTTTTCCGTCTCACGGAGGAGGAAAGTCTGGCGCTGAGGTCAGCGCGCCGCATCGAAATGAAGTGATGCTGCCTATCATACTCACGTGTTCGAATTGGGCAGAATATGAACCCTTGATATCGGTGAGGGGTCGATACTGTTCGACAATCCCATTCGAGACAAGATGGTTCATCTACTCCTTGCCTCAGCATTGATTTACTCGTCACGAAATCGATGGAGAATCTCACTCCAGCCAGATACTTCTGCAAACCAAGACGGTCCAGGTAACGCCGGCAAAATACCAGCGTGCCAAAATTCTCTCGAATTGTCTTGTGTAAGCTTCTAGCAGACGCCAGCGCTATGGGAGTACGCAAGGGAGCATCCTGATGAAGCCCGTAGCCGTAGATGCCGATCTGTAAAGCTGTTAGGGTGCGATGAAAAGGGCTTTGTGCGAAAGACGGCTCACGTCATCGTAAACATAGCCGCTTCCCGTCGATCCGAAAGTTTCTATTGCAAATACCTCCCCTTCCTCCATCTTGGTCTGATCGGAGTTCTTGACAAACGGGATGGATTTCCCTCCATGAATCCGATACTGCTTGATATTATGACCGCAGAGGTTGCGAACTGCTTTGACCGGGAAGGTGCGCCCGCGAATCTCGACTTCGTAGCTTTCCATAGTTTCTTGAATGGCGGCGCTCACGTCACTAATTCGCACGTCGACCCCAGCATTCTGCGATGGTTATTTAGCGCTTTTCTCCTTCATCTCATGTCGTAGTCTACACTTCTTACCTTGATGCCGGAGTTGGTAGCGTCCTTGACCGCAGCGAGGAGGTTATCGTACGTGTGGTCGAACGCCATGGTGAAGGCACTGTCGACAATCCATCCATTAATATGAACCCCAAAGTCCACAGTGAGGACATCCTGCTGCTGCAACACGACTTCCTTGTGGCCCGGGTTCGGCGTATAATGCGCAACCTGGTGGTTCAAGCAAAGACCAGTGGGAAATCCGAGACCGGATTTGAGACCGTCTCCTGGCTCCAGACCGGCGTTCTCTAGCAATGTTCTCACCGAATCCTCGATTACCTCGGCGATGTGGTGAAGGGTATAGCCTGGCTGAACAGTCTCCTGGACCCATCGTCGAGCCTGTCGATGGACTTCGGCAGCCTTGCGATAGTTTTGGATGAACTCATCATCCTCCCAATACCGCCGGCTTTCGTAACGAATCTCTGCGGCCGTCGTCCGCTTCGCGACGTGATGGTTGAGCGGGTAGTTTTGAAATTCACCCTTGGGATAGTCGCCAGATGGGAAGAGATCATTCAAAGCAACTCTCGGCGGCGAAGACTGCTCTACAGGCTCTGTCGCGGTGCTTCTCAGTCTCGCCTTCTTCCTCTCCTTCTTCTTCTTTGGCTTTCTACGTTTTTTCGCCGCATGTGCGGCAGAGTCGGTGGACAAAACGCTTGCCCACTGTGCTTCTTCTACTTGGCTACCATGATCATCTCCGTTGCCGTCATCATCATCCCCACCGCCGAGATCTCCGAGGCAGCCGTCACCGTCCCTGGACATGTGCGCGCCCCGGGGTTCTCCGCCCAAGCGAATAGTCTCACTTGAGCTTGAGGGGAACCCTGCTTAGATTAGCATATGTTTCCTTTCCGAGTGAGAGCTCAATCACCATTCTCATGATGCCTGCCATCGGGAGTTTTAGATCCCATCCTACCATTGGCCCAGCGAAAGCAGTAATAGTAAAAAGTTATTTACGTTCTAGTGAACTCAATTGCAGAGAAACTTATGTGTTCTGAAGACGTGAGATACTATCGCATCCCCTCAAGTCGATTGACTATGACCGCGGTAGCACATTGGCAAAAAAAAAGTGGAGACCAGGCGGTGAAACAGATGTCCACCATGTTTTGCCTGAATTCTAGCAAAACCGATCTCGACAGAATCTTTACAAGGCACATTGTGCGGTGTGGCAACGCACTATCACATAGATTGGTATCATATCAACACATTTTAGGGATTGAAGTGATAGGTTCTTCCTCCATCGCCACGTTAAAACTGCAAGTCATAACATTGCCACTTAAACGTGCCGAAAGATCATGAACTGTGTTACTCTTCGGGATTGGCAAAATCATTTTGTTCCGCCTATACCAGATAGACAAATTCCTCTGCATCATGTATCTGAATTGATCGAATTAAACATCTTTTTCCCTTTCCTAGAGAGCATATTCCTCCCGTATTGTTCGTCCCGCAGCAGTGTTACGTAGCAACGATATTACAGTTCGCATACGAGATACTCGTTGACATTCGTGAACGTAGCATGAAACAATACGGCCCTCACTGACCTAGAGCGCAACGTGATCATGGAGTCCATCAAGACTACAAATAGGTGCAAAAAGGGAAAATGAGATGATAGAATGGCACGTTGAGCTGGGTGAACATCTAGGATGGTACACTGCATGGTCCTGGTGCGTTTTGTTGAGAGGGCAGTTGTGCGTTTGGTCAGACACCTCATGCCTGTTATTATCAGGTATCAAGTGGACTTCTGATATATACACACTGGCACGTAATCCCTTCCATATGTTGGGTAGTTGCATTGTACAGGCAGCAGCTGCGTTGCTCAAACAGCAACGGCGTTTTGGCATACGAGGAAGTCACCTCACAACACGTTTCATCAAAGTACGCGGAAATTTTTATTTGAGTTTGCTCAAATTAACATGGCAGCACATTCGGTTCGGACGCCCATAACATCGTTCTCACCGACGAAGGCACACTCGTATTTGTTGTGGCCAGACTTTTATCTGGGTCCATATATATCTTCATTGTGTGGCAAGCCGTTTAATATGGCTAAATTTTGTTATACTGGGCGAAGTGGTCTGCGACTGGTCGATAGAACAATATTTGTCCGGAGCGAAAGCTGGCCCCCTTGGGCTGCTCGAGGAATTTCCGAAATATATAGTCAACCATTCTCGCCTAGGCTAAAGGGTTCTGTTTAAATTTATGCAGAAATTGCTTTGCCAGCTTGCTAAAAGACCTCCAATCACTTACCTGAGCGACGTGATCAGTCCTATGAATTTTAGATCCATGTTACAGTAAAAAATGCAGTTTGATAGTGCTATTTACTTGAACATTCCTGTTACTAGCCAATCTACGGGTTCCTGAAGTTCCTTCATCACCTCGATCTCTTCATCCTGGAGCTAGGCCGATGAACAAAAATTTAGAGATCATTGCAAGGCAATCATAGCCTTGCTAAAGATATGAGGTCTCTTGCTTATTGCGCACTACTTGGACACGGTGGTTATGGCTCTTTAGAAAGCCCAAGCAACACTAATTCCACATTTGACCTCAAGAAAACATGTGATGATTCAATTTCTTCTTTTGATGGAACTGGCTGCACTTCAATGAAAGAAGAATTTCAGACAATTGGCGGCCATTTCAGAAATAGAGTAAATAAAAAGTGTTAATGGCAATGCATTCCACCGTTGTCATAGTCATGTCAGACTGAACATGTATAGAACAATACACCAAGTCAAATAACGTGACATTAGAATTCCCGTCAACCATCACAGCCTCAATGCGCAATAGAATAACCTACCAGTTCATTGCCTTACCTAACAGAACAAAGACAAGACTATCTTGTCTTCAAATACAAGCTCTTATTCTCATTGTTTGTCAAAGAGAATTGGTCCCGCGATGTCAAACACTAGGATAATTTGTCACTGGTCGAGTGTCCTTTTTACGTTAAAATTCTGACGCTAATGAAATGCTGCGATCTTTTGTCTTTGACCTTATCCTCATGTCAATACAATTGCACAAGGTTCTCGATGGTTCAAAATGTTATTGGAGAATGATGTTGAAATGCATTAAGCTCATAAACCATTTGACTTCACAACATCGAATACTCGACATAACAGAGGAGTTCTGCTTTGTTTCATCATGACGTGGGCATCTTCAACTGCAGTGGCAACTTTTATTTAAAGAATTTCGCTGCAAATCTGTCTCCTTGCCTTATCAAGTTCAATAGGTCAATGGTAAAGCATATTGTTGAGACCATTGTTATTTTTGTTAAACCTTGAACAACAAAAAAAAAAAAAAAAGCCTATTCATGAGAAATTCGGGATTATTGGTAAAAAAAGTGTTACGATCCCATAGAAATATTACAATGAAAACCTCGAGTAGGTAATTGATGCCTCTGTCGGAACACTAAGCAACCTACAAGAAAGTTCAATAATTTTGAGGGAAGTTGGTAGCAGACAAATCACCTGTTGGTACGGATCGAAACGAGCCTGCGCTAAACTCAAAGGAGCAAAGAGATGAACAGCGATTCCTCGAAGAGACCACCAACCACAGCGAGATTTCACCTATCGAATCCCTCGATCAAAGTGATCAAGGTGATCAATGGTCCAAGGGAAAAATATATAACAATCGCAACAAGGAAGACTATCCTCCGCGTTGAATTCAATCGTAAAATCTACTGTTTGGAAAATACCTTACATCATCTGATATCATAAATCGTCTGCCTTGACAATCCTCTTCCACGAAGTACAAACACACGATCTTATCCTTGTAAATCATAACATCTGTTGCCGTCGAAATCTAAAAATTTACTCGAGAGGACTTCTTTGCCATGCGCTTGGCTTCTGTTAGCCAACAGAGGAATTCTTCAAGAGAAAAGGAGTTGATTAGCACGCTTATCCACGATCTGCGTGATTTGTGCTAGGTCTCTGGAGGTGCATATCTTCTTTGTATCCAAAGAAACATCTTACTGATCAGCTGTTGACTAGAAGATAGATCCACCCTACTGGGCATTCTAGTCTAAGTCTTCGAGTGTAAGGCATATATAATACGATTCAACGCAATGACTGAGGCAGCGAGACTGTTCGCATGCACTCGAACTTTTGATTGAGAGCATTTCCAAGAGTTGCTTACTTACTATAAAGATTATTCCTATGTAATTCACTTCTAGTAAGATCAAGTGGACATCGTATGTTAGGTGTCAGTGGAAGAGCGGATATAAGATCCTTCACTAGTGTACATATATTGTTGTGAGGGAATTTCCTCATATGCCATAACTCTGTTACTGTGTGAGCAGCGCACCTACCAAGCTCATACTATTTGATTACGTGGCGATGTGTATATATTAGTTAACCCCTTTTATATCTGACAAGAATATGCATGTGGTGGCCGACCAAACGTCCAATTGCCCTTCAACTCATACCTGGCATCGACAGCGAAGGAGATTCATCAAAATGTGCCATTACGTTGCTCATCAGCATCTGAGATAACTGATACAAGTGATTTTTTTCTGCCTCTTGGAACATAACGCTCTTGGCATCCTAGATAGGGAAAAGTGTTCTGATAGCAGTTGTAATATTGTCGGTCACCACATGCTAAATATCGTCAGCATCAAATGGAAATCTCAATTATACACACTGCCACACAGCCCCATTCCATATATTGGGAATTTGCATTGTATAATCAGCAACCACGTTGTGCCATACGAAGAGGTCAACTCACCACAAGTAGGCAACAATAAATAATGTGCAAGTAAAACGATGCGCATGTCAGGGTAGCGAACAGCCAGGTCCAAGGAAGCACGTAGGACAGCCTCGTAGGTGTTAGCCAGTTAAAAAATGATGTCAGGCTGTGTTGGTATGCATATTAAACAATTGTAAAGCAGCTACAAGCGGCCTGTCAAAGCATAGAGTGTCTCTTCATTGTCATCCGATGACTCAAATAGTTTTAACTAGAACCATAATCTAAGTTGAAGTAGATGGGAAATATATAGTGTGCTTGCCGCAGGTGGTGGACAGCCAAGTTCCGGGTTAAAGAGACTTGCAGGTGGTGTTGAAGTCCTTGCACACTGTGTGTTCAAAAAAGTTATCAGCAGGCTATCAAAACATAAAGTGTCACTTAACAGATAGTATATGGCCCTGAGAATTCAAAACAAAATTAGAATCCAAGCTGGGAGGGAGGAAGAACTGCACAGATCCGGTGAGGGAGGGCTACCGTCTGTTGGAATTGGACACTGATATGTTACGTGTCTGGAATTACCGTACCTCCTTTCACATCTTCCAGGGTAATATTTTCGTTCAGTCGAAATCCGCCGAGAATCGGGCTTGATAGTTCAGACATCGAAGTGAAGAGAAAAACACGAATATATCCGAGTTAGAAAACAGTTAGGAGCTTTTGTCTCCGTAAACACGCGAGTAACCAGGGTTAGACACCCAGTCATATTGCATGAGCGTTAGGGACACGTAAACAAAATTTTCGTCACAATGCCATAACAGCCTCCACTTTTATGTCGGACTCGTTGCCCTGTCGGAAAAAAACGCCACGATATACGGCGCAATTGTTTCAGGTACATTGCACTACTCTTAACCTGGATTTTGGATCGATATGCTTTGGTATATATATCCATTTTATGGTAATGGAAGATGCGAAGGCACAAAAGGCAGTGAAATATAATTCTTGGCTTTCGGCTCGCGGACCGTTTTATATTTGATGCAAGTCAAAAATTGAGATTGAAAGTTTACAGGATTAAAACTCGAGGAAAACTGCCGGGGTACGATCATGTCTGGCACGTCCGAATCGACGTCACAATATGCTGCTGTCGTGGTCGGGGCCGGGCCAGCTGGAGTCTGTTGCGTTGGAAATTTGCTGGAACGCAGCTGCAAGCCTATCTTCTGGGTGGATCATGAGTTCAACGGTGGCCGAATCAACAAACTTTACCGCGAGGTACCATCAAACACGACCGTGGGAATGTTTTTGGATTATGCAACGGCCCTTCCACTATTTAGGAAGATTGTATCTGGTGTTTGTTCCAAATCAGGCCAAGACGAGCCCATCAACGGCAACGACTCAGAGGCAGAGGGTCAGGAGGATAAATTGCGAGATCTGAGACAATTGCCGCACGACAAAGGTTGCCAGCTCAGCTACCCAGCCGATATGCTTCTAATGTTGACCGAAGAACTGAAGCGTACACCTGGGGTTCACCCACAGCGCGGAGAGCTCACTGAAGCTATCTTGGACGAAAGCACTAGCAAATGGACGGTCGAGGTCCACGCGGCCCTTCAATCGGACTCGGCAACGATCAGAGTAAAGACACAGAGGTTGATACTGTGTACGGGTGCTGCACCTTCCCAGGGACCATTGCCAAAGGAAGTCGAAGAAATTCCTCGCCTCTATCTCGACGTGGCATTATCTCCAAGTGCACTGTCAAAGTCACTTTCACTCTATGGTGCAGTTACAGTAGCTGTTATTGGAGCTTCACATTCGGCAATACTTGTGTTGAGAAATCTATATCGCCTGGCTTCTTCGAGCAAGCAGGACATCAAAATCCGCTGGTTTACACGGCATCCTTTACGTTACGCCGAATACAAAGATGGCTGGATACTGCGGGACAACACGGGATTGAAAGGAGAAGCCGCAGCGTGGGCCAAAGAAAATCTCGAGCCGGAAGTCTTCAGCCAAAGTGATGTTAGCAATTATATCAGCACGATCAGGTATGATAGAGGTGATGAAGAGAGCGTATTCAAAAAACACCTGCCAGGATCGGATCTTGTTTGTCAAGCTATTGGCTACAAGCCTAATCCACTCCCAACTCTGAAGACTAGTACAGGGGAAGAGATCCAACCATCTTTTGATCAAGACCGAGGGTCATTCAAGTACGCGAAAAAATCCGCGTCCGGATGTACTAAATTTCAAGGAAAATTGCCTGGTATGTACGGTGCAGGCATTGCTTGGCCTGAGCGAGTCAAGGATCCATATGGAAATGTGGAAGATGCAGTGGGCTTTTGGAAATTCATGACCTTTGTCAAGAAAGTCTCTCCTGAATGGAATTAGACTGCCGTAATGGATGAAGAAGCGTTTGCAGTTATGAAGAGAGCAATTTACAGAGATGGGTAACAACAAAATGAGTCGCATACCTAACTCGTGAAATACATATACAACTAAATATAGAAGGGATAAATTGTTTTAGAGAAAATTCAAAGGCGAATTCAGTACAAGGTGGAAGCTCTGAATTATTTTTTAAAAGTAGCTAATATATGATAGGGAGATTTGTAGGTATGTGGATTGGTAAAATTGAAAGACGCATCTATCTGCGCGGCCAAGAAATGACTGTTTGGGCGAGAGATCTCTTCACTCGGTGTGATAACTTCAAAACATTTAATATCAACTACGGGTTTCAAGACTTATAAGCTAATTTAAGGACGAAGGAAAAAGTTGGAGATATAGATAACTGTGTCTTAAGAGTCGCCAACGAGCTGCAAACAGTGAGCTAGCCTTCCTGGGTGTTATTGAAGGTAGTCTGTATTGGGAATTGACATTTCCCATACTGTCGAATCTACTGCCTCTTGAACTTGCTAAGTTTCCTTGCACAATCTAAAGTAACCTTTGATTAAAAACTACTCACCTAAAGAACACCATAACGGGAAGAGATTGGAAGAGTAATATTTTCAGCAAAACAACGCAAAACACTAATTTTGGCGTACACGTGAATCGAGATAACACATACATAATGCTCGATTACTTCCAAATAACAATCATACTTCCCAAAGGACGAGGATGATCATGTTCATTCGGATACAGGAGTACTTCTCGGTTTGTGAATTGGCACAAAAAAATCGGGCTAAATCTCGTGGGGATATATTTCAGCCTATTCCACTCTCCTTGAAATCAGCCAACCTGAAATTAGATGTTCTTATAGCTTGGCCGAAGACTGAATATATGAATATGATTGCCTCATATTTTGCATGACTTTGTACTGCAGGCCTGTAAACGCATGTATTGAAGCTATAAGCCTTGCAGATCCGGCGGGAGCGATACAAGCGCCTCCAGTTTGCAATGCGGACGTCAATGCAGAGAGTTTTGGCAATGGGCTGGCTGCAGGCAGCAATATCCGGAGGCCACTTGAATGTAGTGGAGGTCATGTTCCACCAAGGGCGGACGTAAATTGAGCTCAGTGTGCCTATATTGCAATGTATCGGTAAGAACGATCAAGAATATGCTGGTAGTCCCTTAATATCAACGCCGCATTCTCTCGCAGCATCTGAATAAGCCTACATGTTGGATGAAGATGCCACGTCTGCCACATGATGTACCACACGGTGGTATTAGAGTGGCCATGAGCTGCATCGAAATCGCTAACTTCAATGCTGCTGACCGGCAATTATTCATGATACATTGGTCAACATTTTAACACATTGTAGAGATCGACTGCTCTTCGAAAACGACAAAACAGCCTTTCAATCGCTTCAATCAATTCACCTTTTGGTTAAAGATGTTTATAACGACCCTGGAGCATCATGGCGGTCCGAGTCAAAATGGAGGTGGAGCGCTGTCAAATGAACAGCCAAGGGATGTTAAGCTCCTTTAATCTATCCAAGAAGCGATAGTTTTTATTGTTCCTTTTTTTTTTTTTTTTCTGAAAAGACTCCCAGTGTGTTCTTACTAAAGAGGGTGTCTGCTGCCTGCTCTGTAAAAGCTTCATTTTCCAGAGCTAGAACATTATCGCGCCTTCCAGTCTGATCCTTAGGGAGAGGTGAACCAGCGCATCATTGCCGGTACTTATGACCCAGATCGCATCGCCAATTTCATGTTCCTCAATTTCCAGGATCAATTATTTGGCGCGGCCTTTCCCACTTGGCTGGCCGATATGATAGGCCTCAAAGATGCAGACTTCCCAACACTTGACACTCCCATCTGACTTTGCGAATGCGAGTTGAAAGACTTCGATACTGATCAGGCGTTGATAGTGGGCTTGGAGAAGTTGAGAACAATGGAAAAAAAATTGAAGTATCCGCCGGCGCATTCTGTCAGCACAAGGTCGTTCCATCGCAGTTGTTCAACGCAATCAATTTCGAGCCACAGATTCAGATCGTTCACAAAAAAAAGCATATCATGCCACCCATGAGGTCGAGGTATGCGATAATTATTGGAGATGTGGAGGGGTTTCATATATGTTCTCGTGCGAGAGCAAATACTGTAAGGCCGTTGGGCCGCAAAGGGCACAAATTTTCTTCTGGCATGGCATTGTGTTATGAACTTGATTCTGAGAGGTGGATCACTAGGTTTATATTTGGATGCAGAGGAACTTCATTGCAGAGAGGCAGGAATCAGAGGGATGCGATCATTAAGTCAGAACAATGAGATATATTCGAAATCGGGTCTTGAATAATTTGCCATCTTAGATATGTATACGACCGAAGCACACTGCAATACTAGGAGCACCACCGAGGCACTCGCTGTGTTCGGCTGCTCCGCGATTTTAGGATGAGTCTGTGGTATCCGTTGGAGTGGCCCAGGCCGTCTATATCACATTTCTCGGCTATCATAGCGATTTTGTTGAAGACTTGGACTTTGGTTCAACTGAGTGCTTCTACCTACTGGTTTGAACTCACTACCTGCTGGCTCTGTCTCGATATCCTCTCCAATCAAACACAAGATTATTATTCCATGTCTCCGAGTTGGTTTCACAACCCAACACGTGCAGCTAAGTTGAGGCGGTGTATACAAGATACAATGCAGCGAAGTGTCTTCATTGGACAGACATTCGTCTCGACACATCCGCAGCATTTCCACATGGGCTATAGCGGAAGCCCATCACTCTCCCCTCCTTTCTTCTGCTGGAATTCCTATCCTATTTTGGATCACTTGAGCTACATCTTGCCAGGAGAGCTCCACCGGCAACTTTTGTTTCCCTTTCCCCGCTCTTTAAATGGTTCTGGCTAGATCTGACCCCATGCCTTTCGTGACAACCAAGACTATTCACTTGAAAAATGAGGTCATAATTGAGATTCTGATGATCCTGCACTCTATGCAGTCTAGATCGGCCAGAAGCTAGTTGTTATGACCAACGTGAGATTACCTGTTGGTGCTTGGAAGGGAAGGAGTGTCAAGGCAAACAATTGGTGAGAAACGGTAATTTAAAACTTTATTCCAAGCATTCAATGTAGTTAATAGATTCAATGCGACGTTTCTACCTGTTACGTTGTCTTTTGATATACACTGTTGTCTGTATCGTCTTGACTGCAAGCCAGTCGAGCTAGCTAAGGTTCCGATTGTTTCGTCGTTGCAACCTTGTCACTTATAGTAACGCTGCTGTATTGTCTCGACTGCGAGCTAATCAAGCCACTTCTGATTTGTCATAGCCTTCTTGCTTGTCCGATGTTCCTTGGAATGCCGGGTACAACTACCGCTCTTTCCGTCTCATCTGGTCAGACGTGAAACGCCAGTGGACCAGCATACTCGATCAACCTCCATGTTCTTCACGAATTAGGTTATACAAGAACAGGCTGGGGGGGAAAAGAACAGAAAAACGATTGAAAGGCTTTGGGCACGTCCATTGTTGCAGAGACAAGCTGTTCTATAGACGTTTTGTCCATTCCATCAAAGTAGTTTGACCCTACACACTAGTGACGGACGAGAGGTAACGGCGCCATGTTAGAAAAAGCTTGTATGACATGTTGCAATAATAGTAGAAGAGCAAGGCACACCACGCTTTTCACAATGTGCAGTGCTGCCAAAAAGGGATCTAGGAGTCGAGCTTGTCTCCCTGTCTAAAGCTAAGACCACAAGATGTTGAAACGTCTCCAGCCTGTCTTTGGCGTCGCGGGCGGCTCAGGATAGCGCTCGGCAATTTCGATATACTTCATGATGGGCACTTCTGCCAACGGAATGATCTTCGTTTTCTTAACGAGCTTGAAGCCAAAGTAGAGCGCCAAAATGATAGGAATATCAAGATAGGCCGAGATGAACGTCTCTGTGTTCCATCTACAGATCATAAGTATCATTCAAGCATACAGCCTAAGGGGCAATGCACTTACTGGCCATGTATGAAAGTGGCGTACCCTCCAGTGAGCAAGAGAAGTGTGAACGATAGAAATCCCATCCAGGCTACGTACGGCTGGAAAGGAGCTTTCCAAGGGAGACGCTCTCTAGGAATTCCTTGCTTCTTCATGGCATAATAGAATCGTAGATACACAAAGCAAATGACAATCCAGTTCACGAGTGCAGCGGCAGATACCAGGCTTTGGAACCAGCCGAAAACCGTGGAGGCACCGTTGGTCAGGCTCATGAATCCTAGACATATCCAGAGGCTCATGAAAACAACGCAGACCCAGGGCACACCCCAACGATTGACTCGTGTAAAGAACCACGGTGCGCGACCTTCGCGGGCCAGCCCATAGAGGGTGCGAGAGCTGAGAAGCAGACCCGAATTGCCAGCACTCCAAGCCGAAGTCAAAACAACTGCATTGATGATGCTGGGGACCACTTTAACACCCGCATTCGTAGCAGCGATAACAAAAGGTGACTGTGCGGCGGTGCCGGTTGAAGAGAGCAAGTGAGGGTCGTTCGATGGGACCAACATGCCCACAAAAAAGATGGAGACCACATAGAATAACAAGACTCTCCAAAAGATGCGCTTCGCCGCAATAGGGATGTTACGTCTTGGTGCCGAGGTCTCTGCCGCAGCAACGGAAATGGTTTCGACACCTAGTATAACTCAGCCCATTGAATAAGATAGATTGGTCGAGGCAATACAAACCAGAGTACGCATATACTGCATTGGAAAATGTGGTCCAAAATCCAAGGAAATGACCCAGGCTACCTTTGATACCGAGATACTGTACGAATGGTCCTGGATTATGCCAGTATTTAAATCCATAGACCACGCCAGATGGACCACCTCCACAGACCAAGACCAATGCCATCATATTGAGCCCGATTATCAAAAGTATCTTCAAGAAGGCAAAGCAAAATTCAAGTTCTCCATATACTCTTACCAGGAAGATGTTGGCAAAGAAGACCAACAGGCCAAACACGGTGATCCAGATGCCGTTGTTAACATCTGCCGTCCAGAAATCGACGATCACCGCAGCAGCAGTAATTTCGGCTGGAAGACTCATCATGGAACTATAAATTGAGTTCCAACCGTTTGCAAAGCCTAATGCCGGATCGAAGAAATATTCTGCGACACGAATGATCCCCCCACTGAGAGGTACCAAAGCACTCATCTCGGCAATGCTGAACACGGGACCGGTGACGAGGATGCCAACAAACAAGTAGCCCAAAAAAGCGCCAAGCGGGCCGCCATTCACAATTGCTTTGCCGGAACCAAGAAAGAGGCCGGTACCGATGGTTCCAGCAAGTGCAATCATCTGAATGTGTCGCTGTTGAAGACCACGTCTGAGATGTGAAGGTCAGACTCAGCATAATTGATAGGCATACTGTCAGCGAGACCAACCTCAGGTCTTTCTTTTCCGCGAATTCCACCGGGCCATCTTCGTCGTAGATTGGCGCTGTTTCAATGTCGTAATCATCTTTGATATCGGCATGTTTCACCTTTTTCTCGTGGACAATGTCTGAGAAGTCCGCCATGGTGAAAAGGAGTCTGTATTGTAGTACAAAGAAAGGTACGACCCGTGAGAATGGAAAACTGCAGCAACTCCCCTGCTACTTATCACTTGGTGACATGCAAGTGGCGAACCTCCACTGATAACAAGGTAGGATACACATGGCAAATGCCGTTCCCTGCATCATGTCATTCCACCATCTGGAGCTTTTCTAGAAAACGTCACGAAAAGCATGTCTCTAGCGATCTTGGCCGTTGCAGTGATACATGTCACCCTCCATGCTCTGATAGAGTGAGAAGCCAGTTTTTACATATACGATTGAGACATGCACTTCGGGCCTTGTTTATGGCCTCATGGGGTACAATTGGACGATTGCCGACATACCCAAATGCCCACTGCTCTCATAGACGCAAGACATCAGAGACCAAGGTGGACGACGGCATTGTGACGCTCGCGTAGATAACGAAATGGTTGGTTGCCGGTGGCGGGGAGCAACAGAGATAAGCGTGCATGGGAGGTATCCAGATGCGCAAAGGTCAATGCGGGCTTTGACCTGGGGAGGTATTTCTACGGGCAGATATCGCAACTTTTCGCTTTCGGATACCTCATTTGATGGTGATCTTTGGCTAGATTCAGAGAGCTCGGCCTATCTTGATCAGTCCCTAACCGGGGCGGGGCCTTGAGA
The DNA here is from genome assembly GCA_003545705.1 of Acidomyces sp. 'richmondensis'. NCBI lineage: Eukaryota > Fungi > Ascomycota > Dothideomycetes > Mycosphaerellales > Teratosphaeriaceae > Acidomyces > Acidomyces sp. 'richmondensis'. Next base: position 989,846 of record QVLQ01000009.1, on the reverse strand, counting down.
CCAGGGCTGTGAAAGTGTGTTTGGGGATCGCGCAAATGGTCGCTGATCCAGATAATTTTTCATTGTATCAACACTTTGACTCTGCAAGATCAACAGACGTCTTACACAAATGAACACAAGAAAAATAATGGAGCCATATAAACCTGGTTATAAGTCTAAGAAAGAAAGAAAAAGAGAAAAGAATTGAAAGGAATGAACTAAGTTAACCATTTGGAGTAGATGATATACTTCTGGTGACTGTGCACGGACCGTAAACCAGTCATAGGGCGTGCTGGTTTGTCACGGTGGTCCCATTCGTCAATGCCATATACCGAACTCGGAGCGCCACGCCGCATAGGATGAGATTTGGCCACAGGATCTTTCTTACTGAAGGAGTTTATGCAGCAAAATCTCAAGGCCGAGACTCTGATTGTCTGCCTACTACAGGATGTATCAGAAGCTTTGAACAAGCTTCGTTCCTGGAGCAGGTCACGATGGACGATGGAATAACGAATCAAAGTACCAAAGCTGGCTGAATGAGGGCTTCTTATGGGCTGCAATTAATCATACCAAATGGCATTCATGCCAAATCCTGGCTCTTTGATATCCAGATGTGCCACCCGGCCGAGAAACTCGTCATGCCATCGGTACACCTCCACCCATCCTTGCTCGTCGTCACATAGTGCCAACCACTCATCGCTCCAAGGGCAGGGGCTTACCGCGTTGCTATGGCCTCCACTGGTTGGTGTGGGATTGAGACATATTTGCCTCTCGATTTGTCCATGCGGTCCGAGTTTGAAGGCAGCTATGTAGCCCGTGAGCTCCGGAGAGTTGGAGCGGGCCGTGGCGAAGAGATGACGGGCAGAGTGGGTGAGAAAGCAGACGTCTGACCGGTACATCTTGGGGTGAAAGGCGTCCATCCCCGGGGGAATAAGAGGGTAGGATTGTCGGGTCCAGACGGGCATGTGAGTTCGAGGGTCGATAAGGTAGGTACACAGTCGGTTCCCGGACTCCATGAGCACATACAGGTAGGCGCCAGACGGATGAATCTCGACCCAGCGAGGATGGTCATTGGCTGCTGGAGCTTCGACGGAGCCGACCAACGTCAACAAGCCGGTTTGCATGTCCTGTCCGTAGACGAAAGTCAGTCGTACTTCAGCACTCCGCCAAACGAGTGTCGACCGACCTTTCTATGACACCATATTTTATTTGCCCACATGTCTGCCGAATAAAGGTACTCTTCCGCTCTATCGAATACCATGCCATGAACGGCCGAATTTGAGTCCAACTCTGCATTCTGAACATTCTTCTCCAGCCCTCCCGCCGGATTGATCGAGTGGACGTTGATAAACCCCGCATAGTCATAGAACGGGTTCCCATAGACAAAGTACGGCGGCTTCTTGGCCGCCAGCACAAAGATAGCCCGCGTCTTCGCGTCGGCATCGTTGGCTTTTGGATGGCCGCCAATAGGGAGCGAAGCATTGTGATAAATCTCGATAGGGCTCTGTACTGTGTAAGAGCCCCACCGCTTCATACCAGCGCCATATATATTCTTCCGCGCGTGGTCGAAGGTCATCCATGATATGGGCTGGTCCTCCGGGATCTCCGTCCGCTTTAGAAGGGTGAGTTCGCGACTTTCATCGTCAAACTGTACCGTAAATATCGCGCCAGGTGGCGTCCTGCGATATCATCATCAGCCTGTGATGACCATCTCCTCCACGAGCAGGACAGCCGGACCACGACCTACCACGTCCCAATCATCAAATGATGCTTCATCTTGCCCGCCTGCTATCGTGATGAGGCACGTAGCTTTCCACCCTCCGATACCACGATCTGAAGAGCCCTCCAACAATCCTTTTGCTTCCCCTCTCGATCATATCGACACCACTTCTGCGGAAACTAAATATCACCGGAGAATGTCTTAGCCGCGACCTGATGCCGACTGCCCGTCCTCTCCGCGTGTGGAGTGAGGCGGGATAGTTCGACAAGGTTGATGGCGCATCAACGGCGACTTTACCGCGAGAAGGATAGCCAGCCGGGTATATCTGTCAGGGGTCTCCCAACCACCTCTATGGCGGTGTGAGATGCAGCGATTGGAGGAAGCTGGCATATCCTAGAGGTTGGGGGGAGAGTGGCTGCAGGTGGAGCTTTTCGAGCTTTTTCGAGATTCTTGCTGTCTTAAACCATATTGCATATTTATCTGCAACGTATCAACGTGAAAGTCGTCAACACGGCATAGGGCGTCCTTATTCAAGGTCCCCCTGATTGGTCATCTCACCTGCACGTCATGGGCCTCTTCGACGGACGGTCGTACTCGGACAGCGAGCGCCTGCGCACGCACTCACACCCATCCTCGCATCACCACTCCTCCCAGTCTCGCGGCTACTCGCCGGCGCGAAGTAGCGCGAGCCAAGGCTACTTCGTGCGCCCGCATAACTCTCGGTCGGCGTCCTCCTCCTTCCTCGGCGGCGGCGGCAGTACGTCGCGTGGCCTCTTCGGCGGTGGCTCCAGCTCCTCATATTACCGTCGCCGGCCGCGCGATGGATATATCAGCTACTTGATGCACAAGCTGCAACGCATGCTCCGGGATCTGTGGTATTATGCGCGACGGCACCCCGTCAAGGCGTTTTTTGCCGTCGTGGTGCCGCTGCTGAGCGCGGGTGGGGCGATCCATGGGTTGTTGAGGCAGTTTGGAGTGAGGGTGCCGATTTTCGATGGAGCGACGAGACAGGTGCGGGGTGGATACTATGGTAGCTCGGGCTATGGGGGTTCAAGAGCGGGCGGTGGTGGCGGCTGGATGGACAACGCGGGCAGTTTGATGCAGATGGCGAAGCTCTTTATGTGATATGGTTTCTCGGAACGAGCGCTTCGCTCCTGATGGGCATGGTTCAGCCGCGGGGATCGTGTCGTCTGACTACATGACGGCCGCTCTCGAATATCGTGACCCCTCGCCAAAGACATCGCTAAGGGGCTCAGAATGGGTGGTGAGCTCAAACTAGATTTCCTGTCTTACGGGAGGTGAGGAGCTTCCACTCGTGAGCTCCGAGCGGGCTACACAGGACTGGCGCAAGGATGGAAAAGGTACGGCGGCATCCTTCAAGAGATACCCTTCGAATAATGAATGATCAGGCGAAACGAACAGGGATGTAATTTTCCAGTTCTCAAGAACTCGACGTGAAAAGTGCTTCTAACGGAGCTGGTATCATGAGAATTTACATCATTTTACGTTTCCTGTCAAAACCTCTATCAAGAAATGCCTTGTGTCTGGAAAGTTGGTCCATCAGTGATGGAAAAGGCGGATGTGTTGCTCCACAAAAGTGATTCCAAGCTGTTCGGCGGTTTCGAAACACGCCTGATCGTTCTGACTACCCGTGGGCGCAGCCAGATATTTCACTCCACTTCTTGAAACGCGGAAGACGTTATCGGTGAATGGGAAGAAGGCGTCTGACGAGACTGCTACTTCAGACAGCTGGCTGAGCCAAGCTTTTCGATCTTCCGCAGTGAATACCTGCGGCACCTCATCAAAATTTTTCTCCCACTCATCACGCTCGATACCGGACTGCGGCACAATGCCGGAGCACAGCAGGTCAATAGCGTTGCTCTTGTCAGCGCGCTTTGTGCCCTTCTTCCACTTCAGGTTCGTGGCTCGCTCGTGGAATCGCATCCACCAATTATCTGCTTTGTCGCCGGCTAAACGAGTACAATGAATGCGAGACTGTTGGCCGGCACCAAGCCCAATGACTTGGCCGTTTAACGCATAGCAGACAGAATTCGATTGCGTATACTTCACGGCAATGGTGGCAACCGTAAGGTCCCGTAGCGCCGAGTCCGGGAGAGGAGGCGAATTCTTCGGCACGATAATCGACCTGAAAGTTTCGTGCGGGCTGATCATGGCATCATTGCGAGCCTGTGTCAAGTGTATGCCGTAGACCGTTCGCTCCTCCTGAGATGGCGGATTGTAGCTTGGATCGATCTGCAGCACTAAATACTTCCCACCTTTCTTCTTCTTCAAAATTTCCAGCGCTTCCGGTTGATAGCTTGGCGCAATGACCCCGTCGCTGACTTCTTTGGAGATGATTTTGGCAGTGACGACATCAACTTCATCTGAGAGAGCAATAACATCCCCGAAACTCGACATTCGATCTGCGCCTCTTGCCCGAGCATATGCCTGGGCGAGCTTTGAATTTTCAAGGCCTTCGATGTCTTCAACCATATAGACCTTCTTTTCCACCTCACTGAGTGGCACGCCAATCGCTGCACCGGCCGGTGACACATGCTTGAAGGAGGCTGCCGCGGGGAAGCCAAGCGCAGACTTCAGTTCTCTGACCAATGGCCAGGCATTGAGAGCATCAAGGAGATTAATATAGCCGGGTGAGCCACCGAGAACCTTGAAAGGCAGGCGTCCTTCGGTGACGAATGCCGCGGCAGGCTTTTGGTGTGGATTGGTGCCGTAACGGAGAGACTGATGTTCAAGTCCATCTCCGGCATAGGTTCGGCGGAAGAAATCCGCAATGGCGTTATCGTAGTCGGCCGTATGCGTAAAGGCCTTCAACGCATACATCTGCCGGCTGCGCTCCGTTATCCCCCCCTTGTCCAACTCTTGCAAGAAGTCATGGTAGTCGGCTGGGTCGCTCAGAATGGTGACGCGGGAGTGATTTTTCGCTGCTGCTCGAATCAGCGTGACGCCACCAATATCGATCTCTTCGACGGCTTCCGGCACGGTCACATTGATCTTCGCCACAGTATTCTTGAACGGATAGAGGTTGCATATCACGTAATCGACCTTGTTGATGTTTTGCTCGGCCAGATCTTTCTCGTCGGCGGCCAAATCGCGAGCGAGAATACCTGCATGCACGGCGGGATGCAGCGTCTTCACACGACCCGACAACATCTCTGGCGCATTGGTGATGGCCGAAACATCCTCGACGGGGAAGCCGGCCTCACGAATGAATTTCGCAGTGCCGCCAGAGGCAAGCAGGCGGATATGATGCTTGACAAGGCCCTTGGCAAGATCCAAAAGGCCATCCTTGTTGTAGACGGAGAGAATGGCGATCTTAGTTGCGGCCATGGTTAATTTATTTAAAATTTGATGAGAGGCTTGTCCTATGAATGATGCGCAGCACATTTTCAATCCAATGCCCCACGCAAGCGGCAGCGGGGTTGTTTCGCCGGCCCGCCCCGCGATCCATGTTTTGTATACAGATATGTAGTGTATAGCGAGCACGGCGGTGGCTGCATGTATATTTATGTACGAGGAGATAATGAGCAGGGCACCAATTACGTGAGAAATTCCTCCAAATTTGTCGAGAAGACAATTCCATACGAAGAGAAACGGACTGCAGAAGCTTCGATAGCGGACAAATACAAAGTATACCGTCGGTCCATTTGCAAGTCTCCAATAGAGACATGCCCACAACGAAGAATCATCTCCTTCTCAGTAGCATTTACTTTCATAACTTGCTCTCCCTCCCTCCCGTCAGAAACTCCTGTTGTCCTCGTAAAACTTCCACGCACTCCCTCACCATCTCCATTAAAATTTCCCCCGCGGGCCGAATATCCCTAATCGCCCCTGCCACCTGGCCCATCAAAAAAGGAATATCCACCTCGCGGTCCTCATCCAAGTCCTTCTGCAATGGGACCACTCCACTCTCACACAGCCGTTTGACCTCCTCTGGCCTAGCCTCCTCCCACGACCGGATGTAGTCGTTCGTTCGCACACGCAAAGGTCGCCCGGATACCACCAGCGTGCGCGCTGTGTCCTCGAACGCAGCCGACACCACTGCTTCCTTGTGCTGTGATGAACAACCGGCTTCCTGTGACGCAACAAAGCGTGTTCCCACCCACACTCCCGCGGCTCCGAATGACAGCATCGCGGCGAGGGATCGCCCGTTGTATACGCCACCGGCGGCGACTACGAGCGGCCGTTCTCCCGTTAAAGGCGAAGTATACTGCCGCGCAACGTCCACGACAGAGGGTATGAGGATGGACGTCGCGATATCCCCTGTGTGACCCCCGCCCTCACCACCTTGGGCGCAGACTAAGTCAACCCCGGCGCGGAGGGCTTTGTGGGCGTGTTTGGGATGGCCGACCATATTCATGATGAGGATACCAGCAGAATGGAGACGTTTGATGACACGATCAGGCGGCACGCCGACAGCAGATACGAAAAGTTTCGCTCCTTCTTCGATAACTACGGAGATCAGGTCATCGAGTTGGCCGTGGGTGTAATCATGATTCGTTTTGCGGGCAGAGCCACCAACTTGGGGCAAGGCGAGATCGACGCCGAAGGGGAGTTGCTGGTCGGTGAGGTGATGTTTGATTTCGTGGATTATGGCTCGGAGCTGAGTGGGGGTATAACCCAGGCCGCCGATGACTCCGAGGCCACCGGCGTTAGAGACTGCAGCCGCGAGGGCGCCGGAAGAGGTCCGGGCCATCCCGGCCAGGAGGACAGGATATTCGATGGACAGGAGGGTACAAAGGGGGGGGCGGAGGGGGGGACGACTGGCCATCGTTTCGTTGGTTGCCGGCCTTTCGCTCTTGTGGCTTGTGTGTTATAGCGAGGTTTGAATATATGGTGCCCAGTTAGATGCGGGCGGTCAGGGTGGGTGGAGAGGAAGGGTACTGATATTTGCGGGGGCGGAGGGTGGGGAGGGGGATATATGGGGAGCATAGTGATGGTCGTTCACTTTGTATTGGTGATGTGCAGTGAGGAGGATGCTCGCTTCCGGCTTTCGCTTACAGAGAGCCGACTAGGTGTGGAGAAGCCGAGGCTGCACAATATTGTACAGTACACATGGCCATGGATAAATGTATCAACAACATCAACGTTAGGTCCAACTTCGTTGATAACGGACGTAGAAGACTGTTGTTGAATATGGTGCAGCATGTCTTATGTATCATTTGAAAGATCTCACATACGCATGAACATCTACATCTATTAAGAGTTGGGCGACTCTTCAGAGTTCGACGGAAGCTTGAACACTAGTAAGATGTGGAATGTGCCATAGGAACCAACTATGATCGATAGATTTATTAAGGAGGAGAAAGCTCTGACTAGACAGGATGGAACAAGTCGTCTTGCCAAGGCATCCTCCTACCGAACTGCCAACTCTCAACAACTTCCAACCTTTCCGTTAAGGGCATAAAGAGGAGAGCAGCTTGACTCCGAATTTGATAAATGACATTAATTTTTCACCGTGTCTACCAACACTGCTGTTGCCTGAACTATCAACAAAAATTGAATCCATAGAAGTATCTGCTGCCGAGCGCTACGGTTTCTGTGCTATGGGTGGTTTCCGTCGGATACTAATATCATGTACGATGGGGTGAGTAAATTAAATCATTCGGGGCAGTTATAGAAATAGAAGAATGGAACTGCCAAGAATAGAGCAAGAGAGGATCCATTGGGAGAACCTCTAAGCACAATCCCGTTGCAAGATATTCCGATGCTTAATATGTTGACACAGTTGACGTAGAAGATGTTATACTGTTGTCCATGCAGGTCTGTAGATCGACCATCGATGGTGGTAGTCATCAAGGAGTGGGCGAGAGTGGCAACAAAACTTGTCCCGCACTCAATTGACGCTGCCATCTTCCTTCCATTTAAACCTTTGTTTATTTGATTTGCCGGCTGCAGCATAGCCATCAATTTTTGAACATTTACGAATTCGCTGTTCCAGTTCAAGACCGAGCATATCCCACTGTTTTTGATTCCAATTTACGTCGTCCATCGTTCAAACTGGTGTGGATCCCAATTCAACAATCACCTCGGAAGTTGTCACGGCCCTCTATAGTGATTCTCACCATAATTACAAGGAAATGGAGTTTGCGTCTCGACACACACAAAGCTTCACCCTAGAAATGTCTCAATTGAGCGACGGCCGTCTGGTTGGCAGCGGTATATCTCTCAGCTAAGCTTAATTCGCCACCTCACGATCTCGCTTCAAGCCTCTATGGCGCAATTACTGCCTATGCCTATAGCGGTACTGTTATCGTTTCTCAATCCTAAACCTTCCAGGAACAATCTGAAGTTAAACGAAACTCACTTCCCTCGACACCACCACTGTACTGAATGTCAAGCCCCGCCGCAGCGAACCGATTGACAACGGCTCACCATTCATGATTTCCATCCAGCTCAGAGCTTTCTAGCCCCTAGAAGCGAGAGAAATTGGTTGCTCTCACGATCTCATGGAATCATTTACGCGACCGACACAACATTATCTTTTGGCAAACAATGAGAAATAACCAGGTCTTTGTAGAAGATCAGATGGCGATCAAGCGAGTGAAAATAGAGCGGAGTGGCTAATTCTAATTCTGTAGAAACAAGAATATCGCTTTTACATGAATTATTATGTCATGTGGTTTTCTCAAAGTCGGGCTCCGCGGATGATGCTTAATATTGCACATTACGTCGAATATTTGATAACCATTTAGATGTTGTAGCATTGCATTCTAGTTTGTTTTAAACAACGAAATCATTATTTTCTGAAGCTATCTATCATCGAATAGAATCTTTTTGCACCAGAACATACCATGCATGCCTCGCATCATGGATTCAGAGGCTTCAGAATGACACACCATTATCTTTAGGCTTCCATGTACACACACATCCGTTGACACATTTATATCACAAATCCGGGCCGTTTATGTCAGTTTAGACAACGTATGCAACCGTAGAAGGCGCCAGTATACGCCCAAAGAGTTTTAGCGGACTCGTTATAAATTTATGCACGATCTTGGTAGAGTACAAAACTAGCTGAGCCTCCATCCAAGAGCCAAAGAAATGTATAAGATGCTGTCTCCTCCCACTTCACGCCCATATTTCCTCTATTTCTTTCGACAGGAGTTGCATTACATTACACTAGAATTCGCTTATGGAGAAGCCGGATATTCCAGCCTTGTGGTAAAGCAGTCATGGTACCCGAGGCGGTGAATAAAGGTCGAGACCCGAACCGGTCTATCATACGCGAAATCATCTGACACCAGGAAAAAGAAATCCTAGCAAGCAAGAGACTTATTGTCAATGCTTTGAGAGCACGTTTACAAGATCGACACCAATTTATGGGCCAAAGAACCATCCAATCCCTTTGCTGGATTTCTTACGACAGAGCATTGTATTCATAGTTGCCACGTATCCCAAAGTGAAAATATAGTAACAGATTCCATATCATGTCTACGTGTCGAGAGTTACAGAAGATGAAAATTCATATGTCTGACTGGTCCCTGACGTTTTCGAGGTTGTTAACATCGCCGCGCATAAGATTCGTCGACGAGTTGGGAAGGCTGTTGAAGGAGGACTGCAGCGTATTGTTGATATTGAACATATGCATTTCATTATAGGAGAATACAATGTGAGACTGTGCTTTCATAGTCGATGGCAAGGATTGGACTTCGGTGGACTACGGCCGGTTTGGTATTTGAGATGTGGGTAGCCAACATTGTATAATCAAATGGTCTTTCACCAGCGCCTCGAAGTAGCTTGGAGATTTACAAAACAACCAGCATAAACCCCCGTTTTTCAAAATTGGCTTCGAGCCTCTTCCGTCAGATTAGAGGTCTCTGCATCGGCAAGGCCGCCCAGTCATGCATTTCCCGTTACTACAGCTGTCAACCCTCGGACTCCCAAGCCTACGCGAGATTAAACCTGCAATTCCAGTCAAAAGTATCACCACAATGAACATGGTTGATCCGTCTTGCATTCCGTATTGTTCATTGTAGGGAAGACCTCCGTGGTTTGATCTTTCATATTTCAATAGGAGATCCGTCGAAGGGCTGGTCGATGCCCAGATTGAATCTTGACATGAAGTGTTGGCTGCAATTCAATGATTTGGAAGAGAATCTACTTATATAAGAATTCTAAAGCGTTGATGAATTACATTTTACTTTTCGTGACGCTTATGCCAGTGAACTAGTAGAATGAGGTTGAAGTTATGGTGTCGAGCTTTTCATGACGCAAGCAACGCCGGCGCGGGCAGTGCCAGTCTTGGCTGCCTCGTGGCAGAGCCGGAGTTAGCTTCGTTTAATCCTCTCCAGCACCCCCAACTGTGACACGTATTCCTACACCACCGCCCGCCATGTTCTCAGGCTCGAACTCTTACCTCGGCGGTGCGAACAGCGCCCGTCCGGGCCAAACGCCTTATGGGCAGCCGCAACCGTCCTTCTCGGGCCAGCCCTCGCCATTTGCGTCTCAGCAGCCGGGGGGATATGGCCAAGCTCCACCGCAGCAGCAGCAACAGTATACCGGCTATCCCGCCGGCGGTCTACAGCCTCAAGCGACCGGCTTTCCAGGAATTCAACAGTTGCAGCCTCAGGCGACGGGCTATCCGGGCCCGCCACCCCCACTGCAACAGCAGCAGCAGCAATATGGAGGCTTCCAACTGCCGATGCAGCCTCAGCCAACAGGGTATCCCGTGCCTGCACCGCAACAACAGCAACAGCAGCAGCAGCAGCAACAAAATGGCATCCCACCTCCGCCCGCCCAGCCTCAACGGCCCCAACCCACCGGCATGACGAGCAGCGAAATGGCAAATTCCTTCCGCTCCTCAGCCTCGCAATCACAGCCACCACCTCCGCCGCCCAAGCCATCTGGTGGGCGCATCCCGAATATGCGTCTCTCCTTCATCACCGCGCAAGACCAAGCCAAGTTCGAGCAATTATTCAAGAGCGCGACGAATGGCGAGCAGGCGTTGTCGGGGGACAAAGCCAAAGACCTGTTGCTCAGGTCAAAACTGGATGGCAACAGCTTAGCCCAGATATGGACACTCTCGGACACGACAAAGAGCGGTCAGCTGCTGTTTCCCGAGTTTGCGCTTGCTATGTACCTCTGTAATATCAGGCTCACCGGGAAAGATCTGCCTGCAACCCTTCCGGAAAAGGTGAAGAACGAGGTCAGCAGCATGGTTGATATCATTAGCTTTGGCGTGGAGGACACTGCCCCTCAACCGCAGCCCAGAAGCAACGCTCCCAACTTCAGTACTCCGCCGAAGATAGAGCAGCCGCAAGCACAGAATCCTAGCAATCAACAACTCCTGTCTGCGCTGACGGCACAACCCACAGGCTTCCAAGTGCCACAGCCCACTGGGTTCCAGCAGCCGTCAAGTGCTCAGATGCAACCAACAGGCTTTCAAAGCCAGATCGGAGGCCAGGCGCAGGGCTATAGTGGACCGAGGCCACCTGTGCCACCAATGCCGACAGGCTTCAGCCCAACTCAGGGTCTCTCACCTCAACAGACCGGTTACCCTATGGCTGCTCCCCTGAACGCCCAGCCCACTGGTATGCCAGGGCAGTGGGGTCTGGTGAACGCCCCAGCATCCGGCCTGCCTAATTTACAAGCTTTGCAGCAACAAATGATGCCCCAACCAGGTCGTGAGTCTGGGTTCAGCGCCCAAGGCTTGCGGGGTAATGCCACAGTGCCGTGGGCGGTTACTAAGGACGAAAAGAAAATATACGATGAAATGTTCAAGGCGTGGGATGGATTTGGCAAGGGCTATATCACTGGAAATCAGGCCATTGAGATCTTTGGGCAATCCGGGCTTGACAAGCCAGACCTGGAACGCATTTGGACGCTTTCTGACCCTAATAACAAGGGCAGATTGAATTTGGACGAATTTGCAGTCGCTATGCATTTGATTTACCGTCGACTGAATGGCTATCCAGTGCCGAATCAGCTGCCACCAGAGCTTGTGCCGCCAAGCACACGAAATCTTAATAGCAGCATCGACCGTATGAAAGGTTTGCTCGGGGAGGAAGCACAACAACGAAAATCAACCGGCGCATTCTTGCAGCCTCAGAGAACCGGCGTGTCATATCTAAAGTCTCACTCCTTCCGCAATGGCGATTCTGGATTTGGTCGTAAAGATGGCACCATGTTCAAGAACAACGATGACGATATTGGCTACCGAAGTTCCGCGCGCCGCCGAGTCGGCCGCGACGCTGATGGCCGATCACCCTCACCAGCATCAAGCGTGCAAAGTGCAGAGGAAATGAGCATTGACCAATTGAGGAAGGCGATCCGAGAGAAACAGATCTTGCTGGATGCCATGGACTTTGAAGATGAGGATCGAGCTGACGAAGAAGATGCTCTCGATCGCAAAGATCGCAAGGAGGCCGAAGATCTCTTCCGACGTATTAGGAGGATACAGGAAGATATTGATAGCCATCCTAACTCGGTGTATAAGACAACCGACTCCGACGCCGAAAGACGGGCTCTTCAACGTCAGCTCAGAGGGTTGCAAGATCGCTTGCCGGAGCTTGCGAGTCATGTGCGGAAGTGCGAGCGCGCCATCGCAGATGCGAAGATTGAGCTCTTCCGTTTGAAAGATGCAAAGTCTCACCCTGGATCTGCCCAGGCTATTGTGGGCACTGGTCCAGGTGGAGCTGTGACAGAATCGGATCGATTGAAAGCGAGGGCCAGAGCCATGATGCAACAGCGATCGGCAGCTTTGTCTGGAAAGAAAATAGAGGTGGGAGATGACGGTACTGCTGCGGCCCAGAGATTGGAGGAGGAGCAGAGAAAGGTAAATCGCGAGCGTGAAGACAATGAGAAGATGGTTCGCGATGTGGAGGAGTCAGTGACGGAGTACTCCAAGAGTCTTGAATCTGGTCTTAAAGAAGGGGGAGAAACGGCTGCTAACGAGCACGAACGGAGACGGTGGGAAGATGGTCTTGGAGTTGAAGATGAAGTCAAGGATTTCATTTTTGATCTGCAGCGCAGTTCGAGGGCTGCTCGTGTCCGGAATGAAGATCGCGCTCGTCCGGCAGCCGCTGCACCTGCGCGAGATGGATATGAGGACAGTAGTCGCACGTCCACGCCGGTTTCCCGAACGGACTCACCAGCATCTTCTCGTCCGTCTGTTTCAACACCTCATTCGGCAGGCTCTTCTTATTCTTCTTATCGCACAGCAGAAGAACGTGCAGCTTTCATCAAACAGCAGGCTGAACAGCGTATGGCCGAACGTCTCGCCGCTCTTGGGCTAAAAGCTCCTGCTAAGAGCGGGGGAGCCGGTGAGACTGCATCGCAGCGGGCGGAACGTGAACGTAAAGAACGGGGAAGACAAATTGAAGCAGGCGGAAGAAGAGGACAAGCGCCGAGAGCAAGAGCGGCAGGCAAGGCTGCAGGGAGAGAGTGTATCCCCGCCCTCTCCAGCAGGCGGCAAGAAAGCTGCGCCTCCAGCACCGGCACCGCGGATTCGAAGGAGCGAAAGTGTGACGAGTGATCAGGCCCAGGCGAATCTTGAGGCTAAGAGAGCTTCGCAGCAGATAAAGGAGCAGGCGCTTAAGGAACAGCAAGAAGCTCTTGCGAGTGAGACTAAGGAGATGGAGTACGTGATGTGTTGTGCTGATAGCTTGTCTAATGATGCTGACAGCTCTATAGGGATGAGGAAGCTCGGCAAGAACGTGAACTGCAGCAGCAACGTGAAGAAGCCGAAGCCAACCTTCGTGCGCTTGAGGAACAGGTCAAAGCCGGCAAACTCAAAAAGTCCGAAGAGAAGAAGAAACGTGAAGCGGCTAAGAAAGAAGCAGCGGAGAAAGAAAGAAGGTTGGCAGCTCAGAGGGCTGAGCTGGAGGCAGCGAGAGAAAGGGAGAGGCAGCTGAAAGCCCAGCTTGAGAACATGGACGATGAGTCGTCCAGCGATGACGAATGGGAGAAACAAGAAACACCTGACGAAAGCACTCCCACACAGAGTATGGAACTGCCGAAGGGAACTGCCACCAATGCACCTATCCAACCCCCTCCGCATGCTCCGCCTATGCCACAAGTCAGCAGCCCATCCCCTGCGCCAGAGTCAGTTGCGGGTCCAGCCGCCGGCGAGAGTAAGAATCCATTCTACCGCTCCATGAGCCAACAGCAGATCAGTTCCTCGTCTTCCTCTGCTGGTCCGACCACAGCTGTCACCAGCCCAGACACAACGGAAAAAAAGAGCATGAATCCCTTCCACCGCCTCACGAACCAAGACGTGGCTAAAGCACAACAATCTCTACCGGATCCAGCTCCGGCGCCTGCTCGAACTAGGAGCAAGCCAGTGGACGAGGACGATTGGAGCGTGGTGGAAAGCACGGAAGACGAGGACGATGAGGATCAACCAACAGGTGGCAGTGCAAAGCAATTGGCCAGTATTCTTTTCGGTACTATGGCTCCCCCGAGACCGCTCAGCTCGATGGGCAACGAGAAAGGCGCCGCCGGCAGCAGCAGCCCGGGTAGCCCTGCGATGGACTTGAGCTCACCTCCACCGCCGCCTGCGCCTCCAATGCCATCTGCTGGTGCCCCCCCCCACCACCACCTATGCCGATTGGTGGTGCGCAGCCGTCGCCGCCTCCTCCTCCTCCTCCTCCTCCTCCAATACCGTCTGGCGATGCTCCTCCGCCACCGCCTATGCCGACTGTGTCAGCAGGCGGTGTGCCAGATCGCAGCGGCCTGTTGCAGCAGATTCAAGCCGGGAAAGGCTTGCGGAAAACTCAGACTAGGGATCGGAGTCAGGCAGCTACGGCAGGTAGGGTGCTGTGAGATGGCCACCAAAGAATGGAATGATGGGGAATGGTGGATGAGGGCTTGCGAGCAAGTCGGGCTTGAATCGAATACGTTTATAGGGTGGATAGGTAGACAGGTATTAATGTGAGGTACGCTTCTCGCTTGCGTTCAGTTCTCGGCTCGCGCTTCTGTTGTTCTTCATAATCGGACCGCTGAGCTTATTGGAGTGGAGATAATAGAATCAGTGAAGGTACTTCTTCGCTCAGTACGGCATGAATAACTGTTGCAAAGGACTCTGGTGTTGAGATGGCCAAATCATCGTAGCACTGCTGGCCGGCTTTTCGATTGCAGCTCTCATAGTTCCTTATTACCCGCCAATATTCTTAAGGCGGTTGATTTCGAGCGGTTGGTTCATAAGCTATACGATCATCAAAGACGAGGAAAATACAAGATAGATTTGCTCTCAATGAAGCCTTCTACATATCTTTCTCTCATGTAACCCCGCACGGTCTTGTGAGCCCCAATATCCAAATTGTAAGTGCTTTTAAATAGACCTTCCCAACTCGAGTGCCCAACTACGGTCAAACCCCATCAAACACTAAGTTCCCGCCAATGGACTGCCAGTTCGAAGACGCTGAAATGCTATGGACCTCCCTGATTCCATCGGCCTCAACCCTGAATAAAGCTCATATGACCATGAATATGGACGCTCTCAACTTAGGCCTTAACTGGGGCGTGCTCGGCCAAACGTCAACACCGATGGAGATGTTAGGCATTCGAGCGCCTAGCTTATTACTACACTATCGATGACTGGCCCAAAATGGCCTCCAATTAAAGCATTGCCCTGCAACCGGTCAATGGACAACACAACACTATAATCGAACAAAACTGGACAAAATTAGCCGCCGATATCGAACAAACTTATCACGATGCAATAGAAAGCGCACTAAATTGCCCAACGGTAACGTGCCGTGGGAGTCCTCATTACCTCCCTGTCTATATATGGACAAAACTGTCCTTTTGATCAAGCCACCCTCAGCAAAGTTGGTTACAGAAAGCTTACAGCACTCCTAGATCGTATTTCTGGCCCTCAATGATATTTACCTCCATTCTGCAGGAGAAAATTTTGAATCGGCTTCTGGTGAAGGAATTGCATGAGGAAAGGCTTCCCACTTACCGAGCATGCAGTTGAATCCTATCTGAGACCTAATATGACTTCAAATCAGTTCCTGTTTGGAACAGCAAAGATATGTAGAAAGGCAACGTTGGACAACAGCTGATGCTGTAATCTTCTTTTAGTGGGGCAGATGGTAAGGTCACTACAATGTCTCCAGCTCCTTGGTAATAAAATTGGAAGGTAAATGAAAACTTGACGGACCTCATGATTCGGTTATCTATTTATTCTGATTGACCAATCTCTGGTTTCAACCACATACTCTGTGACATTCAGAAAAGCTTCAGTTGGCTGCCCACACAGGCCATGAAAGTGAAGAACCTGATAACATCTATCGCGTCTGTTATAATGGCGCGGTAGCCTCGTTTAAAACAGCAGAACAAGCAATTAGTTGACGCTTAACAAACCTTTTCCATTACCTCCCGCAACTTCCGTTCTTCCTCGGCTCTCTCAGAAGCTTGCTTCATCCTTTGAAACCGTGCCTCCTTCACTGCATCCGTGCACTCCGTCAGCTTTTCACTAAATTCACTGAGGTCTCTCCTCAACTTCTCTTTCCGATCAGTCAAATCAAGAGAGTATTTTTGGTACTTTTCAGCTATATCCCTTTCCATATCTTCTGCCAGTCGAATACCGCAACGGCGATAGTCATCAATCATGTCTCGCATTACGTCCTCCCGGGTTACCAGGTTGCTTACAAGTCGATGCGATATATTTACCAGCTCATCGAACAGATTTCGCTGATGCGGTTGAAGCGTGCTTCGCCAGATGCCAAGGCCGTGAGTTATGCTGGTGTCTTCTGTGGAAACTCGTCTTCGAGCTACGTTCTTCGATGACCTTTCAGCTTCGTCGTGAGACGTTATCCCTGTTGAGACCATTCGACTGCCATGCGGCTGTTCAGGCAGAGTCATGCTTGTGTTACACTCTCTTTCTTTCCTTTGATCAAAGCGAGGGCTATTGGTATGAATAGTGCCGGGCTCAGGGCTACCAGGTAATTCCGCCGATAGGTCTCTCTGAGCTGTGCTGGATGCTTGAAGTTGTTCTCCAATCGACAATGAGATGGGTGCTTGATCGGCCACACAGCGGGTTTGCTCGGAAGTAGTGAAGGGGTCAGTAGCAGGTGTAACCGCATCTCGAACCACGATGTTTTCTTTGTCCACAATGCCAACTGCAATGGTTGTGATTGCCTGACTTTCTTTCCCTGGAGACGCTGGCTGTTGTTTACGATTGCTCGAGAAAACTTCTGGCTGATGAGAAGCCGGGATAAGCTTTTCCTCGACGACGCCAGATTTGTATTGACTTTGGCTCCTATTATTATCACTCCTCATGAAGCGTTCATCCAAGCTGCGCTCTGACGATAGATCAGCATGCTGAGAGTAATGCTCACGGACTAATTCATTGGCGGGGAAATCGTATCCTTTGGGTGCTGGGCTACCACCAATATCCACTCGCCCTTGCGAGACATGTCGACTCGGTTTATGATGCACTCGCTTGGCGATCCGTTTTCTAGAGTCCTTGACGGGTTGACTTGTCACATTCTCTGAGACTTTGGATTCGCAAAATAAAGTTAGCGAATCGATAGCAAATTGATTTTCATTCTTCGGTGACGATATCTCGGAATAACACAGGCGCTTCAGTGTTGGCTTAACTAGTGACTCGTTCTCATGAGGTTGTTTCAAATATGTTGCTTCTAATTTGCAACTGTCACCCGACAGCACTGGTTGAAGTATTGTTGAATCGAGCTCAGAAAGAGTTAAAGATTTCTCCCCTGCCGCTGTTCTTTTTGAAATCTTGAAGGCTGGAGGGGGCATGGCAAGCTGGGAAGCCGTTCGCAATTGCGTGGGCTTAAGCAGATTCAGCTTTCTCGTAGATGCAGATCCAATGTCAAGACGATTCGAACCTCCTAAATAATCCAGGGATGGAAAATGGTTATCAGGGCCCATTGGCTCTGGTGTCTTGTTGCCCAACCTATTGTGCTCTGTTGGAGTAACTGCCCCTTCCATTACCTCTCCAAATTTCTCCGGTGAACTTCCACTCTTTCTAAATTTTTCAACGAACCCATCCAATGCATCCGTGACGTTGTTAGCGACATTGCTTGGTGGCGCTGTCTGCATCGATCTACTTGTGCGTAGGGTCCCTGCAACTGATGAAGGACCACTTTTGAACTTCATTTCGCTTCTTTCACAGGCAGGACTGGTGACAGACGGTGTAAAATTTGCCCCTGCAGTCGGTATTGAAGAACGAGTCGTCAAGAGTGTGTTGGTGGCTGACTTTCGCAAGCCTTGATTCCGTGGGCCAGATTGATCAAAACTTATGATCGCAGACTTTCGCATTCCATCTCTGTCTACGACTTCCTTACTGGAATTGCACAGAACAGAGGTATCGGGCATAGGCGGGCTTGACCTGAGATTTACTGGCGTTTGTGGGATCTTCTGGAAATTTGTTTGCATGTCATTTCCTGTATGTGGATGGGGGGCGGTGATACGTGATCCTTGGCTGTCCATCGAAGACGAGCTTGAATCAGCATGTTCAGACAGGACAATTGGATTTTCTTCTGAAGTGCCAAGGGAAAGTTTTAGCCTGGAATGCTTGTGGTCTCTGCAATCCTGTTCTTCGCTACACGGAATTCCTTTGTCTTCCGTGACGCGTCTATCCGATGGAACAGGGGAGACAGACCGGTCGATTTCTGCAATCGATTCGCCTGAATTGTTCTTCGTTTCGATGGGATATCTGATTTTCTCTGATTCAGGTCCGTCATTGAGACTCGTAGCATGACCGATCTCTCTTTTAAAAGAAGCTGCATTCTGAGCTTTGAGTCTTGTCAACAACTCAGTCTCAGATCCGCTTGCCTCATGATTTTCAGGGACTTCCGTCTTAACCGGGTTTCCTGGGGCTATACTTGTCTTCGTATTGGGCGAAGAGATGGTTTTAGGAAGGAAGTGATTTACCGTCTTTGTTATCACAGGAGATGAAGGCATATCGTAAATTGACTGGTCTTCTTCTGCGCCGTTCACTTCGGCAGATTTCGTTGATCGGTTTGGTGTGCTCCATAATTTTGACCTACCTTTCACGAAGCGTCGCCTATTATGTACTCCATTCTGGTCACTGAATCCCTCTTCGATCACCGGATACTTTCGCTTTCGATGCGGTCTTTTGGTTAAGTCTACTTCAAACCCTGGATGAACCCCACGATTTAGCCGTGGCTGATGATCTGCGGTCATCTCGGTCTCCGGTGCTTCTGCTGGCCTACATCGAGTTTGGGAGAGTATTCGCTGCTTTCGGGTCCTGGGTTTGGACGCTACATTTCCTTTCGTCGCTGGCTGCTCTGCTATCATTAGATTGGGGTCGCGTTCTTTTAACACCGGCCGGAGTGATGTTGAGGGGCTGTTTGCGAAAGATTTCGTAGAGGATGCCTTAGACACGGGGACAGCATCTGTATGATGAATCAGAAGGCTGTTATTGTTTCGCTTTGCATAGAGAGCGGCTAAAGTGGAAGATGGTGCCACAGAGGCCGGTCTTGGCTTTTTATTAACTGACGCGGTTGAACGCGCGCTTTGGGAAGAGAGTGCCACAGATATTGGTTTTGCTTTTTTGGTCACTGAGGCGAATGAGTGAACGCTTTGCTTTGCCCCAGACCACGGCTTTGCTATCCCTCGCTCAAGCGAAACTGAGCTCTTTATTTTGTCAGGCTTGGTCGTGCCACGCTTACTGCATGTATTGCTTTTCCGTAAAGACGCATCTGCTCTTCCGCTTGCAGAATCTTGAATCTGACGGAGAGTCGCGTCCGAAGCCCCAGCAGACTCATCTTGTTTCACTTCTTCTTTTGTTTGCTTCTTTGAAAGTGGTAGCCCACGCGATACCTCGTGCACGATGTCACTATGCGAAGCATGGGTGTCATTCAAATGTACCTCGCAATCGTCTAGTATACGTGGCTTTGTGCTGTTACTTGAATGTTCAATGCCCTGATTGCGATCAGTAGGCAAAAATTCAGACATCTGCATAGAAGATATGGCCGCCTCAAGAGACTTTCTACCTTGCGGGCTGAGAGCATACAGCTCGTCATCCACGTCACCAAGCAAGACAGGAGGCTGGAATGGGCCACTTGAACGACGCGTCGTTGCATTCTCTGCACTCTCCATGGAATCTTCAATGCATTCTTCACGTGTTGCTTGCGCAGTGTTTTTCACGGCAGATGGTGATGTTTCTGGAGAATCTTGGCCAACATCGAGAGAAACTTCCGTCCAGTATGATCTGACTCGGAGCGGAGACGCCATCGCGATGATCTAGCCGGCAGATGTGGGAGTCACGTCCGCCGGTTAATGTAACTGTCGAAGGAAGCCTAAGAAGCCAGAAACTTCATCGCGATGAAGCGAACAGACGAAGTAGTTGAATCTGCACGGCGATTGCAACAAGTGAAGTGACGTTAAAGCTTACTTAGGTGCCTTCCTCGCGTCCTGCCTGAGGCAAGCATTCGCGAAAGAAACACGACCACCTGATCGGAACTCAGAAGGGGACACAAGCGTTCCGGGCATTTCCGAAGATTTGCTGCGTTTGCTCTGTATATAATGTAACAGGTTCTTATCGGTATTCATTCTGTATAGGTGTGTTTTGGTGAGTGGCTACATATTTCTTCGTTATTATGTCCAACCTATAGGACACTTCACAACTCAATATTGGCATCAACTGATTTGCCCTGCCATACTTTCCAGATCAGTCTCTAGCTTTGCCGCACCTTTTTCGAACTGGTTACTGATTTTCATTGCTGGAAAACCTTTCGCAGCATTCTTACCGCCATCCGTTATAGTCCTCTCACCATCTCCGAAAATGGGCTGGAAGAAAATGTCATAGCTCGCCCAGAGAGCCTTGAACAAGGCGCCAGTCAACTCCCGTAGCCACGCCGGTTGTCGGCCTTGCTCATCTTGGAACATGCGGCCCATGGCGAAAATTAGAGCAATAAATGGGCCCCACAGGCTTAGGAAAATAAATTGCCCGACCCGTTGCTTGTTGGTGGTGATGGTGTAGGGCTGCAGACTGTTCAAGTAATCCTGATATTCATACGGCAGTGCAAGCTCTGCAGCACCATCTGTGATCAATTTGAGGTATCTCGCTGATGGTTGTGCGTAGTCCGGATCGGGTCGCTGGAAGCGTCCACTGTCAGGCGGAGGATCTTCACCCGGAGGTAGTGCCGGCGCAAATAGAGTATGGGCTCGGAATGATGGCA
This sequence comes from Acidomyces sp. 'richmondensis', assembly GCA_003545705.1. NCBI lineage: Eukaryota > Fungi > Ascomycota > Dothideomycetes > Mycosphaerellales > Teratosphaeriaceae > Acidomyces > Acidomyces sp. 'richmondensis'. Next base: position 969,008 of record QVLQ01000009.1, on the reverse strand, counting down.
GAGTCGGTTTGTCGGGCACTGGGCAAGATGGATCCGCCGTGGGAAATGGATAGCAATCCACAAGGATATCTTGGTATGACGCCCCTCCGCCCTCTGTGGCGATAATGTGGGCGTAATCTTCAGGAGTCACTTCATATACCACACCTACCAACCCTTTATGCCAATGTGCTTTCTCGTCATCCCGTCTTCCATCATTTAGCAGAGGAGTCTTTTCGCTCTCGATGCTGGTTCGGTCTGGTAGATCTTGCTCCGGATCTCTTAGACCGGTGTTCGCAAAGCATGGTTCCTTGTATGGTATACCCGGCAAATCGAAAGTCAATCGCAATGACGGGACTTGGACATTCACCTGAGACAGCGGCTTGATGCCACGATTGCCGCGGAAAGTCTCTTTGGAAAGATTTGATCCATACGCAAGGTATAAAACCGTCTCTCTTTTGGAATTGGCATTCTGAATATATTCGTGCAGATCGTACGAGGTGGACTCTTGAAGAGACAAATCCATTCGAGTTGGTGATGTCCGCGGCACCCGCTCACAGTTCTCATTTCGAGTCCGTCGTTTGGTCATACTGCGGAAGATGTGAAAGAGAAAACAATTCGCCGCCGCCACCGCTCTGTCCGGCTGACGTACGAAGGCATGATCCATTCTTATAACCTATCCGACTATTCATACACCGTGGGAAGACTTCTCAGCGGTCATAGCGTTTAAGAAACGTAATGGTTTTGCCTTAACTCTTAATTCAAGTCGCAAACTAGCTCAGGTATTGCTTATCAATACATCGTCTCCGGGTCTTGAGTGAATGGTGGACGGAGCTAGGACGGCGACCGTTTCGGTATTGCTTTGGCTCCGTTCCGTTTGCCGAGATCCAATCACGCTTCACTTCTCACTCGGGCTTCTCGATTTCACCGCATCAATGGCTTCCCCGATGTTATACTAAATTACTCATCATGTCTCTGGAGAAGCCAGTGGCGTCAGCAGATGGTGCGAATGAAGCTGATTTGGCAGCAGTAGGTCCACAAGTATAGAACTTCACTTGGATGTGCGCTTACTTCCAATGGCGATAGGCATTTCAAGAACTTGCAAAAGGCGAGCGAACAGCAACCGCACTGGAGAATCAATTGAGCAACATGGAAGCGAAAATCGAAGCGCTTCTTGCACAGGCGGAGAAAAATCAACAAGAGATTGAAAGATCACGAGTCGAGCGGGCGAATACAGAGCAAGCAGGATGAGATGTGTAAGAGACGGGCCGGGGCCTCGTGAAGCCACACAGACACAACTGAGCAGTGCTTTCACTATTATGTGTATGATGATCCATTTTCATAGAATTCGCAGGACAGCAGAACTGCTGGATTTGTTGGTCCATATCGTAGACGAGGATGTAGACGAGACAGAAATATGGGCGCATAACGGACACGATGCAGTACGTATGGTGGCTGATTGGAAAATAGACTCAGTTACAGATGCTACTGCCTCCTACCAAGGAGTGCAAGCTGGGGCTGATTTCTGAAATATGCATCCAGAGTATATGGTCAGTAAACGCAATTTCATAATCTTGTATTCATCACCTCGGTAAGCAAATCTTCGATCTGAAGAGTTGAACTCGTTCAATGGTCCGGTATCCATTGACCCTTGATTTGGTAGGCGCGTATATATGGAGAGGAATGACTTTCCAAGGCCCCTTGAAAACCAGTAAGCGAATATTTATTAAAAGCATGTGGTGTCCTAGCACACTCTGGAATTTTCACGTGTCAGCATAAATTAAGATGCGTAATCAATGGCTGGGCTTTTTATCAATTCCAAATAAGTCTGCAGCTTGGCCATGTGTCCCATATGATAGTACACCGCAAATGGCACTTTAAACGAAGGTCAGAATTTAAGATAACATGGGCAAACCCATTATTTTCCCGTAACATTGGTGACAGGTTGAGGTGGTGTTAGAGAAGCATGACATGGTACTTTCTCATCTAGATGCCCTTCTATTGCCCCATTGATAAGCGTGCTCCGGACTACAAAGAGTCGACATCCACGCCATGTCACGTCATTATAGCAGCCAAATCGAACTTACCGTCACCATCTTTCTCGATCACGCCGACTTCGGTGATGATACCATCGATCAGTGCAGCTGGTGTAACATCAAACGCCGGATTCCACACTTCGATGCCCAGTGCCGCAATATTGACCGTCTCCACCCGGTTCAGATCCAAGTCCACACCATGAACAGTTGGCCCTTTGATCGTCGTCATCTCCGTCCCCGCTCGCTCCTCGATGACAATTGCATCACCTGAAGCCGTCGACAAATCAATCGTCGTCCTTGGGGCGGCCACAAGAAATTTCACGCCGTGATGTCTTGCAACGATAGCAAGCTGATATGTTCCGATTTTATTTGCTGTATCACCGTTCGCCGCCACTCGATCTGCGCCAACCACCACCGCAGTGATGCGCTCAGATTGACCCTTCAGTCTCAGCAATGCAGATGCCATGGAGTCCGTGATCAATGTCGCTGGGATTTTGTCATATACAAGTTCGAAGGCTGTGAGTCTGGAGCCCTGGTTGTATGGCCGTGTCTCTGTACAGAACGCCCTCCTGAGACTTCCATTGGCGTGCAATGTACGGATCACACCCAGTGCAGTGCCATATCCGGCAGTAGCCAACGAACTAGAGAAGTCAGCCTAAGTCATCGTCCATAGAATAGCCTCACCCTGCTTACCCCGTGTTACAATGCGTCAAAACGCTCACCTGGCCACCACCAGCCTGATTCGCTATCCACTCGGCGCCATACTTGCCTATTCCTTGATTGTCGGAGACATCACTGATTAACATCCGTGCCGCCGCATCACAGTACGCTTTTGAAACCGCAGCACCATCGCTGCCATTTGAATTTGCCACCGACTCAACAATTCTCTTCAGCTTCCTTGCTGCATCAGCAAGATTGACAGCAGTCGGGCGGCTGGTAAGAAGATAGTCAAGCTTCTCTATAATAAAGGTGCTCACATCTACTGCACTGTTAGATAGGTGTGTGTTCTGTAGTTCCACCGCTAGCGACAGAGCGGCAACGATCGCTATCGCCGGCGCGCCACGAGTGCGCATTTCTTTAATAGCCAGCCAGCCATCGTGGCTATTGAAGATTTGATCATATGTCTCCTGATGCGGCAACTTCAATTGGTTCAATATTTGCAAGCTTCCACGCTCGTATCTGATCGCTTCGAGGACCATCATCGTCGACAGATCGCTGACTTCGGAGCTTTGGGGAAAGAAAGTTTTTCCGCTCAGGCACAAATGCGAGCGGTGAAGGCTCCGTCTAGGCAGAATCAGATATGACGTCTCGATTTGGGCAACAGCTTCATACAAATGTCTAGTCTTAATAGCCCTTATGTGTTGAGTTTGATAATCTCGTTACATTTCGAGCTTCATACTATTCCACACCTGATCGACGAATTTAAGTTCTTTTCTTCACGTCACTTCTCAATATATGTGTATTGAAGCTAACATAACAACGCTTCTCATTATTAGAGACCTGCCGTAAGAGAGTCTTACTCCTTAATGTTCGATGTATGATGAAAGATGTCTTGTATAATTGAAATTAATTCATCGATGAAACTGCTGAGAGGTGGCAATCTCCCAATTCTTGGTTTCGGGGTTTGGGATTCCCCCCGTAATATAATAACCAAGTCCTGTCTTTCCGCAATCAAAGCCGGTTATAGACATATAGACACAGCACAAGGTTACGGGAACGAAATAGAAATTGGAGAAGCAGTGCGCTTGTCAGGACTAGCACGCAACGATATTTTTATTACGAGCAAAGTTTGAGTTCTCCCTGGCCTCAGTGTGAAACACATTCTGACTGGTGGCTATGGTCTGTCAGTTACGCCACCGTCTCTAACTTTCAAGAGGCATATGAAAAGTGTATTGCCAGCGTGAACAAGATAGATTGAGGATGGCTATCTGGACCTCATGCTTATCCACAATGCATTGGTCGGCCGTGACAGCAGAAAAAGAATATGGCTCGCAATGGAAAAGCTTCTCGATGAAGGCAAATTCAAGTCTATCGGTGTCAGTAATTATGGAATTGGTAAGTGTCAGAGGGAACTTCCTCAAGCAGCTTCCATCCGTAGCCTTTCTCATCACCCCAATAGGCCACGTTGAAGAAATGAATCTCTATGCCAAACACCGGCCGCCTGCCTTTAACCAGCTTGAACTTCATCCGTGGCTTCAGCAACGCGAAGTAGTGGAATACTGCCACAAGCACGGAATCGTAGTTGAGGCGTATTGCCCGCTTGTGCGGAACAAAAAGACGAACGATCCCACACTGAACGAGATTCTTCCAAACATGACAAAACCACAGCACAGGTTTTGATAGGATATAACATTCAAAAACACTGGTCGCCTTTGCCAAAGAGCGATAATTCCGAGAGAATCGCACAGAATCCGGACGTTTTCGATTTTGAACTAGTCGAAGAAGATATGGAGAAGCTTGACGCACAACCGCAGGAGCCAGCGCTTGTAGTGGCGGTTGACAACAACTCGACCAACTGAATCGAGATGTAATTCTTTGGACAATATGTGACGCAAGCACGTGAATAGAAACTACCCGGTTGGAAATTAATCTTCAACAGAAATTACACATAACATGCAGATAGGAAGCTCAAGGAAGCTCAAGTCTGCTTCATGTAAGCTCCCGCCTTTGATGGTATTTGTCCCGTTGGCTTCACAGCTTCACTATTGCCCCCATTCATAAGGATTCATGGCACATGCTCGATGCGTGTCAAGGTTGCATTCTGACTCTCTCACCAGTGGAATTCCCGGAAGTGCCCAAGTCAGCGATGACACTTGGATTAATCGTCATTCCACTACTCGGAATAGCCTGCAAAATTCCCGCACCAATCCCAAGACATCAACAGGGAGGGTGCGGCAAAAATTTCGTGACACAATGTGCGTATTCCTCAAATTGCAATTTCCCCTTCCCGGGATTTCTGATATCAACAAGCTATGATCTTCTGGTCTGCGTTTTCAAATCCAAAGTTAAAGAACTGAGAAAATCGCCCTCGAGGCATCATTCGGCCCAGAGCTACTTCCGCAGAGAACCGGTTCGATAACCCGCTGGAACAGTCTCGTTCACCTCAACGGCCGGCGAGTATATATGCTCATGTCTTCGCAGCTACCAAGGAGGCCTTCAAGAGTAGGAAAGGGCCAGAGGCCGGAATTTGGCCACCCGGCCACCCGGCCACCACGAACCTAATGCAAGACGCGGCGAAAGAGTAGTCGTCACAGAACCTCGGGTGATCGCTCGGCTCTCGATGCGGAGTCTGCGAGATTTCCGGGCCGCGGTGGGGCTGTCTTTCCAGCAGCACGGTCAGCAGTACGGAGGATTATGAGGATATCAAGCCTGTCTACGGTGGCGAGAATGTCACCCATTTCTACGAGCGTAGTAGGAGTGAGATGGGAAGAGGATTGATGGGAAGGTGAGGAAAGGTAGATACAGTCGGCATTTGCCTGAGTGTCACAGCCCTGGTCGAAAGGGCCAAAGAGAACATCAGCTGGGTTATCGCCCCCATACATCGTTGTTGTGGTCGGTGGCACGGTTGGCTGTGGTGATCCATTTTGTGCTATGCACGACTCTGGGGGTAAGTTGTGCCAAACATTGCATAAGGTCGCGCGAGGCGCACGTGCCAGCAGTGCGTCACCACGCGCTGCCGAATCTTTCCCAGGTTTTGCGAAGCAATCCGCTGATGCGTATACATACCCGATCGCTGACTATCTGCTGCCCGTGAGACACCGGTGGTCTCTCAGCCGGTCCGGCTCCTCCCCTATCATATGCGACAGTCTCCGCTCCTTCCCCTATCCTCTCTCCATCGCAAGCGACCATCCGTGCCCTCTCGAGTCCCGCCATGCCCCTCACCAAATCCGCGCCTTCCAGCGCTCGTTCGTCCCCGTCGCAGGCGCACTCCTGGCGCCATTCGAGCTCGGGCTTCCACCCCTTCGGCGGACGGGTGAGCAGACGCTTCGGCGAGCAGGTACGTCGAGTCACACAGGTCCGGCAGGCTGGGCGCTGCCGCACTCACGGAGACTGCCTCTCCATCTCCGCTGCCCTCGACGAAAGTCCCCGGCTACGGCCACCATGATAGAAGGCTTGCGCCGTTTCCTATCTTCACGCGTATCACGAAAAAGTACTGCGCGCCTCTCCTCCCATGCTACTGTCTCTGCTGGCCCACGCTTCACCACTCCAGCCCGCGCTGACTCTCCCATGGCGCAGCTCTCGCCGGACGATGCCTACCTCTCCTACTTCGACATTCGCCTGACACGCGAGGATGTGGATTGCATCCGCAATGATTGGCTGACCGACAACGTCATCGCTTTCTGGGAAGAGTATCTCGAGCGCGAAAAGTTGTCCAACTACCCCAAAGCCAACATTGTTCTTCTTCGACCGTCGATGAGTTTCATGCTCATGAAGACAAGCGATCCATTGAGTCTGAAATCCGCCTTACCCGACTTCAGCAGAACGACCCACATCTTTCTGCCCATCAACGACGCTCGAGCGGTGGACGTCCCGGAGGGTGGCTCCCATTGGTCGCTCCTTCTCGTCTCCATCATCGACGGCGTGGCATTCCACTACGACTCCATGTACCCTTCCAATGGACGTGAAGCTAGGCTTGTCGCTCACCGCATCAGCCAACTACTTGGCAAGCCTTTCCGATTCGTCGATCTTGACGATAGCCCACAGCAAGAGAACAGCTCCGATTGTGGTGTCTTTGTCTGTTTGCTGATGCGACATCTGCTTATGAGTCGGCTGTTGCGTGCCCATGCGCAGGACAAGATCAGCATGAGCATGCGGAACAAAGAAGTCGATGCGGCGGGAGGGAGGAAAGAGATGCTGCGGATTATCGAGGATAGACGTCGGGAAGGCGAAAGGAGGCGGTCAAGAAGCTTGAGCCGCAGTCCTTTCGAACAAGGCAGGTCGAAGTCCCCCCCTCGAATTGGGGAAGAGAATGCGGATGTATGAAGGACGACGAAACAATACGGAAAACGGCATGTACGCCAGATCATGAAGTCGAACACATGAGATTAGCGTTGGCGTTGGGCGGGCGAAATATTTGCTTTCGAACGGAAGGAAACGAAGTTTTTGTTGCTGCAGTCGACATGCTCGACTAAGGGAAAGCATCAGCGTGGCTGTGGGCCATCTTTTTCTTTGTCCTTACCAGTACTGGATGAAGTTACTTGAAAATGTTATTTCCTTTTGGGTTGTTCTCGATGTTCGGCTGTGCGGCTCCCCCCCCCAAAAAAAACCCTGCCACCTATCTGCCACTTTCATGAATTTCATAGAGCGCGAGCGGGTGAACGAATGGCCTAAATGGCACAAAGCTGTACTTGGTGCCAATCCTAGACTCTTCCGGCGCCAAGATATCGCGTCAAAAACATACCGCGTCAGCAGTTCCTACTCACGCGTCCAGGATGACGTGGATGAGAGATGGTCGTAAGGCGTCCTGGTCGATTACACGTACATGGCAAGTCTTCGGCATCACACAACTGCTTGCGTGGCTTTGTCAGGTCCACATTTCGTGCGACCCATATGGCGCAGCGACAATACCGACATTCCCCAATTACCTAAGTCATGTAGCCACGTGCGTGATTTCGACGGCTGTCTCAAGTCGAGGAAAATAATGCGTGCTTCTTAACACGTGAAAAACAAGCTCTCACCTTTCCAAGCCCAACCAAGACAATCGCAAACATCCCATTCAATTCCAGTCCGGGCAAATCATACGCAGCCATGGTTGTCTTTCCCCTAGCCTTCTTCCTGCTACCTTCCCTTGCCCTTACTCAGTAAGTTCCCATCAATCATACGCTGTGCCGGTATACTGCTGCTAAAGCCACACAGCAACACCGCTTCAGCGAATGCTACGATGAGCACGTCAACAACGGCAATAGCCAGCTACACTATCAACCCGAATGAGATGTCGAGCAGCTTCATTCAAGGGAACATTGCTGAACGTGCTGCATCAACACCGGTCGCCGGACTCTGGCTTGCAGGCGGACTCGCATTGGTAAGTGTGGGACATATAGCGCAGGGAGCCTGTGAACGCTAACACCGAGGAGGCCCAGGCTTTACAAATCGCGAACTGAGACGGATATGATCAGCTAAAAAGGATATGTCTCGGAAGTTGAGAGTTGTGAAGATCAGGCGAAGACTACGTCCATGTTAATTTTTGGGACGTCGTTTGATGAGCTCAAATCGATACTGAAGTGTGTTAGCCCCTCGGCCTGGAATGTAGCGTGACATCAGCTGCCAGCCCATTCCAGCAGCCCTGAGTTGTCGAATGAGGTTATCTTCTTCTTCCGAAAAGCGTCGGTACTTGCGACTGCCAGGGTTCTTGGAGCGCAAATGTGCATATTTGTACGCTATCGCAGCTGGAGAGATGTCGACATCTAGTCTCTCCGCAATAGCGCGCCAGCTCAGTCCAGCTTCTCTCAGCTTTGCGACTTGATCCATATGTGATTCGGTCAATTTGCTCTGTGCCCTTCGCTTCCACACGCGTTTCGCAGGCGGGATGATGGCGGTATATCGATTTTTGAGACTCCCACAGCTTCGGCCAGGAAATTGCTTGGTGATTTCGAGCCAACTCAAGTCTTCGTTCTCCCTCAGCCGGCACAGTCTAGCGTCCTCTTCCTTTGTAAATGGTACTTTCAGTTGTGGTGCCTTTTCTGGCCGCTGCAGTTTTGACCAACGAACATAAACGGCCGCCGGGTTCCTGCTCTGTGGTAATTCATCGGCAATTCTTAACCACGAGTACCCTTCTTGTCTCAACCGAGCAATAATTGCATCTTCTTCAGCGCTCCAAACCTTGTATAATCGTCGTGAATCGCCTAACCGATCAGCCAATGCACGGCGGCCGCGTTCCACGCATGATCCCACACTTCTGCCTGGTAATTTCGCAGCTGCTTCATTCCAGTGGTGGCCAGATAGGCGAAGATCTACGAGGAGATCGTCCTCTTGCTGGGTCCATGGGCGGCAACGGCGGCGAGGTTTATCTGAGCATTCCTGGAGCAGCGGTTGCTTAGTGGTTGTTGATGTTCCTCTCACTACCCCGGGTACAGGCCATATTCCATAGACCGCTGTTTTTGGCGACCTCTGTAGGACTTGACTGAAGAATGAGTGTAGCATAGAAGCCTCCCTCGGAGTGCTTCGTCCGTTTCAGCAGCCCAGTCAGTGTGAAATACAAGAGTCGTTCAACAAAGTGTGCGAGAAAATTTCTCAAGGTAGATTCGGTATCTACAACAGTATATCACTTCATTTCTTCTGCTACGCGTTTGTAAGACAAAAGTAAGAAGTTAAAGCAATAAGAGATACTGTGGCCTGACATCATGTGAGGTTGAAAGGAGATACTGTTTTGAAGCCTGAGGCACTTATATTGATCGCGTGGGGCAGAGTTGTCTTGATTGGCCGACGTACTCGTGAACAATTTTGTGCCACATCTGGAGTCATCATAGTTGAGCAATTGCACGTCTGCAATCGTTGGGCGTCGGACACACTTTCACCACTACTGAAATCATTCGTCCATACAGAAAATCATACGAGCGTACAAGATCCGTCCACTGACCCACAATCTCTAACGGATTCATCGGCCATGGCCACCAATGGCGACTATGCCTCAGACGAGGAGAGTCCGCCACAATCACCAGGCATCGAACCTCAACTAGACGATGAGGCGGAAGAGTCCCGTCCCAAAGGCCAGGCGCCTATGCCCAGATCTGCCCTCAAAAAGAGCAACGCGGCCGCAGCAGCACAAGCAGCCCGCCCACCGCTTCCAGAGCAACCTGATCCTAAAACCCTTGACGTTGCCGCCCTCACACCTCTCTCTCCAGAAATCATTTGCCGGCAAGCAACAATCAACATTGGTACCATCGGGCACGTGGCACATGGCAAAAGCACGGTGGTTAAGGCAATATCTGGTGTACAGACGGTGCGATTCAAAAACGAGCTGGAGCGGAACATCACAATCAAGCTTGGTTACGCCAACGCCAAAGTATACAAGTGTGATAACCCACAGTGCCCCCGACCGACCTGTTATCGCAGCTATAAGAGCGAGAAGGAGATAGATCCCCCCTGTGAGCGTGAGGGATGCGGCGGAACCTATCGGTTACAACGACATGTCAGGTAAGCTCTATCACTGATTCGGGCGAGATTTTAGTGATTTTAGGCTGTGTTAGTGGGTCAGAGACTTGAAAAAGATAGCAGCGGGATGAGACTGAAATTTCTCATCGAGAAACCCACTTGGAATAGCTCTTGGCATCTTCATGGGACTTACTTCATTAAATGCCTCTGTTGCGGCAAAATGCTGATCAGGATTTAGTTTTGTTGATTGCCCCGGACACGATATCCTGATGAGCACGATGTTGTCGGGCGCAGCAGTTATGGATGCCGCACTCCTGCTCATAGCAGGGAACGAGACATGTCCACAGCCCCAGACTTCTGAACACTTGGCCGCGATCGAGATCATGAAACTTTCGCACATCATCATACTTCAGAACAAGGTGGATTTAATGCGGGAGGAAGCGGCTGCGCAACACTACGAGTCCATAAAGAAATTCATCCGCGGCACCGTGGCTGATGGCTCTCCAATCATCCCCATTTCCGCCCAACTAAAATTCAATATCGACGCCATCAACGAGATGCTTTGCACGAAGATACCAGTCCCAATGCGTAATTTCCAAGATGATCCGCATCTGATCGTCATTCGTTCGTTTGATGTCAACAAGCCTGGATCAGAAATCGAGGAGCTGCAGGGTGGTGTGGCCGGCGGCTCCATCTTGACTGGCATTCTCAAGCTCGGCGATGAAATAGAAATAAGACCCGGCATTGTGACGCGGGACGAACAGGGAAAGATTCAATGCCGCCCCATCTTCTCCCGAGTCATCTCGTTGTTCGCGGAGAACAACGGCCTGAAATTTGCCGTCCCTGGCGGCTTGATTGGAGTTGGGACTCGAATCGACCCGACACTTTGCCGTGCTGATCGTTTGGTCGGCTTTGTGCTGGGCTTGAAGGGCAAGCTCCCCAAGATCTACACCGAACTTGAAGTCAATTACTTTCTCCTCCGGCGCTTACTTGGTGTAAAGACAGCGGACGGGAAGCAGGCGAAGGTCGCCAAGCTGACGAAGAATGAAGTGTTGATGGTAAATATTGGCTCGACGGCCACTGGGGCGAAGGTTATCGCCGTGAAGGCTGATGCGGCGAAATTGCAATTGACCAGCCCCGCATGTACAGAGATTGGAGAGAAGGTGGCGCTGAGCAGGAGAATCGAGAAGCATTGGCGGTTGATCGGGTGGGCGACCATCTTGCAAGGAACCACCCTGGATCCTCAGACTTAAACTCGAGATGGTCTTTATCCCAAGCTTTGCTGGAACGGGACTTCGATTTTGGCACGGCGTTCATCGCGGGAATATGCAGATGCTGTCGATTTATGGGTATAGCGTAGAGCACATAGATTTATCACCCGTTTCAAAAGTTTCAGAATCTTACTTCAGTCGCGGACGTAGATATACTGCCATTGCTGCCTCAGGCATCAGGAATTTGGCCGGTCATGTGGGGACCAGCATAGCGGGGAGATTCAATGCAGTCTACTTCGCCCGTTCGTCCCTGCAGCAGCTTCACCGCTGTGAACGACTCTGGGAATATTGAAATTTTTTTCTTTGTTCGACGGGACTCGAAGATCTTTTTATCCCTTAAGGCAGATTCAAGTGCGGTTCTGTTACAAACGCAAGGTATATCCTACAACAGGAAATTGGGATCTGCCAGAGGAATTGAATTCGTGGCCTCAATTTGAATCGCTCTCCTGGCCTGGACTGAGCAAAGAGGCTGAAAAGAAAGGATTTTAGCAAGTGATTCCCATCAGCTCAACTGCTAGGAACTAAAGAATATATTCGTGTTTGTCGAAGATTGGACGTCACACCTTTCGTGAGCACGACTTCGCCTTGTCCTGAGTCTGTTCAAGATGGCCACGGCTGCGGCGAGCGTGGTTCCTGCGCTGGATCAGCGCCCGATCAAGAATACAATATGTTTGTTTGACGTCGATGGCACTCTCACTCCAGCCAGACGGGTACGTTGTCCATGATGCGGTCACCATGAAACCGCGCGAGAGGGCTCGGGCGTGGCAGATGCAGACTATATGCAGCAGTCGCTGATGGCTCGCAGTCAGTCTCACCCGAAATGCTGCAATTACTCTCCCAGCTGCGACAGAAAGTTGCCATTGGCTTTGTTGGCGGTAGTGACCTCGCCAAACAACAAGAGCAACTAGGCACACAATCTATTCCTGTCACCACTCTCTTCGACTTCTGCTTTGCCGAGAACGGGCTCACTGCCTACCGTATGGGTAAGCCGCTCGCAAGCCATAGTTTCATTAAGTGGATCGGGGAGGAGAACTACAAGAAGCTGGTGCGCTTCATCCTGCACTACGTGGCGGACCTCGACATACCCATCAAGAGAGGAACATTCGTTGAATTCAGGAACGGCATGATCAACGTCAGCCCAATCGGACGCAATGCGAGCGTTCAGGAGCGAGGCGAATACGAGAAGTTTGACTTGGAACACAAGATCCGTCCCCAGTTCATCGAGGCGATCAAGAAGGAATTCCCAGACTTGGGCCTGACGTATGGTTTTAACCCATCAGTTTCGCTCCCAGGTAATCTGTGGCTAACTTACGGCGTACAGATACTCCATCGGCGGTCAAATCTCCTTCGATGTTTTCCCGCAAGGCTGGGATAAACGATACTGCTTGCAACACATTGAGAACGAAAAGACTCTTCCGGGCGGCGTCGACTACACGACCATCCACTTTTTCGGCGACAAGACGTTCAAGGGTGGAAACGACTTCGAAATCTTCGAAGATGCACGAACCATTGGACACACGGTGAAAGATCCTGAGGATACGATGGCGCAGTTGAAACAACTCTTCGACTTGTGAGCAGGCGTTGCAGCGTGAGCGAGCGTGGGTAGCTTTCAAGTCCTTAGATCGAATTTCCTCTATTTCAGCGATATAGAGAGGCGAAAGATGACTAACATAATTGTTGAAGTACAACTGTAACTGTGAAAGACTTTTGATTTTCACAAGACCGGATTATTGATGTGGGACGTTGTCCAGACTCCTGATATTTATCAATATTGCAGAGGCCATAAGCTGGTCCAGATTTGATCCCAAAAGTCAATGCTCACAAGTGCAAAGTTGCGCTCGGCATCATTCACCCCAATCGGCGGGAAGATCTGACGGACCTTGACTAGCGCGCGATTGGCTTGAAGTATGAAATGTCTATGATGCAGCAGTAGTAGCCCGGAATGTGCCATATGCCGTCACTCAGATGATGTTTCTGCCATCGCAGTGTATGTTTATATCCAATAATTTGTGAGGATTTCGAGTGATTGTTCATTTCTTACCTTTCCTTATTATTTGCCTTCAAGAAATTTAGAATCTGGGTCCAACACCATAACAACGTTCGGTCTTCATCAATAAATTGAAGTTGAGCATGTCAAGACTTTTCACCACTCGGAACATTTTCATAGCTGGTGGAGTTGTAGCAGTGGTTTATTTGTTCCCACGGACGAGAAAGACAATTGTCCCAACCGAGTATGTTAATCTCGCATTGGCTTGTTGAACATTGATCGGGGGGCGAATGGCTGACTAGTGCTCGCTCTAGCAATCCACTTGAGACGAAGGCAGCCCAACGTGTCACTGATAGGTACTCCGCTGGTGGGGGAAGCAATACACATCTACCTGCTGTTGCTACGAAGTTAGGTGGGTCAACATGATTGCTCTACCAAAAGCATCCCTTTTCAATCGCTTTTCCCGCTGACTCGGGATATCAAAATTTCAGGCGACCCCTCTATAGTAGTATCGTCCCAGGAAAAACAAACAGGAGTGGGTACGCCCTCATTCGATGAAAAGCATGCCTCCCAGAAGATAGGTGAGCCAGGAGTATTGGAAAAGACATTCAGGAATGCCACACTAGGGAATGACAAGGGCAAATAAAGGAAGAGCATTGCTTTCATATCGTTAAAGAAAAGAGGTACACAAGGATGTGGATATTTGTCATGCAGGAAAATAACCCGAAGGACGTCCTTGGTTGGCAGCATATACTTCCTATGCCACGTGCCTTCACAGAAACATTTTCGCATCAATTTTTGGCGCAAATTTGTTTGGGCAAGAGAAAAGGACTTGACGAATGGGAATATAACACGGTGTCATAGGTGCACTGTGTAATATACCACTGTTGTTGACGTACGAAGTTGGATCTCATCAATGGTCGAGGTGTTACGTGGAGAAATGTCCCAATACGTGTCATTCGAGTTGTATGTGCATGCGTCTGGTATGAGCTCGAACACCATACTCCGTCTAATTTTTCTACGTTCTTTGGTATGATATAAAGTCCTTTGAAGTAGATGTTGCTCCAACGTGCCCGCCTGTCTACACGTACCTGGTCACGGATGAAAAACGGTTTATCTCATATTCAGCCTCAGGAGCAAAATGTAAGGGGACCCTTCGATCGATCGTCGAATCTTTCTTTTGTCTCCCTTCCATTGATGAGAGCAGGGACACGCTGTTTTACATAGAACACTTCAAACATCCTCATTTCGTCTATCCATTAATGCTCACATCGCTGATACAAGAAAATGAACTAATTTTCAATGTTACGGCACCCGTAAGACCACAAATTACTTCTGCAACATCTTAGAAATTTAGCCAATAAGCAGAACATGATTCAAATCGAGACGTGCATCTTCCCAGAACCAATGGCTGCACAGCATGTCTGATGCATCTTTAGGACTCACAGCTTTGCTTGTAGGATTGAGCAACAGCGCCCAGGTTCACTACAGCTAGTACCGTATCCGCCACGCCTTTCCACTCCGACTAATCCTTAGGAAGGCCCAGAGACGGCAAAAGACTCTTCTTCCCCTCACATGTCTGAGTGGCACGAAGCCCTCCAACTTTTACGAGAGACTACTTGCATCTGGCCCAATACGACGGTATTGGTAACACTTGCTCGCACCAAGCGTCCGTCCTGATAAGATGGGTGTTCTGATATGTCCTCGAACTCGTGACGGTCACGACGACTTAATGCGTCTCTTGTTTAAACTGGAGCAAGGATGGTCCCAATAAGATCATAGTGGAAGCCACATAGGACAGAAGCAATAATCCTCGCAAATTTAAAATACAAGCCGGTCCCTTCTCATGTCTCGAGCACCCTTACGCCTCGCTGATTTAAGCATTGGTCATAACTTGAATGTAGTTGCTGCCAAAGATTTTCCATCTCTTCATATTCATTTCTCAGGGGCGGCCGGTAATCTCTCAATCACATACTTCCCTCTGGCCACGCTGACGATGGGTACTCCGGGTATCTTCCGCAATCTCCTCTTGAGATCCCGATCATTCGTCGCTACCAAATACACCCTGTGCTTCATCACCCTATCCACGATGCAGTTATCTGCATATGTACCTTTATGATCGCAAGTCAACCGTTCCCATCGTTCATCCCGCGCAATCTGGAGCGCGATGCGGTATTTAGACCCTAGCTTCTCCAATTCTGCCATGACACAGGATGTAATGATCGGCGTGCATGTGGCGTAAAGAGTATCCATCAGCGTGGGAAGGAGTGGCAACTTATGATGTACAGTGTGCGAGAGGAAGTTGGTGTCCACAAGGACTTGGTATGGCGGTTGAAGGGCGGTGTTGTGCGCAAAAAACATGCTGCTGGGCATCTGTGGACTTTGAACGGTCAGTTTCGCCTAGATTGATCGCGCAGGCTCGCATACACTTCTCGTATCAGCCCATCGCTGTCTTTCCGTTTTTCTTTCTGCTTGAGTTCGTTTTCTGCTATATTTTTTTTGAGCCGGCTATCTCTCTGTCCGATCACCCTCTTCACTTGCGCAAACTTTCTTGTGCGTTTTGCAACACCCATGGTGACGATATGTTCGTAGCGCAAGACGCGGCCAATATTGAAGGACGTAGCATATATTATTTTGCAATTCAGTTCCTAACTGTCTCCGATCCGCAACGCACCGCTCCGCTAGTGCCCGGTCGATCTTATATACAGCCCCAGCAACGCCGCAGTCTATTTGCGTCGCGCGGCAGGGGCCGTCTTCCACCAACCTGCATTCTTTCACACGTCGCTCGTTCAAAGAAGTACGAATTCATGTATTGGAGACCCGCCAGAACTAGGGCTTCAACGATAGAAAGGACTTGAAAGGCGCTGATTAAAGAAAAAAGAAGGGGAGTGGAAGTAAAGGAAGAGCAAGGGGCCTGCCCTGCAGGCTAAGCAATCACAACGGACTCTGGTGGAAGGCACTTAGCGAGTAATATTGACAACTACGATCACTCATTGCTGTGTATTGCGCTTGGAGGTGATGGCGCGAGCATCTCGAAAGTGGCAGGCACTCGCATTGCTTGCGTTGTGCGCCGTCACTCACGCGCAAATCCTCACAAGCGCTCCGGATCTTTCGACGGCTACACAGACAACATCGAGTAGTTCAGCAACAAGCGACTCATCAAGCTCTTTTGTTACCACAGGGGGCGCGTCAGCGACTGATAGCTCGATCTTCAGCCTTTCGGGGCTGCCTACCATTGCAGGAGCCGGCATCCCGACCCTTGTCATACCATACACAGCTAACGCGCCTTTCATGCAAAAATCAAATCTACCAGAAGGTACGGTATTCATTGCTGTCGGCGCTGTTCTCGCTTTCCTGGGCGCTTGCGTCCTCCTTTGGCGAGGGCTGGTTGCGTGGAGCATTAACCGGTCGGTGAGAAAGACGGCGATGGCCTCAATACGTGGGAGTGAGAAGAATGGGGGGAGCACCTGGGGAGGTTCATCCGGCTATCATCCGGTAAATGGAAGCCATTACAGAGATTACGCTGGAAGTGTCCTCTCACTCGATCATCTCGCGGGCAGCGGAAAGCCGATGAAGCCTCACTTCCGCGACAGCGATGCCAAGCGTGACTCCACGCCACCAGCTGGTTTGTTCTTCTCGCCCACCGCATCCGCAGGTTTGAATCGAGATGCAAATCGCAGTTCCTCGTTCCTTCCCGCAGGCTATTACGCATCTCCAGCCGCACAACCAGCTGGGGGCGCAGGTTCAACAACAATCGGCGGTAACTACGTCGCACCTTATGCACGGCACAGTCAAGTTGGTCCGTCGCCTCCTGGCTCCCCAGGTCTACCACCGCAATCGAGAGGATCAACTACATACCGCGCTAGCTCTCGCGACGGTCTTAGGGCGCCGAGAAGTAGAGACGGTTATGGAAGCGCTCGAAATAGCTACATGGATGGCACGCCACGGCACAGTACCATCTATGCGCAGCCAAGTAGCAGCAGTCTCATGGTAGGGACAGGTGGGGCTGTGAGCAGTGAAAATATTACCGGGAGTAGAGCGCCTAGCGCCTACTTGGAAGACTTATTCGAGAATCACGGTAACGGTCCAAGAGAGAGATTTTGAGTATTAATCTAGAATTTTGACATTTTCAAGGTGGCGTTTGCGCAGATGTACGAAGAGAGGTGTTTTATTCCGACTCGAATGTCGGAAACTGTTGGCCCAGAATGCGGGAATTGCCGCCTACGATTTCATAAAGTTTCCTTGATTACTCAAAGCCATTCTGCACATGAATGAATTTTTGGCACGATCATCAACTGTTCTAAAATATTTTCCACCTGGCTCAATTGCCGATCGTACTCACAGTGTCCAAGGTAGGCATAACACTCGCAATCTTATGCAAACAACTGCCAAGATCTCAATGCAGCCAAGGTCACTAGGACATCGCCAAATCTTTGCGCCTATCTTCGTCGAGGACGCCACATATACGAATAAGGCGACATGATCAGGGGCGTGTCAGCCTCACGGCGCTTGCAATTATGGCTGCCTTTTCAAAGTTGCCGGTGGCCACGTAGGGAAAAGGTTCAGATACCTTTCGTCACTAGGAGTGGAATGCGTCATTGCTATTCCCGGAAATAACCTCGATCCATCCAGGAAATGATGGTGAACTTCACTGAATGCGGCATCCGATACATGAACTCAAATGAAAGTGCGAGGTTGCAGCAAGAATTCGGCTGGAATGGAAGCACCATCGCCATTCCCCGTAACCGAAGTACGCAAATTAGCACATACGGATGCAAGAAATTATGTGGTACAGGGCCAGATTATTACGGCTGGGATCAGGCCTCGAGCACCATCACCACCTGGGTGCTTCCGGTCATCGGTGTCCTGCTCCAAGCGCCGCTCATCAGTAATGCGTTTTGGGAGACATGTTTTTCCATTGCACGATGGTGCGGCAGCCCGATAGCATCTCTGACGTATATTCTGTGGAATATTAAAATCTCCGGGAAATG
Organism: Acidomyces sp. 'richmondensis'; assembly: GCA_003545705.1. NCBI lineage: Eukaryota > Fungi > Ascomycota > Dothideomycetes > Mycosphaerellales > Teratosphaeriaceae > Acidomyces > Acidomyces sp. 'richmondensis'. Next base: position 950,656 of record QVLQ01000009.1, on the reverse strand, counting down.
TGCTCTGATGGTCAGTATTATTTGACTTGTGTCAGAATGATCTAATGTTCACTCCATCTCTCCATAGGCTGACATGGCTGCTGCGTATGATAATGTGGACACTGACGAAAAGCGGGAGAGCGATTTTGCGAGTATGAGGGACAGTTTGTACTTGTTATCTACCATGAACCAGTATAGCATAAATCCGGACGTATTGAGGACGAATCGGCATGACTCTAAACCGGCAGAGGGTCTACTACGCATGGTATTATTCAGCAAGGACTTGCGGCTTCTTAAACGGCAGAGAACTGCCTACGAGTTGGAACATGATCAGCCCGTCGCATCAGAACCGAGTACATTTGCGGAGCATGAACTGCAAGTTTTGGATAGGTCAGAAACAGATGCTAGGCTCGAGCCTCCGGATGAACTCAACACGATGAGACAAAAGCTGGCCCAGCAGCTTCGGGAGAGCCGCAGGAAAGGCGTAGTCCCAGTCTTTATCAGCACGCTTTGGTTCCTTTTCGCAATGGCGATTTCTATCCAAAGTTCGTTCGGTGAAATGGGCAAGAATGTTATCGCTCATGACCTGGCTCTGGGCTGCTTGCTCGCGTGGCTACCGGTCCTCATCTTGTGCAGTATCGTAGACCGGAACCCGGTGTCTGCAGATGATTCTCGGAAAAAGTTGAATCGCCTCGTAGATCACGTCCGAAAATCAATCATGGACGCGCAAGTGCGAAGCATGTTCGTCAACACAATCGACGCTGTCGAAGAGCGATCGGAAATGAGGCGACGGATCGAAGAGGTCAGCCTGCAATGCTTGGCCATGGATCGCAAGCATTTCTTTGAAAGCTTTGCGGGCCAAGGTAGGAAACGATGGCACTACGGTGCAGCTCATCCAATCCTATGTGACATCGAAGACGCATACGTCGCAGGCCACGGCAGACATTGGCTTCAAAATGAAGCGCGCGCGCGCACTTTCCTCGTACTTGGTAAGAGAACCGGAGGTTTAGACTGGCTTGATTATAGGGAATTTTGGCAAATTGCGGCAGCAACCATGTGTGTCTGCGCGACCATATTGGGCGCCTGGATCTTGTCTTTCAATACTCCAACTGTTGGCCTAGGATGCAGAAGTGGGGGGTATACCGTCTTTGCCGTAACTGCTGTATTTCTACTCTTCACTGAGATGCTGCTGTGGTGGGCTTTTGACGCTCGAAAGCATGAGCTTCATGATTTCCAGAGGCGTGCGACGCTGAATCCCAATATTGCCACAAACACGGCGAGAATAATACGTCTATGGTCTTTATGGTCCGCTTTGTGGTCCAAAGTTGAGCAAAAGCTTTCATGGGATTTATCTTCGGTCATTAGAATACTTCTCCCGAGAAATCTTTCAAAGGCATTGTTGAAACGCCAGCGAAGCTTCCAAGAAAAGCTGAAGAACCTGACGCCACAAGAGCGCTGGGAGTACCTTTTCTTTCGACCCTTGGAACTGGGAAACACTTCTTGGCTATTGTACAGAGCACTTTCACAAACATTTGGCGTCGATAACACATGTGACTGCATGTCGAGCATTTGGGCTGGCGGCGGAGGGTATATCGACTTCACGCAGTGGAATACGGCCAATTCCAAATATGTGAGAAAGTCATGGATAGCAGGGACCACAATCTCGGTCACGGCAATGAGCATTGCGATGGCCTACATCGTGCTAGAATATTGTCTACAAAGCCATCTGTCTACTGCCGATCCCAAAGATGCCGCGCTGGGCCTGCAACGTGTCAGGCGATTCCGTCGTTTAACATATCCAGCACGTTGGCTTCTCTATAGATTTGACGGTGCAGCCTATGCAATAGAAGTTGTCGTGGCGACGAAGTTAAAAGATTTGGGTATTTTCAGTTCAACTTACGAAATTCGTCCGATGGGTCTCAAATGGAGCAAGAATCCGCCGCGAATACTTCCAGAGTCGTATGCAACACAAGCAAGACAGCCAAACAGGGCTCGAGCGGGAAGCAGCAGCCCGTTGATGCGGCCCGTCAGTGAAGATGGCTCTTCAGCACTTGTACTACAGCCCGCACATTTTCCCGATTCTCTTCATGCAAGCCATGGAACAACAATTTTGTCCGGTGACGGGCGCGATCAACACTTGTCTCCTGAAGGAGTCTGGCGGCTAAGTTTTGATGTGCAAGCGAGTCGAAATGCAAGTCCTCGCCGATCCGTGGACGGTCTTTCATCGCTGACACCTGGATTGGTTTAACATGCCACCACATATGGCCAAGCCCATAATTGTTAAGCCTCGCATCATTTCTGTACGGACCTAACACATTCTCTTAATATCTAAGAAGTTGAGAATTATAATCCAAAACAAGGCATTGCATATTGAAGGAGTTTGAACCACAAAAGCCTGGCTCTTGGTCCGTCGTTCTCAGGCAGCAATCGACATCAGGCATCATGGTTTACAGTGCCATTGAGTATAATTCTCATGCTAGCCAAGCATCATACAAGAGAATATCATGCTTGCATCTATCAGGCGTAGCTTCGATTGCTATGAAACAACATGCGAGATGACAAAACATAGCAATCGATGTGAATTTTGTGATTCGATCGATCGACTGAGAGTGTGGAAGCTACTTCAGATGGGAACATAATGACATCGAGCTCTTGCAAAAAAGGTCTCGCTAGCCATAAAGCCCAGCCTTCCATCACTTAGTTCTGCGAGCTTGGTCATGGACAGAGCAGAATCGCCCAGAAGTCAATTCTGACCTTCTGTGCTTTTCAAACATCGTGACAGGCTGGAGAATGGCCATAGCTCTTCTAATGTACTTACAATCAATACCGCAGCTCATGCATGCTCGAAGCAATTTAGAATCCATTCATAGTTAAGAGGAATGAGCGGTCTATTCTATTCATGCCACAAGCTTGATATCAAGTTTCTAGTCAAGGCTCCAAACACACAATATGTGTAACTGTTGAAGTTGGTATTTCAGCGGGAGCATGACTAAGGCATGGTCCTGTTGTTGCATCTTGTCTATTTAGCTTCTCTTCCTTAATCAATCGATCGATCAATATTGGTTCCTATAATACATTCCACATCCTACTAGTGTTCAAGCTTCCACCGAACTGTAGAGTCACACACACTTTTAATAGGAACTGTTGAGAGTTGGCAGTTCAGAAGGTCATTGGGTGTATACTTTAGGCATGCATTTGGTTCATTGGCAAGACAACTTTGTTCCATCTTGGATACTAAGACTTCTCTCAATCAATCAATCCATTAGATTTGGTAATTTTAACATATTCCACGTCTCACTACGTGTTCAAGCTTCCATCGAATTCTGAAAAGTCACCCAAATTTTGACAGGAACTAATGTTCCGAGTCAGCCAAGGTTATCATCACGTGACCGTGCTGAGTTTACAGCGTGCTCGAGAACATCCTCGCCCTCACTGTATTTGAGGCTCTGGAATAAAGAATCATTGTCGCCACTACCACAGGCTGATGGTCATCGGTGTGGCATCGACGAGACGGGAAACAGTTGCGATCATGTCACGATTTGGTACAACTACGATGGAAATAGCGTGTGGAGTGTGTACTCAGCCAGTATACGGCCATCCCAACGCCACCCCAACGCAATCGCGAGGCCCCGAGGCAATCCCAATTCAACCCTGTAGACATGAAGCGCACGCTGTGTCCGTCAATGCAGACAGACGCAACATGCTGTAGGGACATGATAGCCCCGCCGTCAGTAATACCACAGCGAAATGGACGCCAAATGTCAGCGTCGGAAGGGCACGGCACTATGGTTTCGCCGTTGAGTTGAGGGAATGCTTCAATGCGCCACCAGGTTATGTCTCTGTTGGCTTCATATGGCATGCGTCTAGTCGGCCCTTATTGAAGGAAGAAGACGGCTCGCCACGCAGTTCTCCACGCGGCCTGCTCCCCATCTCTCCTCGAAACCGACTGCTCCTTACCTGTTCGACCACTTCATGTGGGCGCGATTTTTGTGGACTGTCCTTCGCAAGAGCTTGCGTGGTCTTCGCATCTTGCGTGTCGACAACGACAACAATTCCGGCGTACGACCCGTGCTGAAGCCAGGGGAGGAACATGATGAAACCATCTCACGTCCCATATCCCATATCCCATATCCCATGACCCATGACCCATCCACACCCCACAGCCCATCCGCCGAATCCCAGCTCGGATGCGAGAGTTATTGATCCCACGGAGTCACCCTCAACGTCCCAACAAGCCCACGCGTGGCTCATGCGTGGCTCATTCGTGAAATGAGCCGCCGCCGCCTCGAGCGAGGAGCCGCATGGGATTCGAAACATTGTGATTGCCACCACCTTACACCATCATCGGGATGGGAGCCACGAACACGAGGCCATTTTACGTCAACCGCTTCCATGACTTGTCAACCGTCCGCGGGTTGAGCCGCCGTGACATTCGCCTCCCTATTCATGGCATAGCGCTAAGCTGGCTGCGGCAGGTATGTGCATTTGTAACTTCTTAATTGGGCCAGGAGAAGTGTAAAGGTCCAGTCGGCGAGCGACGCCAGCTCCTGCATACGCGGCCGACTGCAGGTACCATGGCCGGGGTCTCACCAAGCCAACAAAGCAAAGCGCTGTACTCCGGCGGGTCTCGTGGTTTGCGCGTCTCTGTTCACCTTCCCTGCCGTCATCTGGGTTTCACCAATCCGAACCTACACTTCTCTCTCATCTTCTCTTGCGTGCTTTCTCTCATCACCCCGTTGTTCTCACTCTCGTTTTTATCAATTAACTCTTTGGCGTTAATTCCTTGACCTGTCCCTTCCCCGAAAACGTCCCGTCGACCCTACGGTAATCTATCGTCGATCATCCATCATCCATCATGCGCTTTTCCTCCCTCGCAGCGGCGGCGGCGGCGGTCGCCGCCACCGAGGCGACCTACGCCGGGTTCAACTACGGCTCGACCAACCCCGACAACTCGGCGAGAACACAGTCGGACTTCGAAGCGCTGTTCAAGCGGGCGCAGACGCTGCAAGGCACCAACGGCGAGTTCACCTCGGCCCGTCTCTACACGATGATCCAGGCCGACACCACCGACACGCCCACCAGCGCCATTCCGGCCGCGATCGACACCAAGACCACCTTGCTCCTCACGCTATGGGCTTCTGCTGGCCAGGCCGACTTCGACAACGAGGTGACGGCGCTCAAGAGCGCGATCAACCAGTACGGCACGAGCTTGACCAGCCTGGTTGCTGCCATCAGCGTCGGCAGCGAGGACCTGTACCGCATCAGCCCGACGGGCATCGAGAACGACAGCGGCCCGGGTGCCGAGCCGGACACGCTGGTGAGCTACATCAAGCAAGTGCGGTCGGCCATCAGCGGTACGGTCGCTTCTAGCCTCCCGGTCGGCCATGTCGACACATGGACGGCCTGGGTCAACAGCAGCAACGACGCCGTCACTAGTGCGTGCGACTGGATTGGCATGGACGGCTACCCCTACTTCCAGACCACCATGGACAACAGCATCACGGACGCCAACACCACTTTCTTCGACTCGTACTACCAGACCGTCAACGCCGCTCAGGGCAAGCCCGTGTGGGTGACCGAGACCGGTTGGCCGGTCTCTGGCCCAACCGAGAACCTGGCCGTGGCGTCGGTGGCGAACGCCGAGACTTACTGGCAAGATGTCGCGTGCACTCTCCTCGGCAAAATCAACACGTGGTGGTACACCCTCCAGGACGCCCCGGCCAGCCCATCGTTCGGTGTTGTCGGATCCGACTTGAACTCCCCACCGCTGTACAACCTGGCTTGCAAGAACAGTGTCTCTTCCAACTCGTCGTCGTCATCTTCTTCTTCGGCGTCCGCCACCGCGTCGACTTCGGCGGCTTCGGCCACGGCTCCCGCGAGCGCGGCGGGCTCCAACACCGCGGTCATCGCCACTACCCCGGGCAAGGAGAGCGGCCCTGTGACAGGAACTGCGGCGACTGGTACTGGCTCGGTGGTCCTCACGACCATGACCGGCCCCAGCGGCTCGATGATCACGACCGCCGTGACCATGTCATCCACTGCCAATGTGACTGCCCCGAGCGCGACCGCCCCGAGCGCCGTGTCTCACTACACGGGCGCCGCGGCTGCGGCCACGGCTGTCGTCCGAGACGTCGTCATGGCGGCTGTTGGCGCCGGTCTGGGATTTGCCATGTTGTAAGCGTGTGAACGGGCATTAATAAACGGTCTTGGGAATGGGAAAGCGATTCGGGAATTTCTGATAGAATGGCACATGCGGCACATCAACCTTTCAGGCACATCTCGTAATTCTAGCCACTGGCTGTTCTCGTAGAACTCTTCCCCGAGGCATTGTATACAAAAGCACATTCTTGTCTACATAACCGTACTTTCCCTTTCATTATCCTGTATTTCGTGGTATTGCGAGACCATGAAGCTGCACGAGCTGGGCAACCGGCTCTCCATCCCGTGTGTTCTCGTGTATTTTGCCATGGTTTGGATTGCCCAGGTGCTGGCAGGCACTCATCATTCCCGATATGTACAGAGAGCTTTACAAATGCTGCGTGTCGTAGAAGAGAGTCACTCGATTGGCGCAGGGAGGTGGTGGGTCCCTCCAAAGCGTGCAGCCGAGCGGTGAGGTCAGTGCCGACGTCAAAAATTCACCACACTGAGGGGGTGGAGTTGAAGAAATAAAACCCCCAGTTCTTTGATGAAGGAGGGGGAGGGTTTAGATCTGGTCTTTCGTCAATTATATCGCCGCCACCGTCGATAATTCATTTGGTCAAGGCCACCAGTGTGAAATTATGTACGTCGACTCGAGCCGATTCGTTCGTCTCGGCGAGTCAACAAGTTTTTTTTTGCGGCATTAAAAATCCCCCGTCCAACTGCCCTACCTTCCCACGCCACCAGCCACATAGCGCTTTCACTCACCTACTAACAAACCTTTCTCAGTCCATCTCGAAGCACCACGCACTCACTGTCCCTGCGGCTTAGCCTTCGCCCCCCCTGCGAAGGCATCAATCGCAGCACGGCCTTGTCGGCTGTGAATCGATCCACCTGTCAAGTTGAGTTGCGACGCGCCCATCGCGACATCTTCAACGACAAGCCGCCTCCCCCAGTTGGCGTCTCTACGGCTCCTTGAGCTTGTGCTTTCCTTGCACCCCCACAGCATCCCCTCGGTACTCGAAAACGCTCAGCTGCCGCATAAGAGCTTCTCTGGAGTTCTTCCCTTCCCCGGGGAAGACTCTGCGAGGTCTCGCCGCCCATCTCTAGGACGACTGGGCTTCGCGCCTTTCAAACCGCCTTAAGATCCGCCGAGAATCTCCGTTCACACCGTGCCGGGTCCTGTTCGTCGCCTGCGACAAGGGAATGGCACCTTCCTTTCACGACAACCTCACCACAGAATATGCGACTGTGAATTATCCCATCAAACTCCTCCCGGCGGACGAGGCGGAACGGGGACTTGTTCGACATGGCGCAGCGGTTGCGAAAGAGGTGATTGGTGCCGCGTTGCAGAAGCACATCCAGGCGGTCGACCCGCACGACTGTGAGGCGGGCGAGGAAGACGCCTTCTTTGTGGCAGATATCGGGGAGGTATACCGCCAGCACTTGCGCTGGAAGAAACACTTGTCCCGCGTCACGCCGCATTTTGCGGTCAAATGCAACCCCGACCCGATGGTTCTACGTCTGCTCTCGGCGCTGGGCGCAGGCTTCGATTGTGCGAGCAAAGCAGAGATCGACCAGGTGCTGACGATGGGTGTGGATCCATCCCGGATTATTTATGCGCAACCGTGCAAGACCAAGAGCTACCTGCGCTACACGGCGAAGCAAAAAGTCACGCAGATGACGTTTGACAACACCGATGAGTTGTATAAAGTCAAAGAATTGTGCCCTGAAGCGGAGCTGTACCTGCGCATCTTGACCGACGACTCGGCCAGCCTGTGCCGTCTCAGCCAAAAGTTTGGCGCGAGCATGGACAGCACAATGGAGCTGCTGACGCTGGCCAAGCAGCTGAACTTGAACATTGCCGGCGTGGCATTCCACGTCGGGTCCGGTGCCTCGGACCCCGCGGCTTTTCTCAAGGCAGTTCGAGACGCTCGCACGGTCTTCGATCGGGCCGCTTCCTTGGGCTTTAACATTCACACCCTCGATGTCGGCGGCGGCTTCGTCACGGAGACCTTCGATGAGATGGCCTCGATCCTGTCCGGGGCGTTGGACGAATACTTCCCCCAACATGTACGCATCATCGCCGAGCCCGGACGTTTCTACACCAGCTCGGCCTTTACACTGGCTTGCAACGTGATCGCCCGTCGTACGGTCCAGGACAAGGGGTTCGGCGACACAAGCTATATGCTCTACCTGAACGATGGTGTCTACGGCAACTTCTCCAGCATTATGTTCGACCATCAACACCCGGTTCCACAAATTTTGCGAACCCACCGCAAGCCGGACGGCTTCAATTACAGCACGGAATCACTCACCGACTCCGGCTATACCTCTTCGGAAGAAGGCACCCGCGAATCCGGAGGGAAGATGATCAATTACTCCATCTGGGGTCCTACTTGCGACGGCATCGATTGCATTGCGGAAAAGTGGTGTTCTACCGAGACTGTGGACGTGGGAGACTGGCTGTACTTCGAGGAGATGGGCGCGTACACCAAATGTTCCGCTACTCGCTTCAACGGTTTCACGGACAAACATGAGACGATATATGTCTCCAGCGAGCCGGGTGCATCTGTATTGGTTGGACTGTAGCTCTGTCGAGAACAGTCAACTCGTCAATCGGGGCATTCGGGGAGAGAGAGAGAGAGAGAGAGAGAGAGGTGGTCTCGGTGGATTTTCCTTTTTACAATGCTTGTGATAGAGCATAGGGTTGGCAAAAGTATTTTCTTGACTCGTACATAAACACCTGATAATCTCAATTTTGTGATACTTCTGAGTCCCACCCGATTAAATTTCTGATTTCTTCACGACCTGGTAAATTTTTAATTTTTTTTATTCCCTCCCTTCAATCATTTCGACTTGGTCACGTGCGGCAGAAATGCACCGCGCGCGGCCTTGGGCCGTCTTGGCACAGCCTCTCAAATTCTTCCCGTACTCTTCAGATCCTCGTTTTGCTTCTCTTCCCTCATCACACTTCATAAACACGAACGCATAATCAACCACTGATCCGCAAAGCCATTTGCTGCAAAAGCCCATGGACTGGCTGGTCATATTGGCGTACAAGAGAAATATTTAAGGCGCTTTTTAGGCTCCTCGGCCGAATCCACCACTTGCGTGTGTGCCCGTGGCCAGGGAGTCACCTGCGTTTTTGCCTTACATCTGACATCTCGCCGTCGTGTGGACAACAGGTTGCATTATCGAATACGAACACTTGCTTCGGGGTAGACTGCATCTGCGATACACGCTGATTCTGCTTGTCGCTGTGAGGTTTGGCGGCTGCCCGTTTGGCGTCAAGGCGTGGCAAAGTCAACGTCAGTATACACGCTGTGCATACTCAAAATCTATCCCGCTCACCGCCATCTTTCCTTTCCCCCATACTTTCCATCACTTCCCTCTCTCCTCATCTTTACCTGCTTTCCCCCCCCCCCCCCCCTTCCTTTTTGCTGGGACCATTTCGTCCCATGTCTTCATTTCTGTCCGGTATTCCGGTGGGCTTCAATTTTTTGTTTATCCCCATAAACTTGTCCATGCTGTAAAAGTGAGCAGATGCTCCATGAAGATAACCACGATATGCCTGCTTCCTGGCTTCCAACTCGATAGCCTCCAAGCCTACTTCATCAATCAGTGGAAGAACGATCCCTCTCTCCGCGAGAGGAGGTGAAATAAGCAGCACCCCCGTCCACTCCACCCTCGCGTTATCTCATTCCATGGTGCGAGAGGACTATTGAATGGACGGACATTTAATGCTTTTTTGTTTTGGTGCGGGGTCGCGATATTTTCACGCGGTATTGGACAATTTCAAGCTGCACAGATACGAGCATGTACCCATAGTATTGAAAATGGTATTGGCTATATTTTGGCAAACAATGCTTCAAGCGAACCGGGTTCGTAGTTCCGTTGCCGCCTTCCCCCCGGAATCAAAACGAGGTCGCCTCATCGCTATGCACCGGCACACGAAGCCTGCTCAATATTCAGACAATCCAGGTGCCAATTACCCAAGAAATGCAAGAGGATGTGTATTCATCTACAAAATCCTCATCTCATGAACCGTGCACTCAATCCCGCAAATGCATCCGGGCTGTGTCGTCCATCCCCGGAAAACCCGACAAAAGCCGCGCTCTCGTTACTCACATGTCGGGGTCCCTGGGGGAACCCGGTGCTCATGGAGGATGCCTGCTGCGGAGTGGTGGAAAACTGGTTCATGCTTTCCAGCTGCCGAGGGTCTTGTCCCGACATGGACATCGGCATTGTTGCGCTCTGCTGTTGCTGCTGCAGCGGTAGCTGCTGGCCAACATCTTCAGGGACGGCTTGAAGAGACCTTTGAGGTGCGAGCTGCGGCATGTTGTATAAACCGAGAATGGACGATTTGTCGAGTTGTTGCCGTCGCAATGGCTGAATGTTGCTCTTGTCAGTGTATGTCCAAGGCTGAGCTTGAATTGCCTGAGCTTGTTGATTTAGTTGCGACTGCTGCTGTTGTGGTTGTGGTGGTGGTTGTGGTGGTGGTGGTGGTGATGGTTGGAACTGCAATTGCTGAGACAGGCCAATCTGCGGTGACGGCGTTGAGGAGTTTTGTTGTTGTTGCCATGGGTAAACTGCAGAGGAGCCGGTAATGTACTGCGACTGCTGACTCTGTGGTGGCCATTGCGACTGTTGCCCCTGATTTTGAGAGAGTTGCTGTGGGACTTGCCGTTCATCGGCAACATAACCGGTTTGTTGGCTCATCATGGGAGCCGGGGATTGCACGGCCGGTTGCTGGAAAGACAACTGCTGTTGTGGCTGTTGTGGTTGATGTTGCGGCTGCGGCTGCTGCTGCCAGGGGTCTCCAAAAGGGTTACTCTGCGCTTGGACAGGCGTAGTTTGCAGAGGAGGCACGCTCTGTGTCCACGGGTTGCTCGAAGTGAAAGTCTGCGAAGCAGCTCGCCGTAGGAATGGATTGCTCGTCTGCTGAGGTACAATCGGTGGGGCGTGTAGCTGGTACTGCTGACCTTGCTGATATTGCTGCCCCAATACGGTGCCCATGGCTTGTTGTTGAGGCATGCTGGAGGTATTCCATGAATTCTGAGCCGGCAGGTTCGCGTCGTTCTGGAATTGCAAATGGGATTGCTGCTGCGTAAATTGCTGATGCCCCACAGCGGTTGGTGAGAGCTGCAGATTCTGAAAAGCACTCTCGATTCCTTGCTGTTGGTTCTGCTGCGGCTGGCTAAGGAATGGGTTCCACGACGGTTGAGACGGGGCAGCGGACTGTGATCGCGGCGGGACAGCTTGCAGTGCAGGCTGCGTTACCGCCCTCTGCGACTCACCTTGGATCTCCCAAGGATTGCTGCTCACTTTCGGTAACCCCGCCTGCCTCGTCTTCTCTATTGTAATGCCATTCACACCTTGGCTGGCCATGGAGGCCGGCGTGAGTGTCCGTGGGCCCGGCGTCTGTGTCCTAGAACCGGACCCTTCCCCCATCCTGACCAAAGCTTCGACCGCCTTATCCACATCGCCGTTGGCGGTCTTAAGCACATCGGAATTCCGTCTATTGTCATTGAAACCCATATCTCGTAGCATCGCAAGCTTCGCATCGAAATTATTCCCAACAGTTGTGATCTTCATTCCAAACATTTGGCTTGGCTTGTTGTCGTGCTTTACCCCGCTGGGACTCGTTGCTTCTCGCTCACCGCCGCTGTATGAAGGAGATATTGGGGGTGTGAAATTCCGATCATGTTTTTGCCCCGACAAACCTGAGCTTCTGGACCGCAAGCCGAAGCCAAACTTCTTGCCCGGCTTAGGGGGCAAAGGAGGTGGCTCCTCGCTCCAGCTGCCCGTACCTGTGCTGCCGGTATTGTGCCTCGCCGCCGGAGCCGCGCTTCCAGGCATGAAGGCTCTCAGCTCATATTTCTGCCGGATGTACTTCTCCATCGCCGCATCAGCCTCGTCCGCGTCGATGGGTATGTCGGCGCGCACGCCTTTCGGGTTCCATTTCTTGTTGCTCTCCACGTTGCCCATTTGCTTCATGCTCTCCACCTGATCCGCGCTCCAGCTGTCCATGCTCAAGCTCTTCACTTTGGAAACGTGCGTGCCGAGCTTACGATGCAATGCCGCGCATCGCATGCACAAGAATATCCCCAAATTCCATGATGCCCACGTCGGATTCTTCGTGCCGCAGTCGGCGCAACGATCGTTGCCAGGCACGCTTCGGATCAATTCTTGCAACGCGCGCTCATTACGAGCCTGCTGCCGCTTCGAGATTGCCGAGGCCATTGCGACACAAGGTCCCTCCTTGCGTTTGATGTGAGAACCCGGACACTCAATACGGGAAGGCCAACCAAAGCTTGGCGGAATCAGGATGGTGCCGGCGACAGGCGATAGGCGACAAGAAAGGAGAGAACAGCGCTCGGGATTAGGAATGCAAGGTATTAAGACATGGAGGGCCGGTTGTATCTAGCACGAAACCTGCGATGAGGTTGGCGTATAATAAGATTGGACAAGTCCAATATCCTGGTAATCTGCAAAGGGAGGAGAGCAGTGCGGCTCGGCTGGTTGACAGGGATTGGACGGATTGGTAATTTGGCCTTGATTGAACCTCACTCACGCTCTCGCCACGATACATCCTTGACCACTTGACGAGCATATGTTCACCCATCTCCTGTACATGGGGCATCACAACACAGAGTTGTAATTGTGGCGAATTAAAGGGAAGTTGATGAGGATGTGACTCTATCGCCTTGCGATGAGCCTGACTCCCCACAGCTGAGCAAGTCCAACATACTATATATGTATATATATGTATATATATATATACATATATATGTGTGTGTGTGTGTGTGTGTGTGTGTAAGCGACTATAAAGAACTGATCGGCTCATGGATGATGTATCTGAAACCTTCGTCGGGGAGTTGGCGATGCGGCTCTCATGTGTATCACGTATTGATCGAGCAAGTTACATACGTCCAAATGCTATGACGACTATGAGAGACAATCGGGAGCCAATTTTGCAAGTTCTTGGATTATAAGAACTGCATTCGGGGTAAGACAAAACATGATTGGTATCGACAGTATCATGAATAAATGTCAACGCCGTACATTCAAGCTCTTCCTACATTCCTGTGAGCTGAACAGCCACGGCAGGGTTCCTTGGGTCCAAAGGCGTTTGATCGATTCCGGGTTTAGTCTTCGGACGAGGCGTTGCCGGCATGCAAGACAGTTTGATCGGAGTAACAAGTGGCTTTGTTGGAAGTGAACACGGCCAATCTGGGTGCAGATGCTCTATTTTTTACGCCCTCGCTTCCCGTTCTCTCTACGAACACATTGGAGGGACAAGCGTCCGTGCTCGCAGTCGTAGTGAAAGAAAGTGGTGTGTCTTCATTTTCCACAGCATAAATACGGGGATCCCGAGCAATTGTACTAATTTACTCATTGCGGAACAATTTTTCGAGGGGAGCGGGCAATGCAACATGGGTATCGTACCAATAATGATTGGAACTGATGGAGGATTTCAAGATGTAAGCTTGAGATTGTGTTTGTCCGCGCGTTTGATCAGCGGGATTTATATAAACTTGGCCCAGCAAAATTTTTTGTTGAGAAAATGTGTCGTTGAGACCGAATCAAACGCATATCACAACTTACTCCCGGTGACCGATCCATTGGGCTTTTCTCAAGTGAGCGGAATCTTCTTACTGAGTGATTTGCACCTTCCAAACTCACCTCCCTCTAGCCTTGGCAGCCAAAGTAATGACAGTTGCGATAATTTCGATATAAAATTGCACTTAGAAAGTCTCACGCAAATCGGACCAGAAGGCCATATATGGATCGCCAAAATTTCTAATGATCTGGGTTTGGCCACGCTCTCTTTGTTGATGTCTGGGATCAACATGGATGTAAACGCGGCAAATTCTTTTACACCACCTTGTGGGTCAAATATGTATACCTCAAAGTTAAGCTTCGAGAACCCATCACGGCGGTTATTGAAAAGAAGGATGTGTTTTTTCTTGGAAACGGAATGAATATCTGGGAGACCGGAAGGGATATATGAACACGCTCACTCATAATTGTATCAAGGATAAGCAGGCAGGTAGAAACCGCAAACGCCTCACTCCCACCAATTTCTTACACCAACTTGGTCCTGATGATTAGAAGTTAAGCTATCCGGCTATCCGTGAGTTCATTCGTATATCATCACTATCCAGAGAGAAGAAGATGAAAGTCTCTACAAATTTCCTAGGTGGCTACAAATCTGCTGTCCCAGCCGAAGCGACCGGAAAGTTCGCAGTTAACACCAATGATTTACCACTCTGTACACTTGACCGGCCTCTAGTCTTTCAAAGCAGAGGCAAATCTCTTGTCTACTTCCGCAGCATTTTGCTCGTTCAGCTGCCGCTTTAACTCATCAACATTCCCGCCATTCGCTGCATACCATTTTGGTTCCAGGTTTCTTAGGTTCAGATAAGGGCTGCAATCCGCCTTAGCCGCAGTCAATCGATTCTCAATTGTCCACCCCATGCCCAGGTGAGCCCAAATGTTCTTGTTGTGATATTTAATCTGGAAATCCTCGTATCTTGGTTGCTCGATCACCTGTTGATAGTGCATCGATGAGCCTGGCCAGACTGCGTTCACTCGACCAGTCTCATTGTTTTTATACCAGCTTCTACAATCGTCTTTCCACACCGTATGCTTGATCCATTCTTGTACGTGATCATTGAACATATCCTGCACTACCGGTCAATGTCTGCGGAAGAGAGAATCGATTTTGGGTGAAAGAAGCATACTGTGACATCCTGTTTCGGCACCCAGCTGTGGATGTTCTCATTCTGCATTTTCTTGATCATGTGGATAGCATAATCCGATACAGTATGCAGCGGTCCGACAACACTTCCATTTTCGACCGGCCAAGTTGGCCCAACAAAGGTCATACTTTCCGGCACCAATTAGTGCTTCTAATCCTTCGATCACATGGGGGAAGCACTCACAAATTTGGGAAGTCAGGAATTGCAAGCCCCAGATAGCTCTCCGGGCAAATTTTCCACTTCTCCTTCAAGTCTATGCCGTCCCTCCCCACTATAGGAAATCGAGGCCGATAGGAGACATCAAACCCTGTTGCACAAACGATAGTGTCGACTTTCCTCTCAACGCCATCTCCTCCAACCACACCGTCCTCAGAACAGCTTGCAACATGTGTAAAGTGCACGTCAACATTAGGCTCCTGTATCGCCAACATGTACGGATCTCCAGGTGTGACTCGTCTGCATCCAAGACCAAACTTCGGCGTGAATCCATCAAGCAAACGCTGGTCTTTGATAAATTCGGCCATGCGATTTCTGAATATTTCTTGTCCCATTTTCTGCGCCTCCGATCCGTCATAGAACTGTCATACAAACAGATAAGCATTGTGTCATCCATACAGCTACTACATTCGAACGCCTACCGTGCCCCATAAGCCATTGACTTGATCCTCAATGTCCTTTGCGTGTGCGACCAGAGCCTTCGGATTATGACGAAATTCGTCTCTCTCTTTTTGGTCATATTCTTTGTTTTGTCCAAAATTGTTCGCAATTTGGACAAACCACACTCCAGTCCGAACGAAAATGTCCATGTGTTTTGTATGAGGCTGCATCGTCGGGACCGTTTGAATAGACGATGCACCAGAACCAATGATAGCTACCCGATCGTTTTTCCACTGCTCCTTCTGGTATTCAGATGGCCATCGGGCTGTGTGCATGACTCGGCCCTTGAACTTGTCCTTTAGGCCTGGAATGTCAGGCCATTTGAAGTTATTGAGAATTCCAGTTCCATGAAGCAACATGTCACAATAATCCTCGAATTCCCGTGGTTGCTGCCCAGGTTTTGTTTCCCTCAGTTTGACGTTCCATTGCCCTTTGCTTTCATTCCAATAGCAACCAATGACCTCGGTGTTGAAATTCATGTACTTTCGCAAACCAAACACCTCGCAAACTTTGTCGAGATATTTCCAGATGTCAGGTGAGTAAGAAAAGAATCGCGGCCAGTCAGGATTCAGGGCAAATTGATAGGTATAAGCATGAGACGGGATATCACAAGCGCATCCGGGATAGCGATTCTCCAGCCAAGTGCCTCCAATGTCTGAGTTCTTTTCATATATAACGTGTTCAATGTTGCCACAGTCTTTTTGAATGCGATATGCCATCAAGATCCCGGTAACGCCTGCACCAATGGTGAGAACACGCATCTTGCGGTTATTTGGATCCATCCATGTCAGGTTCGGGTCAATATTATATCCTGACGACCCAGGCTTTGAATAGTCCTATCGCTGCTCCTTTAGAGGCGTGATTCATCTACACACTTGATTTATGTGCTCTTACCCATCTTTCACCAGCAGCGACAGCATTTAGATCGGGTGCCATATCGAAGTACGACGGTCCAAAAGGAATATTCAAAAGTGGAATGGGATGATAGCTTGGGCGCTGGAGTGGGGACAGTATGGCAATTAGAGAATTGCGATGATACCTCGCGCCTTTTATTTAACCCTCTGAAGGAACGCAAGCTCGGTAGGTAGCTGCAGCTACATGGCAACTCCACGTTGCACAACCTCGGATCTCCAATTCCTGGTCAGGTGAGACTTTCCACGCGAGAGCGAGCCTGGGCCATGGATGCTTCTAAGGAAACATTTGATTATTGACCTCGTCCATCGCACACGTCCACTTCAACCCACTGCTTTCATCCCCATAATGCTCCGCTGCTCTTCGTGACACCCTGATGAACACATGACTTTGGTTAACTTCCTTTTGCTAAACATGAAAATAGGAGGTTATACCTACGACGGCATTGTATGTGATATTGAGTATTGAACATTGCCATAATTTCAACTTCAAATTTAGCTATGTCGTCTGAATTCGAACACACGGCTCGACTCTAGCGTCTCTGTTGCTTGATATTCTCTCACATTTATTCATCCTACACCATAATCGAAACGGAGAGCAAATGCAATTTATTCAAAGCAAGCGATTTTTGAAGGTGTGCAAGAGATACTTCAGATGTTCAATCTCTTGTGGGTCACCTTCACTAGTTGATCCGTAAGCCACCCACTCTATCATCGCGCCTCTTGGCAATGAATCGACTTGGACAATCCAAAGTGGCGGTGGTTCGCCGCTTCCAACGTTTGTGTCTAGCTGCCAGGATCGCGGAGCCTGAGCATGCCAGAAAGCACGTCCAGACCCATGAGTTGCGTCCCATATATCGTAGTCTTCCAATTCCTCGTCATTACATGAACCTCTGGAGTTTACTTGGTTGTGAAATGCGGCCCAAACCACGTGGATTTGATGTGCCTGCTGGTGCACATCTTGAGACGCTTGACTCACAAACGCGATAGCAGCGACCCAATGCACCACCTTCATAGCAACACCAATACGTCTGGTGTGCTGCAAAGCCAAGACTGTCTGGTTCATGAAGTCGTTCCTTGTACCCGATCCCGTTATTTCCATAGAAGCCGGGACGAGCGGTATTTGACCTGCGATGTAGATGATATCTCCGTTCCCGATCTCTGTCGGGCTTGCAGTCCGCGGAACGGAAATTGCCTGAGAATATGGTCCAATATTGGCAGGTGCCCAGTATGACCTCGACTGCACGTGCAGCCCCCTCCTGATTGTGGTCGACAAACCGACTTTGTTTTTAAGGCAAGTGAATCCAACCATGATATCTTTTCCTTCAGGCAGAACATCTGCGCAAGCCACAGTCACTCGAGCTGGCGGATTAGGTTTAAGAAAATAACTGCCGTAGATTGAATTCACCGATGCAAAGTCTGAGATGTCCCGAAGAATTATCGATGTATATGCAATATCAGTGAGCGTCGACGTAGGCATCATATTGGAAAGCTTGATTCTCGCAGTCTCCATGATTGAGACCATCTGTTCCACAGCGTTGTCACCTTCACCTATAAGACCGTGAAGCAAGACTGTCGTGCTATCTTTGAGGTTTGACGCAAAATTACTAATCGCTTTCATATCATCAAGCATTTCATTAGAAATAAGGCCTGCCGTGTTGGTGTTACAGCCACTAGACAGAATTGAGAAGTCGAGTATCCGCTGAAAATCTTCATCCAAAGGCAAAGGTATACGAAGAGCCGCACCTGTACCTACCGAGGCATTCGCCACAACCTCAGCAGACAGTACGCGGACACTAGCGCTTCCAGCTTCTCCCTCTATGATCTGGCGCTGATCTTCCTTCACCACAATCCTCCCTTTCCAGAGAGGTGCAGGCCCGCTGACTGTTAGCGTCTCATACTCACCACCTTCACCAAGTACTGCACCGTCATCAGTAGAACCAAACTTCTCAGCCGCTTTGTTTAATCGGTGTATGGTAAGAGTATCTGACACGTTAGACCAAAGAAAAGTTTCATCAAGACCTCCGGAAGCCACCTTGATAATACGTGAGTCTTGCCCAATTGCCGCCATATCCTCCAGGAGGGAAGTTGGGCTATGTGGAGGCAAATTAGGCCATTGCCAGAGAAAAGAAAGAGGTATAAGACCAAGGCGGATGGCAACGGACTCGACTCGGGTCCTTTGGTAGTCTGAAAGTATTGCACCAGTGCTCACAGCATTCAAATCTGGATGTGAAGCTCGAATCTTAAGCAACAGAGGCACCAAGGATTCGGTCTCATCTTCTGCACTGGCTGTGGAAATGTCAAGCCCATATGACTTATTCGTGTTTTGTGCTGTCCCGATGATTTCTTGGCGGTAAAGTGGGAGCCCAAGCGCCTCTTCGTACAACGGAATGACAGCATGGCCAATCGTCTGGTACATGTAGCTGTCAAGATCTTCGGCAGCATCTCCAGAATGATGAATGCGCGGGTGCAGATTGGCCAGCGCAACAACTTCATGTCCATTCGCAAGGCAATGCAGGATAGAGAATAATGAATCTTTGCCGCCAGAGATCAATGCGACCACCTTGAGGCCGGCCATTTTGAATATCTCTAGAAAAGCGATAGAAGAGATGAGTCATATGTTGATGGCACTTCACCGTTCGGCGAATGTACCGGGATACAAAATCAAGACCTATAACGCGAGAGACACAGCTCTGAGCCTACCTACTATCTATCAGACCCTGCCAGAAGTCGAGACGCATTTTGTTTGTCTGACCGTGCAGGACATGAGGTGTTCTTTGGTTTGTTCGATCACGAGCACGCCGTCAGGGCCACAAAATTATGGCGAGCCAGTCGGAGGTGGCTCGTTACCGATGTGCAATATGTTTGTTCTGTGGCGCGAATGACGCTATGTCAGCACCATAGATTTAACTGATGGACAAGCAACTATGGGGAAATATCGATCGCGCCGCCGCACGAAGGAGAAAGAAAGAGAGTTGTGAAAGGATGCAAATTCGAATTTTCGAGTGAGAGTCGGACGCTAGACCGCACTAGGCTGATCCACTTTCTCGGAGTATCCCGTTAAGACTTCACTGCCGAATGTACACATGGATTCCTCTTTGTATACTCATACATATGTGCACGTTATATGTACGCGCAGCTTTTCTGGCGCTCGCTGTACAGAGGCTCTCGCGTAGAACGTTACGAAATATCGGCTTTTCGAATCTTTTCAACTCGGGCTTTGATTTCGGATGCCCACCTGCCCAAACAAGATATCCGGCTATTTAAAACATGTACTCCGCATGAAGATCTACAGGAACAGCACTTTTGATGTCACGGAAAGACGGTAAAATGCCAGCTACAGTAGCATTTTCAATGCACCCATATTGGTTCGACGGTGCGGGGCAGGTTACGTCGGAAATGCTGCAAAAGGATTGGAAGTCATTGGTACTATAACAATTCCAACGAGATAGAGTGATTCACTCTTTTTTCATGGCCGTATCATGAGTCCATTCAATATTCTCATGCCGCTACTCAATGCGGCCGTGTTGATTTATGCGACAGCATTGGGGTCATGGTCGTCCTCGGTGATTTCCGTAGCTTCCTCAGCACCTCCCGGAGCAGGCGTTCCACTCGAAGCATTCGTCTCTTTCTCGATCGAATTCGCATTCTTCCCAGATTATGCCGGCAACATTTCGTCACCTAACACATTTTCAAATGTTAGCCTGCAGGCTTCTCCGGCATTATCTGCGTAACACAGCTTCCTGACATCGTATTAGAATCTACTTGACAACATCGGCGCCTATACCGGTACCAAGCCATATATCAGAGTCGGGGGCAATACGCAGGACTACGCAATATTTGATGCTTCCCTGCCCGTTGCTACTGTTGGCAGCTACAACACAACTCTATCTAGCGATTATCCAACAACCTTGACCTTCGGACCGTCGTTCTTCGAATCGTACCTCACGTGGCCGAATGCCAGATTTATCCATGGGTACAATCTTGCGAAAAATAGCACTTCCGCCCGCCAGGCTTTAATCGATTCCGTCCCATACGCCTGCAAAGCTTTGGAAGGTGGCAGGCTTCTAGATTGGCAACTAGGAAATGAACCAGGTATATCAGCTATTGCTCCCCATCGGTTAATGCAGCATAACTGATTGTGGAGTAGATCTGTACAAGACATCTGCTCAAGGAATAGTGCGGCCAGCTTGGTGGAATGAACAAGATTACGTGGATCAGTGGCTGCATTGGACCCGAGCTATACGGGTGGCAATGGAAAAGTCTTGTCCGAACCTAGCCACAAAGCAAAAGTACAAGTTTTACGCGCCATCATTTGCGGGCACTGACAACAGTTTGAACCCGATCATCACCTGGAAAGACGGTCTTGACGTGGACAAGAATATTGCTTTCATTGATTCACACAAGTAAGCTACTGAGCACATCGCAGTTGAGATGTGATTTTCATCTGATTTGCTTAGCTACATCAATGGTGCAACGGTTCCTGGTGTTACCTTGCAGGGCACGCTTATGAACCATACCTCTAATGTTGTCTCCATTGCGAAGCAGTTGAATGAGTCACATCTGCTCGCGGAATTCCCCTACAACTTGAACCCAGATCTCCCATTTATTCTTGGCGAAACGAATTCATTGTACAACGAAGGCCGACCAGGGTTGTCTAACACGTTCGGTGCTGCTTTGTGGGGCGTGGATTTCAACCTTTGGTGTGCGACAAACAATATCCGCCGCACGCATATGCATCAAGGGACAGATTATCGCTATCAAAGTTGGCAACCAATCAGTACGAATGACACCAGCATAGGAACGAAAGCACCCTATTATGGAAACATTGCTGTAGCTGCTTTTATGGGTAACATTGTGAAATCTCCTCCGAACATCGTCAATCTGCCATTGGCGAATGAGGAGGAGAGCGCTTACGCTGCATATGTCGACGACAGACTTGCCCGGCTTATTGTCGTCAATATGATGGAGTACAACGCCACGGATTACAATTCAAATTACAAAGACAATTATCCAAGGCCAGTAGAACGGTACACATTCCAATTGCCTCAGGAGATGAGTGGACAGGCTACGCTGCTTCGCTTGATGGCGAATGGCAGCGATGCAATCACGGGAATAACATTTGATGGATATAGCTACAACTACGACCTGGATAATGGCAAGCCGGTTATGCTCAATAACATCACCCGCGGTGAGAAAGCGAAAATTGGCCTCAATGGTGAGATCAGTGTGGATGTTCCCAGGAGTAGCGCCGTTATTTTAGATTTTGGAGGTCAGCCTGACGGGTTTGGATCGTAAATTTAATCATCATCGGAAAAAAGGAGGTGAATTATCACTCAATCCTAGATACGGCTGAGCTTCCTAGAACTAGCCATCCATTTATCCAGTCCAAATAAATTAACTGCTCGTCAATCGCTAGAATATCTGCCACATGGCGTGACTTGCCTTGTTGAAGTCCTCTTGCGCTGACTTTGATTCCTGTCTGATTCTTCGTTTTGTAATATTTGCCTCCAACACAATCATGAAACCAGTGAATAAAGATCGCTTAATGCGTCTTTGATTGGACACTGATCTCGTATCAGGATCATAGAAAGCTTGCCGATGGTGGGAGATCCTTTCAAAGCTGCGATAACCGAGTCCATACGAGCGTGAAATTTTGAGGAAATAATTGCTGTATAAAAGCAACTCCGGCAAGCCGGCCATCATGATCTAATCGTCTTCGCAATGGGACAATAATACGTCGGCACCACCGCTGAACAGACCAAGTAGCTGAACTTTAGAAGAGCGGTGCGGCGGAGAATTCAAGATCGCTTCTTGTTCGTCCAAAACTAGACTTGATATCAGTTTTTCACAATTTCTAGGTAAGACATGCCTCGACTATAATTTTGTCGTAGAGCCATTTGGCGCCTATAAACAATGCAAACTGTAGGGGAGGATATCCCAAGAGCTGAGAGACACAACATTTGTATCCAATATGATCCAATCGACAGTATTTTCATTGGCGAAGGGTACCTGACCGTAAGCCAAAATCCAGAACATATAACAAATGCTCTTGTAAGAAATATCAGTCCTTTCGACCAACTGATGGATGGCCCCCTAATTCAAAAACTACAATATCTCTCATTGGATGAAATGCGGATTATAACAAACCTGAAATGACCTTTGATCGAAGGCTGCAGCAGCCATCATCTACCATATCATTTAGTCGTACATCATTTGCCCCGTCATCGAATAAGGAGAACGACATTGTGCTAAAATTAATGCGAAGAATCGGCACAAATTCCAAGATGCTCCTGTTTACACGAAATGGCGAACATGAGAACTTCTCGGCTTTGTGGTGTTGGTTCGCTCGTCCTTAATACGATTATGCACCCAACTCAGGCCTCCTGCTCGAAGCATTAATTTAGATGAGCTCTGAAATTGTGATGTTCCGGCCGCCGCCTATGCGCTGCCTTGTTTTTTCGACCAAATCCTACATGTACCCCACTCCTCTCTGGATTCGGGCGGCTGGGAATTCCAACTTACTGGCGAAGTGTGTCCCATTGATCTCTTGATGTGCAAAATAATTTTCCGATACTCTGCGATATCGACACTGTTTCGAGATGGCAGACATTGAGCCTTTTACTTTGATTGAGGAGTCTCGTGGTGGAGGATGTCATCAATTCTTCGATGAGGTGCTAGACTTGGAGGCCGCGAAGACAGCTGACCATGATCTACATTACATTTCTGGTCTACGCAAGGCCAATCCAGGTATGATAGTTACAGGTATCCCCGTCAACAATGTCCCTCTTGTCGCATTTGCATCGGCTGGCCATGCCATCTGTGAGCTGGACAAAGATACCGACTCATTTGCGAGTTGGCGTGGCTATAGGCCACCAGCATTACGGCAGAACAAAGGTACCCTTGCCGAGTCAGTGTTCTTTGCAAAATATCATTACAAGTGGATCAATGAACATTTCGTATTGTATGTGGTCGGCCCGGTACAGTACGTCTTGAAAGAGAGACGTGATTCGGAGCATGCCCTTGGTCCATCAAAGGCGACTGACCAGCTCATCCAAACTGTTGGTGACTGGCTGCTCAGTGACCAGGAAGTCGTTTGGGTTTACGATCGCTACTGGATGCAGTCAAAGCCTCTTTGGCAACAGGTGCAAAAGGCGACTTGGGATAAGGTGATACTCGATGAAGGAATGAAAAGGGAACTTACCAAAGCCGCCAATAAGTTTTTCTCGTCTAAAGACGTTTACGAAGACCTCGGAGTTCCCTGGAAGAGAGGGTTGCTGTTCTACGGCCCACCCGGGAACGGGAAAACCATCTCGATGTGAGCGATTTGGCTGCGAACACCAGCTCAAGTCATAAGCTCACGCAACGTGGCTGACTTGTGGACAGCGTGGCACTCATGCATACCCTTTTAGGTCGCAAACATCCGATCCCAACGTTGTATGTGAAGAGTGCACCAACGACTTTCGACATACGAAATGTCTTCAACCAAGCCAGGGCTCTCGCGCCCTGTATGCTCGTCCTCGAAGATGTTGAGACCATTGTGACTGCACAAACAAGAAGCTATTTCTTCAACGAGGTCGACGGACTTGAAAACAATGATGGGCTATTCATGATCGCATCGACTAACTTCATCGATAAACTGGATCCGGGCCTTTCGAAGCGCCCAAGTCGCTTTGACCGCAAATACCTTTTCCCGCTTCCCAACCAACATGAACGCACCCTGTATTGCGAATTCTGGCGTCATAAGCTGCAAAAGAAGCCATTGATTGATTTCCCGGAGAAGCTCTGTCCGGCAATGGCTCAAGTTACGAACGGATTCTCGTTTGCATTCATGCAAGAATGTACGCGCAAATCCCTATTCTGTGCCCTACAACGTCAACTACAAGCTAATACGTCGCAATGGATATTGTAGGCTTCGTCGCCACTTTGTTGGTTCTCGCCCGAAACGAGACGCTTGACCTTCCGGGGACAGACAAGGACGATTTAGAAGATTACGAGCTTTGGAGAGTCTTCAAGCATCAAGCCGACATGCTGCGCAAGGAGATTAGCAGTCAATTTGAAAACAATCCATGCATTGCAATTTGCCGCCACGACAGCCCCGCAGATATGGCTTCTCAGTCGGCAGTGCCCACGAGTGATGAACATGGAGAATGCCATGCGAATCGGCAGATGAACATGCGCCTCCCGGATTTGCGAAGTCTCCGTGTAGAGGACAGCACGACACTGCCTCCATTACCGTATCGAAAGCATGCACGCATCAGTACAGCGGCATTCATGAAGGAGTAAATACCTGGGAATGATCGGCCGAGGAGTCGGACATAATATCTGTCTGCATAGATGAGACCGGGAACCGATTGGGCCTTTTGAAGTGCAGCTTGATGGACACAGTCGGCTGCGTGATTGTTTCCCTCCCGAGTTGAGAACCAATTGGTGCTTCTGGCACTTCTTGTCTCGCAGGCCGGCCGTGTGCAGAAAGGCCCCGAAATGGGTTAACAATTACGGAAGAGCAGCTCTTCTGAATTATATAGCTTGGCCTCCTAACATAAATATGGGCAAATAATTCGCGTTTACACATTTGAAGCAGCATTCTACGCCCGAAACCCAGAATAACCCTCTTTTTAAGCTGCAAGAAAGCCCTTTTGCGCACCGTCTCCCATAATGTGGACGAGGACCATATATCTCCGCCAGCCAGGATGTGCCGCCATGCTCGCGTCTTACTTGCTGTCACACATCAAAGCCTGTGTTATTTCTATAAGATTCCCTTTGTCCATCATGTACATCAAACCTGCTTTTGCCATCCATATCGACCAGATTCTCTCCAGACGGTCTCTCCAACCCATGTTCGAAACAGCCGCACTGGAAGGGTCTACGGTGCACATCCGCACCCCCACCATCTATATCATATCTCTGTCTTCGTAGTCATCCGCGGTCGACGGTGTATGGGAATTCTGCCTCTCCCTGCCCGTTGATGAGGGGCTTTCCTGGCCTCGGACAACCGTTTACTCATGCCTGGAATGCTGACAGTCTTAAGTCCGAAGTGCGAGAAACGGCGCAGAACTTGATAGGCCTGGTCCTCGGGCGAAGTACATAATCTGGCCGAGGTATACCTTCTTCTTTCGTCTAGGATTTTGGTAGTGGAACGATCTACGGCCACGGAACAATGCTTTTTCGTATGAAGGTTCGATCAGGACCGCTGGCCGCGCCAATCACATGTCCTTGCTTAGAAACAGTATAGACGGAAGTCGGCATTCTCGTGCATATCCGCCGTGGTAGGCATCATACACTTTAGTTCACCAAGGCGGGCCTCTCACTCTATTCAACATGTCATCGCTGTGCTTTGGTTTCGCTCATTGTAGGAGACAGACGTCGCTCGTTGCAGGCAAGCATGACTGACTCTGTGCCGCCTCCGAAGCAGGGGTGGATCAGCAACTCAGAACCATCGCATTCGGAAGACACCCACCAGGCGGAAGCCTTGAGCGAGCCAACACTTGAGGTTGTTAGCAGAGAGTCATCTTTGCATCATGAGAAGGTAGCGGACCGGGAGGCTGTGGAGGAACTGTCGGAGTCGCACTCGGAGGATGAGAAAGAGAAGAAATGTGTAGGAGCGGCGCTGGAGAGGACACACAGCACATGGACCCAGGCGACGGGGACTAGCGCCACATCAATAGCAGATGCAGAAGGGCAGGAAGCACGGAAGAGGACATGGGGAGAGAGGCTCAATCCGTTGAAGCGAAAGGAGCCGATCCCAGTTCCGAAAGAGCGGCAGCCATCTCGAGAGTACAACGCGAAGTTTTTCAGCGTGCTGTACTTCCAATGGATGGCCCCGTTGATGCATGTGGGCTACCAGCGATCGCTGGAGCTCAACGACCTTTGGACAGTCAACCCGGACCGGAGCGTCGATGTATTGCAGCCGAAGTTGCTCGAGAACTTCCGCAGACGCAAAGCAGCCGGGAGCAAGCGTCCGCTTGTCATGGCTCTGTACGATACCTTCAAGCGAGAGTTCTGGATTGGCGGCTGTTGCCAAATGACGGCCGCTTGCATGCAAGTGTTGTCGCCATTCACGATGAAGTATTTGATTGCGTTTGCCGGGCAAGCGTACGAAGCGCGAAAAGGACTTATCCCGGCGCCATCAATCGGCCACGGCGTCGGTCTGGTTTTTGGAATAACGTGCATGCAAATGTGTCAATCTCTTTGCACCAACCACTTCATTTATCGTGGAATGACCGTTGGCGGGCAGGCACGAGGTACGTTGATCACGGTCATCTTCGACAAAGCCATGAAACTGTCCGGTCGAGCAAGAGCAGGTGGCAAAGCGCCGGCCGCAACAGTCGAATTGCCACCCGGCATCAAACCGGGAAGCGACGAAGAAAAGGAATTTCTCAAGAAGAAATTGGGGTCGGAGGCCAAGAATGCCAACGGAGAAGGGTGGGGCAATGGCAGAATCATCAATCTCATGTCGATGGATACGTATCGAGTCGATCAGGCATCTGGCA
This sequence comes from Acidomyces sp. 'richmondensis', assembly GCA_003545705.1. Classification (NCBI taxonomy): domain Eukaryota; kingdom Fungi; phylum Ascomycota; class Dothideomycetes; order Mycosphaerellales; family Teratosphaeriaceae; genus Acidomyces; species Acidomyces sp. 'richmondensis'. Next base: position 923,710 of record QVLQ01000009.1, on the reverse strand, counting down.
TGTTCCATATGTGTTGGACCTCACCGATCCAAGTCCTCCTCACGCTGGCTCTGTTATTGATTAATCTGACATACAGTGCACTCGCCGGGTTCGCCTTCATTTGTATTATGATGCCACTCCTAGCCCGTGCGGTTCGCAGCCTAATGCAACGACGGAAGGCCATTAATAAAATCACAGACCAGCGTGTCAATCTAACGCAGGAAATCCTGTCCTCGGTGCGATTCGTGAAGTATTTTGGATGGGAGACCAGCTTTCTGGACCGCCTGCAACAATTAAGAACACGTGAAATCGATAAGATCAGCTTCTTGTTGTCTATCAGAAACGGTATCATGGCGGTGTCGATGACGATACCCATCTTTGCTTCAATGCTGGCATTCATCACTTACTCCACAACTCACCCGGGCAAGAGGCTGGATCCTGCTCCCGTCTTCTCATCGCTCGCGCTTTTTAATGCCATGCGTATTCCATTGAATTTGTTACCAATGATCATTGGCCAGGTGGTCGATGCAAATGCATCACTCGGTCGCATTCAGGAGTTTCTAGAAGCCGAAGAAATTGAAGACATGGCTACGTGGGACTATAATAGCACCAATGCAATCAGCATACGAGATGCTGACTTCACTTGGGAGCGAACCCCCGCTCAGAATTCCGATCCCGCTGCACGTCCGGGACAGAAGGGTTCGAAGCAAACCAAGCAGGAAAGGAAGCAGGCCAAAAAGGAAGCCAAAGCAGAAACTCGTCGGGCAAAGATGGCGAAACAGGAGTACAGTACGAGTTTCCCACAGTCTCCAAAGTCGTCTCCCAGTGATTCCCTTGGAAGTCCCGGCAACGAGGAAGAGGAGAGGCCTTTCCAAATTCGCCACATCAATCTTGACGTCGGCCGCAAAGAACTCATCGCAGTCATTGGAACTGTTGGAAGTGGAAAAAGTTCGCTCCTTGGAGCGCTTGCTGGCGACATGCGTAGGACCACCGGGACCGTTACATTCGGTGCTTCACGTGCCTTCTGCCCGCAGTATGCTTGGATTCAAAATGCCACGGTCAAGCAGAATATTGTTTTTGGACGACAGTTCGATAAGAAGTGGTATAACCAAGTCGTGGACGCCTGTGCGTTACGGCCGGATTTGGAGATGCTGCCCAGCGGTGACTTGACGGAGATCGGTGAACGTGGTATCACCGTCTCCGGAGGCCAGAAGCAGCGATTAAATATAGCCCGGGCTATCTACTTTAATGCCGACATCGTATTGATGGATGATCCACTGTCGGCAGTGGACGCTCATGTTGGACGGCATATCATGGACAATGCGATCTGCGGCTTACTGAAGGATAAATGCAGAGTGCTTGCCACCCATCAGCTGCATGTGCTTCACCGTGTTGATCGCATTGTCTGGATGAAAGAAGGCACTATACACAAAGTGTCAACGTTCAAGGACTTGATGGAGCATGATGTCGAGTTTCAAAAGCTGATGGAATCCACGGCGGTGGAAGAGCAAAAGGAAGGTGCCGAACTCGTAAATGAAGATGAGGTCGAGGAAGAGAAGAAGGACGTACAGAAGAGGAAAGGAGGGAAGAAGCCCGGGGCTGCTTTAATGCAAGTGGAGGAACGCGCCGTCAAAAGTGTCGGCTGGGACATCTACGCTGCGTATATCCGAGCGTCAGGCACAATATGGAATGCGCCCCTTATTGCCTTGACTCTGGTCACTTCACAAGGCGCGAATATCGTGACCAGTCTTTGGCTCTCCTTTTGGACATCACAACGCTTCCATCTCAAACAAGGAGAATATATTGGAGTTTACGCAGCTCTTGGCGCTCTTCAAGCTTGCCTGCTATTCACTTTCACGGTTCTCCTAACCGTTCTTGGTACAAAGGCGAGCAAGGTCATGCTTCAAAGAGCGATGAAACGAGCACTAAGGGCACCAATGTCGTTTTTTGACACAACTCCTCTCGGTCGTATAACAAATCGGTTCTCAAAGGATGTCGATACTATGGACAATAACCTGACGGACAGTATGCGCATGTTCTTCATCACGATGGCCATGATCACATCGGTTTTCTGTCTCATCATTGCGTACTACTACTATTTCGTTGTGGCCTTAGCTCCATTGACGGTGCTTTTCCTCATGGCCGCCAGCTATTATCGGGCATCCGCGCGCGAGATTAAACGTCATGAAGCGGTCCTTCGGAGTGTGGTGTTCGCTCGTTTTGGCGAGGCTGTCACCGGTATAAGCACAATAAGAGCGTACGGAGTTCAGGATCAATTTGCGAAATCTGTCAGCAGTGCCGTTGACGATATGGATGGTGCTTACTTCTTAACTTTTGCGAACCAGCGCTGGCTCTCTACTCGTCTCGATGCAATCGGGAACACGCTTGTCTTCACCGTGGGAATTTTGGTGGTAACATCTCGTTTCAACATCAATCCCAGCATAGGTGGCTTGGTGCTCTCTTACATCCTTACCATTGTGCAAATGATTCAGTTCACAGTACGCCAGTTGGCAGAAGTTGAGAATAATATGAACTCGGCGGAGCGAATCCACTATTACGGCACTAAGCTTGAGGAAGAAGCACCCCTTCATCTTGGAGATGTGCGCCCGACTTGGCCCGAAAAGGGTGAGATTCATTTCGATAATGTCCAAATGCGGTACAGAGAAGGCTTGCCTCTGGTTCTCAAAGGCCTTACAATGCATGTCAAGGGTGGCGAGCGTATTGGTGTCGTTGGAAGGACAGGGGCAGGAAAATCCTCGATCATGTCGACATTGTTTCGTCTGGTTGAGCTTTCTGGAGGCAGCATCACCATCGATGGCGTGAATATTGCCACCATCGGATTGCATGATTTGCGATCCCGGCTGGCCATCATCCCCCAAGATCCAACACTCTTCCGAGGGACTATTCGGAGTAACCTCGACCCGTTCAACCAGCGCTCAGATCTTGAACTGTGGAACGCCCTCCGTCAAGCTGATCTTGTGGGCGATCAGCAAAACATGGATGACGAAAGTGGCCGTATTCATCTCGATGCTGTTGTCGAGGATGAAGGACTGAACTTCTCCCTGGGTCAACGCCAACTGCTCGCGTTGGCACGTGCGCTTGTGCGAGGATCCCAGATCATCATTTGCGACGAAGCGACTTCATCTGTTGATTTTGAGACCGACCAGAAGATTCAAAAAACGATTGTACGCGGCTTTAGAGGCAAAACCCTGCTGTGTATTGCTCATCGGTTGAAGGTAAGTGTTTTGCACGTATTTGCTCTTGTGGGATTCCTAAGCTGACGGCAAGAAGACAATCATAGGGTATGACCGCATTTTGGTTATGGATCAAGGCAATGTTGCCGAACTCGACACTCCCATCGCCCTCTATGATAAAGGCGGCATTTTCCGGAGCATGTGTGACAGGAGTGGGATCAGGCGAGAAGATTTTTTCGACAGTGTAGAAGCACATTTCGAGGACGAAAGTCCTGCGCTTGAGCGCACCGAGAGCATTGTTATGAAGACGTCTAAATAGCGGCCATCGGCATGGTGTTTTGAATTGGCGCTTGAAACAAGCATGACTGCATAGCGAGGAGTCAGGCGGTGTGCCAGGGCAATCAAGATCGAAATACATATGTCAGGAGTGTTGGAATGAACATTGAGCTACATAGATTGAAAAAGCACTTTGTAAACTTGATACAGCGATGAACGGCGTATAATGGAATGCAAAAACACATGTACTGGTTCAATAGCACTGCGTCGTCTTATACCGCTGGCCATATTTACTCGGATGGAGCACTCTGCCGTACCATTGAGAGTTGAAGACAGCCCCAGAGGAGTCTTCATGCTGGCGTAGTTCACTATCTCAGGCTTGATCAATCACCCCAGCAGATCGCCTTCACACTTTGACCCTGATATGATAGTTGGGAAGGGGAACACCTCATAATGTGAGAATGCTATACCCATACGTCTGGCGGATAATCATTGATCCGATTCCGAGACAAGAAGAAACCCCGTTGAGGAATGCCTGAGTCACAGATAATTTTTCCCAATGGCCGTCTTGACTCACTATAAGCAATAAATTGAAGATCATACAGTTCGTCCGTCCCTTGTAACCGTCCCTTCTTTTCAAGCAACATGACTTCAACAACTCTGCATGTCCGTGCAGAAACCAAACCGTTAGAATATCGGTCCGCGATAACTCCAATTACAGCCAAGAAACTGGTTGACGCGGGTTATACTGTCAATGTCGAACGATCGCCATTGAGTATATTCAAGGATGAGGAGTATGAAGGCACTGGAGCAACCCTAGTACCAACGGGATCGTGGGTTGAAGCACCGAGCGACCATATCATCATCGGACTCAAAGAGCTTCCCGAAGAAGACTTTCCGTTGAAGCATACACATGTTCAATTTGCCCATTGTGAGTTAGGCCCGTATTTATCCCTTGAATGGTGCCTCTGCTGACAACCAGTATCAGGCTATAAAGGACAGAGTGGCTGGGAAAAGATTCTGGGACGTTTTCCACGCGGAAACGGAACATTGTTAGATCTAGAATTTCTCGAGGACGAGAACGGGAGACGTGTTGCTGCGTTCGGCTATCATGCTGGCTTTGCAGGTGCTGCTTTAGCATTGATGGCATGGAGCTGGCAGCTTTCCCATGGAACCTCCGCTCCATTACCTGGTGTTACTCCTTATGAGAGCGAAGACGCTTTAATCAAAGACGTTAAAGAGGCTGTGGAAATCGGCAGAGCAAAGTCGGGGCGTTTACCGCGAGTACTTGTGATAGGAGCGTTGGGACGATGTGGGAGGGGTGCAGTTGATCTCTGCACGAGAGCCGGACTGGAAGAAATCTTGGTGAGTCGCCACCGTTCAAAATTGCAATCAGCTTGACGATCCATGGCTAACGAATGGCTGCACAGAAATGGGATCTGCCCGAAACATCCGCCAAGCCCGGCCCTTACCAAGAAATAGTCGAATCTGATGTCTTCGTCAACTGCATCTACCTTTCAGCGAAAATCCCCCCTTTCGTCTCTCTGGACTCTCTCAAATCGCCCAACCGTAAACTCTCGGTCGTCTGCGATGTCTCGTGCGATACCACTAATCCCAATAACCCGATTCCAATCTACGACATCAACACCACTTTCACGGAGCCGACCGTTCCTGTCAAATTGCCTTCAGGTGCAAATAGCCTGCCCTTGAGCGTGATCAGTATCGATCACCTGCCTTCCTTGCTGCCCCGAGAGGCTTCAGAGGCATTTAGTGCGGCACTGCTGCCTAGTCTGCTGCAACTGAAGGACTGGAAGAATGTTCGTGTATGGCAACAAGCGGAGAAATTGTTCCGGGAAAAGTGTGCCATGCTACCGAATGGCGCGGTGGATGCGACGACTGAATTAGTAGCAAATCAGTCATGAATGGCCGGCTAATGTCACCAGTCTGTCCCATTGGTGACGTTCAATCTTGGAAGAGGTTGATGGAGGAAAGATGAATTTCCGATACGCTGTGGCATCTAAATCTGTTGTACAGTCATCTAGTGACCCTCGACTATACACAAGCAACATGAAGATGCATAAGTGCATATGCATACTGGTCATGAGCTGTTTCCTTCAAAATGCACTACTTAACCTTGGAAATAGAACCCCTTGCTCACCTTTCCCCAAGTCCACCATCGGCTTTCCATATTCATCGTCTTTGCCTAGAACGCACCACTCCCAGTCTCGTCGGTCTTTTCTGACTCCAATCATGTCCAGCAACCGCTCCGAAGATGTCGGGATGAAAGGCTGCAACATGATACCCACAAGTCGGAGAGTCTCTGCGGCCATATAGATCGCACGATCGATTTCTGCGACTAGCTGGTGAGACGTGGGAGTTTCAGCAGAGCCATCCTGTATCTGATGTTGCTCTTGCGTCGGCTCATGTGAATTTTTGGCAGCCTGTAACCTCTTCACCAATGCCCAAGGAGATGCCACTTGCATCTGTACATTCATATCATATACAGCGCCCATGATTTCTTGGAGTGCTCTATTTGGAAGAAGATCTCGCATGTGAGAGTCTACTTGAGCCGGCAGCGCTCCCAAACGGTCATAGAACTTGCGTCCATATTCACTTGACTCCTCAAAAATTGCTGCGCGAATACGAACATTCGGATGTGCATATCGTTTGACTGCTCTTTGCACGTCCCAACCCTTCCCTCTCGTTATCCGGGATGTTAGGTTGCCAAGGCCATCTTGAAGGCCTTTTTTATACTTTTTAATAATGAAACTGTTGTCATAGTCCGCATCGTCAGTGATCCCTCCATCCTGTACCAGATACCAACGCATTACGTCTATGCCAAACCGTTCAAGAGCGAAGAACGGGTTGACTGCGTTGCCCGTGCTTTTCGCCATCTTCTTTTTGCCCAATGTCCAATGGGCATGCGTCAGGACGTGTTTTGGGAGCGGAAGGTCCAAAGCCATGAGGATGGCCGGCCAGTAGATGCAGTGGAAGCGAACAATATCTTTCCCAATCACGTGAACGTCAGGCGGAAAGCCCGCCACGTGTTCCTGGTTTGGCGAGAAAGGATATCCTACAGCAGTGGCATAATTCATGAGAGCATCAAGCCACACATACATGGTCTGGGAGTTGTCCGTAGGTACTCGGATACCCCAGGTTAGCCTCTCGACTGGCCGCGAGATGGAAAGGTCTTCCAAGCCAGCCTTGACTTGCGCGACGACCTCGTTCATCCTCGTTCGTGGGACTACGAATTCTGGGTTCGAGTTGTAGAAGTCTAACAGCCTCTCCCGAAAAGCAGACAGTCGGAAATGATAATTCCGCTCGCTCGTCCATTCCACCTCCTTACCAGTCTCCACGCTAACCATCATTTTTCTCCCTGTCGGCGGATCAACAATCAATTGGACTTGTCCTTGCGGATAAAAGGTTTCATCGCTCACGCTATACCAGCCTTCATGTTTACTCTCGTAGATCCATCCCTTCTCCTGTAGCATCTGCCAAGCGTATTCCACCGCCTCTACATGCTTCCTGTCCGTTGTACGGATGAAGATGTCATTGCTAATATCAATACTGTTCGCCAAATTTTTGAATACATCTGCACCAGAATCGCAAAATTCTTTCGGCGGCAAACCTGCTTTGGCAGCTGCTTGTTGGATCTTCATCCCGTGCTCGTCCGTGCCAGTACACATGATCGCTTGCCGATTTTTCAAAACTTGCCACCGCTTCAGCACATCCGTCAGGATCATGGTGTACATATGTCCCACATGTGGTGCAGCATTGACATAGAAGATAGGTGTCGTAACGTAATATGGCTTCTCAACTTTCGTCTGGATCGTGGTGGAAAGATGGCGTTTCCGCAATTGATGCCGTTGCTGGAGCCGGCAACTTTGACAGATCCATTGCGGACGCCATCGCTGCACGAACATGGACTCGAAAGAAGTGGGGGCCCAAATGGGAGCAACAATGTGTGCGCGCATGTCTGCTCATGTCCATCGCGTTGCAGATTCAGAGCTGTCCCAAAGAGGAAGCCACCGATGGCCCAAGCGCCTCTGGCAGCAGTCACACCTTTGGTAAGTATACATGTACGCAAACTTCGCGATAAACATTACAATATACATCCCTTATCATCTAAATGCACTCCAGAGCCACAAGCTCTTGATACATGTATGACTATGTCGCTTCATATTCCAGACGAGATCTGCATACACATCATGACATTCTTGGGATCCCAAGACATATGGGCGTCGTTGCACAATGTAAATCACCAGTGGCGTCGTCTGAGCGAAGATTACATGATCAATCCAATTTCACATCGAGTTTCGAATGGACAATGTCCGATAGAGAAATTCGGCAAGTGCACAGTTTATAGGACGAACATGTGATTAAAGCTGATTAAATGTCGTCGGTTAGTAAGTGTCAGGCTGAGTCCGCTGTGCTCAAGTTAATTGAGCGCTTCCAATTCCTAACCCTATTGATAACCCATCTACGCCCAGTCTATCGGCCTTAAGACCTCCCTTGGCGCTGGATCGCACCACCGCGGGTATGACGTCCGCGGTACCATCACCTTCTCTTTCCAGCATTTTAATAGCCACAACATGCAATACGCCTTCTTCGGCGCCCCCCTGGTTCATCCGCAGTCTTGTACTTCTCGAGCTATGGAACGGTGGCATCAAATCGCTGCAAAAGGAGTCGGTCCAGATGTTGAATGGAGTGTGCAATTCGGTTATCAAGGCGAGGTTAAGGATGTGCGGCTCTGGAAGTTAGTTGTGGCAAATGCAGGGAGCGGGGGAGATGCCGGCGACGGTGTATGGTGTGACTGGAGGGAAATGCTTGATGCATATTTCCGAACAGTTGTATGATTCTTCCGGAGCTGAGAGCGTAGGGGAAATAGAGCCAACACGGCTTCGCTATCTTCTTCACTGTTGCACAAATCGAACGATTTTGGATAGAAAGGATCTCTCTGTTTAGGAATCATCAAGGCAGGTGAAAAGGGAGGGCCGGAAGGGACGCGGGATCACTGAGGCAGGAACTGGCATAGGAGCGTGACGAAATCATAAAGTGAACTCCGGTGTAACCGTTCGTATCATCGTCGTTCGCGCAAGGCAATACTGCGAGAACATAGCTGACAATTTTCAATGGCAAATCGATCAATCTACTGCGTTTGGCCATACTTGCACAATCGTCAATCCGTTCGTCATCATTAAATCGATATGATGCTGATTTAAGACGTTGCATTGATCACTCCGCTGACACTGTCCATTGATTGCGCTCATTGTCTCTAGAGCACAATATCTTGCAAACTTAACAATAGACGTACATTTACAGGCCGTTTGAACTGATGGCCAGAGGCACCGTCGAAGCTGTGTCACCGGAAAATTCTCGCATCCTCTGCAATCTTCTCTCACTCGACGAACTTTGGTTCTTAGACATAGATATAAATGCCAGGTTAAGTCTGCCATCATTTAAACTCATTTACGTGTATGTGTAGCTCCCGAACAACACCAAGCCACAATCTCCAAGACACGCCATTTAAATCATCTTAATGGCTCAAAGTATTCCGTCCTTTAGCCCGTCTGCGCTTCAAAATCCTACGCCCTGTCCGGCTCTTCAGACGTGCAAGGAAGCCATGTCGACGTTTACGCACCAAATGGGAAGGGTTATACGTATCGCGCTTTGCGCCACGGATTTGTCCCAGAGATATTGGCGATCGTGTGAGGGGTCGGAGTCCCAATGGAGGGCGGTCATCGACTGCAAGTTGTCGTTGAGAAGGGTTGGAGTATGAAGAAGGCCGTATTGGGAGTGAAGATAGGACGGAGAGTGAGCTGCAGGTGGTCAGATAGAAGGTCAGATGAATGAGGCGTAAGGAGAAGGTACCGTTTCTGTTGCTCCGCTTTGGCAAGAATCCGAGCTGGCCGGAAAGTGTTGATATGCAAGCTCTGCACCAAGACAGTTTTAAATGGCGAAAATGCCATATGTAGGCATCGTGAGCAGAACATTTTAGTAGAGGACAGGGCTAAGGATTTGCTGTGGTAAGGAATCTTAATCGGCCATCCAGTCTCGGACGTGGAGTGTGTTACATATCCCAAAGAGGCAATTCCGCACGGCATTTCCGACTAACCTCACAGTTTTCCTCGAATTCAATGCACAACATAAAATCCCCACCTCTTCAATCCAACACACTCTTGCAAGCACTAAAAAAGCGGAAATCAACCATGGCGCCCAATCCTCCGGCTCCTCCTCCATTTTATCGACATGATTCCCTCACCCGGTCACTTACCCCTTCTGCTGCTCAAGCCCTCCTCGGAAAATACCTACTAGACTCCCAAACCACCCCCTGGCGGCATCCAGACAGTCTCCTTCGCGCCTCTGGAATTGCATTCCCGCCACATGCAGGCCCACAAGGCGGCCTGGCGCTACACCACCTACGGCGCATCGCAGCGGGGTTGCGTGGGGAAAATCTTGTAACGGAAACAGTCGATGAGCTGGTCGAGCAGTTTGGAGATGAAGCTGCCGCCGCTGCTGGAGGAAGATTGCTGCCAGAGGGAGATGATACACGGTTAGACGCGCTCATTGCGGGTAAGAATAGCGGGCCAAAAAGGAAGCGTTTGATGGATGAGAGTCGCGTGGACGCGTGGGCGGAGGGCACAGCGGTGTATAGGAGTAGTTCAGAGGCTGCATTTGGAGATGTTGCACACCGTGGCCACACGGAGGGGGTTGAGCAGGATTGGGAGAAGCATGGCCATTCAAAGGACTTGTGGGGACGTGAGGTAGGCACCCGGGATTCTGCTTCTGAGACGCCAATGGCCCGAAGCGAGAAGTCGTTGCAAGAGGATAAAGCAGCGAAACGGGCGGCAAAGAAAGAGAAGCGCAAAGCAGAGAAAAGAGAGCGAGAAGTTGCGAGGAAAGAGGGCTAACCACATGCCACCATCGGCAACATCATCACTTTCAGCACCGCATCTTAGTGGTACCGGCCCGCCTGTATAGCGCAGGAACTTGGATGCTGCGATTGACATGCACATATCCGGTTGTCTGATGGTTGCCCGGAAAACAAAATCACGAAAATGCTGCTAAACTTTACGATTTGAAGGAAGCAAGTCGCAAGTCTACCAGCTTTCCCGCGTTCTAAAGAACGCCATGGCTACGCCGCCGCGCTGAAGCACGCGATTCATCAACACCGCCGCCGATATTCGCGTATTTTACTACGTTACAGCTCTAATACGCGGTTGCAAGGATGGCGCAGTAGAAAAAGAAAGGGTGCCCACGCCATTTTTAGATGCTTAAAAACCGCCGTACTCGTGGCAACCCATATGAATGAAGGCCAGGTCGACCGACGCAGCTGACGGAGTGTATTATAACTCAACCTTTTCACGTAGGTCATTCGTACCTGTGCTTGCCACACCACCCACATGCCCGTTGGCGGCCGGCTTCTTCGAGTCGGAGACTTTTTGCTCGGATTTCCAGCCTAGCGCTTTCAGACGCTCGGTCAGGATGGGGTGAGAGTAGTGGTAGGCCGAGTACATCCAATCGGCATCCTGGATGCCACATCCGTTAGATAACATATAAATGTGAGTGAGGAAGGAGATAGGCCCAGAAAATATGCATCGATAGCTCTGATATCTGAAATTGATAAGGGGAAAGAAACGTACCATGGCCGACAGATTCTGAATTTGCAATTTGATCAAGCTGCGCGCAAGTTCAGCACTGTAGCCAAGAGATTGAGAGAAGGCATCTAGAGATGAACACCAGTCAGCTAAATCTCCATCTAAAAATTATGCAACTCTCGGGAGAGAGATGTTTTCTCTTTTCGATCGATAGTCTCTTAAAAGGAAATCGTGAATGCCAAGAACGGAGTGAACGGAGTGAAGGGGTATAAGCGCAAGACTCACCGGCTTGAAATTCCATGCGCCTCGTCCAGATATTCATAGCCAACTGCACCAAGCTATCCGTCGGACTCAATACCTCGTTGAACAATATGAAGCCAATCATAATCGGCATTCCCGGCACCATTCCCTTCTCCCCCACATCTCCACCAAATCCAAACGCGCGGTACAGACTCCGATTGCCGACAAACCCGCTGAAGAGCGCAAACACCCAGAACAGATGCGCGCTGGCGATCCCCATTAGCTGCATTGTGTGGCCCATACTCCAATGGCCGAGCTCGTGCGCCAGTACCGCCTCAACCTCTCCCACCTCGCTCTTCTCGATCAGAGTGTCATAGAGGACGATCGTCTTTTTCCACGGGAGGCCGGTGAAGTAGGCATTGCTGTGGGCGCTGCGTCGGCTGCCATCGATGACGCGAAGCTCTGCGAGAGGGAAGTGTAGACGTGTTGCAAGCGCTTCCACGCGCTCCTTCAATTCGCCGGCCGGCAGCGGAGTGAGAGTGTTAAAGAGTGGGACGATGAGAATTGGGTAGATGGTCGTGGTTGCCAGTTGTATTGCGAGAGTGAAGAGCCAAATGTAGAGGAAGAAGGAGTCACCGGTCTGTGGGAAGACTTAGCACGTTCAGTTTGATCTCATTCGGTTGGAGCCCGGATATACCTTCTGGATGATCTTGAGGAAGGCGGCGCCGATGGGCACCCCAAAAATGACGGCCAGCGCCTGGCTTTTGAGCAAGTCCGTTACCCACAACTTTACCGTCAGCTTGTTGAAGCCAAACTTCTCCTCGACGTAAAAGTGGTTGTAGTAGCTAAACGGCAAGCTCGTGATCGTCTCTAGCCAAAAATAAGCAAAGACGAACACCAAGCTCTGCGTGATCTCCCCCCGTAGCACCGCGGGCATCCAACGCGCCACGAACCCTCCCACCAGCACCCACAGATGCTTGTACACATCGCCGCGGATGACCAGCACGTTTTTGACTTGGGCATAGAGGCCGCGTACCAGGCCGAACCAGTACTTAGATCTGCCGTAGGCCTGCGACTTGTCGTATGTCTTCTGGTCAATTTCATGCTGGAGCTGGGCCGGAACCCGGGTGCGCTGCAGCACGCGGTATTGGCGCCAAGCGAGGTAGGATTCCAGCCCGTACTCGCTGAGAGCGAAGGCGAGGATGAGCGGTTTCCATGGGATGGCAGGGCGGTCGAGGAAGGCCGTGCCGGCGTGGATGAGGCGGTGGAGGAATTCCATGCTCTGCTTCCGGGCTGGGCCTGCGCCTGCGCCTGATGAGCCAGAGGAGGGACAAGGGGAGGGAGGGAGCCGAAGGAGGGATGGACGAGCTGATGGAGGGAATGGATGAACGACCTGCTTGATGGGGTGCTGAATCAATTGATTGACCGAGGACCGCCGGACAAGCAAAAGCAAAGTTGATGAAAATTGGAATGAGAAGACCTGAAGATTGATTAATCCACTTATCTACTAATCTACTAATCTATCAATAATTTGATTAATCGCTTCGACCGCACTTTGATTGGTCACGTCGAGGACTGATTGATTGACTTGGTTGATTGACGAATGAATCCATGGATTGACTGACCGCGCGAAGCCGACAGCTGTCCGATGCAAGCTTGCGCCGCTGTACCCCGCGAAATCAACGCGTATCAGATACTGAATGCCGTGACCCGCCGCACATGCCACCCGCGGGAATGACGAGCGTCTGTCATATCGCACGAATACGCACATATCTAACCACAATGCAGTCCATGTAGGAACAGGGCTGCCATTCTCCCCCCTTGTAGCGAGGCCGCGTGGCGCCGCAGTCGAGGGAGGGCCCGGGGCGAGGAGACTACTCGGGGCGTGGGCGCGTCGACGGGCCAATCACTCCTCCGTATGCCACTGAGCGCTTACAGATTGCTTGGAATAGTGCTGGCCGCCATGTGCTGGCCGCCTTAGCTAGATCCCTACTTGGACCGGTGATGCGGCCGTCGAGGATATGAAGTCGTACGCAATCCATAGGTGTCCGCCCTACCTCTCCCCTCCTCCCGCACCCATCATCGGTCAGGATGAGCGCAGGTGCGTGAAATCCCACGGTGACATCACCACCGCGCCGGATCGACGGACGGGGAGAGCGTTGATTGATTTGATCAAGCTTGACCACATACCAATCTATCCAGACTCACCCGGCCCACCATGCCTGACCCCGAGGAGCTGTTCCTCAATCACGCCTCTTCGTCGCAACCCGAGTCTGAGACGCCCCCTCCCCTCCGAATCCACAAACAGTCCTCGCCTTCCTCCACGGAGCCACGACAGCAATGGGCCCAGTATCGAGTCCCTCCTTCCGCCGGCCCGTACGGCGCTCCCACCTCCCCTCCTCCTTCCGGCCCTCTCCCCTACCCTGATCCTGAACGGCAACAACAGCAACGAGGCACTCCGCTAGCGGGCGTGAGTGACAATGCCAACCGCGCCATGATGGCCCACGACACCGCCGCCGCCGCCGAGGAAGGCCGCGCATGTGGCCCGCTGGGACAACGGCGCATGAGCATGCATTCCGACGCCTCCTCGGGCAGCGGCACCGCGGCACACCGGCGACGCGCACACTTCGACGCCTCCGATCCGCATCGGCCGACGGTGAGTGGATACGGGAGTAGTCCTCCTCTCGCGTCCGGCCCGGGCGCGACGATTGGGCGGCTGGCGGAACGCCGAGGCACCCCCGCGAAACATCTCATTCCGCCCGATAGCCCCGGCGGACCGGAGCCGCCGCATAAGAGCGATGATGAGTGGGAGGACGGGGACGACGAGGAGGGTAGTTCAGAGGAGGGGCCGGATGAGGAAAGCGGGACGTTATTCAGCATTCCTGTGATGAGGGGTGGGAAACCAGAGCCAACGAAGCCCGTTGGGGTGGAACGCACTTCGGAGAGGGGCAGTCAAGGTGCTAATGATGGAATGGGAGGCGCAGAGCAGAGTTTTCACCATTACTATCCTCCACCGTTGGGTTCAACGGCGGCGGCGGCGGCGGCAAGCAACAATGCGGCGACCACAGGTGCAAGCACAAACCAGATAAACATACCGAATCCGAGCGGAGTCAATCGGCTGGCGAGCACGGCGAGTACATCTACAACAAGAGCGAGTCGTGGAAGCCCACCACCTCCAGAAACGCCAATCGATCCGGCCGGTGGGCCCACAGCAGGGCTGAGCGGCATCGAAGCTCGATACGCTGCTTCCGGAATCCCGGGCACGAACACGCTAAACGAGATGCAAGCGCAGAGCGCCGCGGCGGCGGCGGCGGCGGCGGCAAGAAGGGTGGCGTATGAAAGTCCTCGGCCGCAACGTGGTGCAGCAACAATCCATCCCGCACATGCACAGCCAGTTGCAACACAGACGGCCCCGGCAGGACGATGGAGTCCAACCGAGCGACCTGGATCAGCACCCCATGGCCCGCCAATCGCATTCCAGGGGGTTGAAGAAGTGAGCTCGCACGGTGCTGAGGTTCCGCCGCAATCTCGACGCCGTCAGCCCAGCCAGACGAGCAGCACTGCCAGCGGTGGAAGTCGGCCCGCATACCCAACTCCACCTCAGTCCAACGCAAGTGGATACGCATATTCGAGGGCTGCAGCCAACAATGGTCATCTGGAAAGCGGGATGAATCAGCTCAATCTGCAGGAAGAGCCACCGCCCGCTTACTCGCCGCCCGCGCCGGGTACGATACATTCTCCATACCCGAACGAAAAGGGGATCCGAGCAGAGACAGCGAGTCCATCTGCACAGAGCGCTACAAGTGCGGGCAGCAGAAAAAGCACCGTTGATCCGAACTTGGCGGCACATCCGGCGTTCGCTAATCGATCGCAACATACACCACAACAGCCAGGAGGGCCCGGAACTGTATACCCGGACCAACAAGCTGCTCAACCTGTGCAGTATCCGATACAAGGGAACGGTGGCATGCCGCAGACGGCCATGGGAGGTCAGCACCGAATGATGTCGCCGATCAACGTGGCGCAGGCAAACCAGCACGCCGCCTCGCCTGCTCCCAACGCAGGGATGCCAGCTTCTCCTCCGCCCCTGCCGGAAGGGTGGATCGCGCATCTTGACAACAACAGCGGGCAGTATTACTATATCCACCTGCCCACTCAATCTACACAATGGGAATTTCCCAAAGGTCCCACACCTCTCAACCTTGCGGAGCCTACGAGCCCAACGAGCACGTTGATGGGCGGGGCTGGCGGCTTCAATCCACTTGCCAGCCCGACAGGGAGCATTTTCAAACAACCTCTTGCCTCGCCTTCTTTTGGCCCTGGTGCGACGCAGTATGCAAACTATGACGGCCGGGCCACCATGATGGGTAGCATAACCTCTCCCACTGTGGCGGGTTTCACTGGCCCTCCGCCAAGCAGCGGCGTGGACTTATACAAAGTACAACCGACTAATGGCGTTTACTTCGGGCCTTACCTGCGCTACACCAACATCGACCTCGAGCGCGGGCTTTGGCTGGGCAGCATCATGCTGATTACCGATGCAGCGCAGCCGCCGACAATCCACATCCATCAGAGCGTCGACTTGAGCCCAAATCCACGGCAGCTTAAGGCACATCCGATTTACAGCCATCAACGCTGGATCTTTTACCGATACGATGTCGACCTACGCATGGAGGAGCACGGCCCAGCAAAGTGGACGTACGCCATCACTTCCCACCTCGGTTGCACGCGCTATGAATTTCTGGTAGCTGGGCGATACGAGACAAATTGGCGATTTGTCGCACACAGCGGCAACGACTTCGCCATTAACGTCTCGGCCAACGAACGCGCTCGCCTTGGCGGTGTTTCGCTGATGTGGAAGGACGTTCTACTTAAGCACCAAGAATGCGGCGGCTTCCACACGCAACTCGGCCTGGGCGGCCAGATCTATGCCGATCGCCTGTGGAAAGACATTCCCGCGCTCAAGCAGTGGACGCAGATGTCCGGCAAGGAAAACCGACGGACCGCACCCTGGACGCCCAAACTGGAAGAGGATGTCACCCACGCTTACTTCCACTACTACACGTCGCATTTCGACCAGACGGCAGTGCGAGAGGCCTTTGCGCAGATCCCTCATGTTTCTTGCCTTGATGATCACGATATATTCGATGGCTGGGGCAGCTATCCGGAGTACATGCAGAGCAGCAACATGTTCAAGAATCTGGGCCGTATCGGGATCGAGATGTATCTCCTATTCCAACATCACACCACCCACGAGATCCTCCGCGCGGTGAGCAACGACATCGACCTCTTCACCATCACGGGTCAAGGTTGGCACTTTATCAAGTTTCTTGGCCCAAGCGTGGTGCTCGTCGGGCCAGATACGCGGTCGGAGCGGACACACGCACAAGTTCTGGCCGGGCCGACATATCAGGGTCTATTCCCCAAGGTGGCCACATTGCCACCGAGCGTACAGCATTGCATCTGGCTCATCCCCGTGCCGATCGTGTATCCCCGGCTGGATGCGGTGGAACAGGTTGCGCATGCTGCGACGACGGGCAAGCGTGTGGTCACGGGTGGCTTCAACATGTTGGGTAAGGTAGCTGGCGGTGTGGCTGGGGTTGTTGGGGCGAAAGGGGTCGTGAACAGTGGGTTTGAGGGCGTCAAGAGGGCGGTTGGTAAAAGCGGTCTGATGCAAAATGTACTTAGTCCGTTCGGCGAGGTAGAAATGCTGGATGAGTTGCGGGATCTGTGGACCCACGAGTCCAAGGTAAGTTTCTCATGCATGCCTTTCTTGCGATGACCGAAGTTTCCACATCTACTCGGATCCTTCGCCAATGGCTGACCCTCTGCACGCAGGATCTCGAACGCACTTACCTCATCCGCACCCTCCAAGGTATCTCCCATAACAAATCCTTGCGAATGACATTCCTCTCCGGCAGCGTGAATGCGTGCGGCGCCGGTTTAGTGCACGATCCCGCACACCCCTCCGACCACAAAACTATGTACCAGCTCATCACTGCTCCCATCGTCAACTCCCCTTTACCGGCGTACGTCATCAAACTCCTTCACAACAACAAAACTCTGTACGTCCCGCTTAATGGCCACCGCTCTAACCCTAACAATCATATGCCATCCGACACCAAAGAGGACATGATGGAGATCTTCGCCGCAGACGTTGACGGTCGGCCGCGGGAGCTGCGTCGTTTGATGGGTAGGAGGAATTACCTCGCCTGCGTTGTATACGACCCGGAGGTCGTGCAGGGAGCTTTTGGCGCTGCCACGCCCGGGCAAGGTTCTGGTCGGTTGAGCCTCGCGGCGGATTTTATGGTGCAGGGCGATGCTGCGTATGGAGGTGGGGTACCAATGAAGTATGGGCCGGTTATTGTGCCGAGTTTGGAGTACGGACGGTGAACAGGTTTGTGCTCTGTGCAGGGCGGAGCTCTTTTGGTGGGACAGTGATTTGCGGGGGAGGGGGAGGACAAAGGTTCACGGAGGGAAATACTTCAGCGAGCTGGATGCATTTGCAAGGTGTGGCGTCTGTTCAAACTTTTTTGTTCCCCCTTTCCACATTTGAAGGCATGATGATGAATCCAAGAAACAGAAGTGGGCGGTTACAGGAACTTCTAGATCAGTATTCTGAGTCTCACGATTATTTGAGAGGGGTAAAAACGGGACTTTGATGAAGTCTTATATAGTTTTAAACCGTTCTCCTGCATCTGAAAATAAAAAATGATGGACGTGTGGGAGTTCAAACATGCTACTTGTCAGACTGCACTACAGCAATCTAAAGGCAGTATTGTCTCCTACACGAGCTCATTTGCCATGTTTGAGCGGAAGTGCCTATGATCGTTGAAAACCATGTGCGAATCAACGTCCGCCATGAGTGCCTGCGTGCATCACTATCGAACCGTAGAGGCGGCCGATGATTTAGAGTATCTGTACTCACATGCTCCCGCGGCTAAACAAGCCACGGACAACCTTTGATGCTATCCTGATCCAAATAGGCTTCATGAAAATGCTTGATAATCAAAAATTTTCGGTCCACATACGTCAGCAAACCAAAAGGATACAATTGTGTCGTCAATATGTTGAAACATTTCCATGATACAAGTTCCCTCTTCGTGCGCCGCAAGAAGAGGGTTCAGATCTTCCAGAGTAGCAGAGGGATGGAACCAATTTGTACATCACATGTTCGACTAACGATGCCACGCCATCTAGCACTTCATGGCGATAACCATAGCGATGAGAATTTGCATTGGTGGTCTGCATCCAAGTAGCAAGCGTCTCGTATAACTCTGCTGACCAAAGCTTTGAGCTCCTACATGAGATGGGCCGTTAGCTTATGTGCATCTGGTAGAATGATTGGAGCGCAACTCATCTCATTATATAGAGTATCTGGGACGTACAATGGGATATGGTTCCAGCCGATAGTAGAATGTAGCCCAACAATGAATGGCCGTTTATGCCATGGATGGCTACTAGAAAGAATGGACATTCGAGTTCGTTCGGTTCAGAGTGTCCCTCTATCCAGTGCTACGAATAGATAGGTAGGTCTGCTTCACATGAGCGAACAGCCAACTCCATACATTGCTCTTTCCACATCTCCTTTGACCAAGTACCAGTCTGCCCTGCGCTCTGCGAACTCGTAGACCTCTTCTGTCGGGAATATACCATGGTAGCGTTGAGAATCGGCAATGATGGCAGCCAGCTCCTTTGCCTGTGCAGCTGTGGCGCTCCCTTTTCCGCTCAATATGCTTGTTCTTTTCGTCTTTGAATTGCTCGCAAAAAGCGTCGCTGGTGGATCTATGTGCACGAGATAAATCTGGCCCAGCTCTCGCAATGCCTGGAAGTAAGGCTGCAACGGCTTTTGTCGTAAGGTAGAGATAAACGTGCTGTAATGGTTTACATCTGAGATAAGCTTGATAGAGCCCGACACGGATATCCGTTGGCGTTTGATATGCTTGCACAAGACTCCAAACAACCGCAGCCCAACCTCCTGCATGAAGACGTCGAGCATATTTTTCTCTGTACTTCCGACAAGCATGTTTGTGTGGCTGCTGACCATTTCGACGACCCGCTTGGCAGTCATACTAGGCCCGACGTCCACAACCGTTGGTGCAGCGTCGTTACCTTGCATTTGTATCGCCTCAGGGTTGAAGTCGGTTGCGTGTTGCGTGCTAGCGATGATGTATTCAACCTCTTCCATGAGGACGTCAATGCCCTTGTTCAATCCGGCAGCCACACGCTCATCCAGCATCTGCTCGAAGCGCTTCTTCTCCTTGGCTGTCGGATCAAGGAAATCATCTCGTTCTGCAAGTTTTGTGGCAACCAGTTCTTGTGAATAGAAAACATCAACCATCTGCTGAATTAGATCACCAACATTGACAAGTTCCAAAAATGTAACCAGCGGTTCAACGGCGATGTGGTTTTGACAATTCGCAGTCCGCCCGTCCGCAGCACTAGATCTGAATTCTCGAACTTGCCGTGGGTTATAGCTCCCAAGATGGCCAACCGCCTTGTCAAAACCGTTCTTAATATGCCTATAGCCCAGGACTTCGATTAAGGTAACGAAAATGATGCCGCACTGCTTCTTCGCTTCTTCGCCAAATTTACCATCCATGCGAACCATGTTTGCGGTACGTTCAAGGGACGCTTTAGCTAAATGCGTGACGTTCAGAGCAACTTCAATGCTGAACAAAGACTTGATCCCCTCCAATCGAGAATTCATTATGGCTGCTTTGGCTAAAAGCTCGGTAGTTGGAGCCTCGAGCGCTGGAGTGGAAGAACGCTGTGGAGTATTAGAACCTGTCAGAGGTGGGCTTCTGGGTCTCGAGAAGGAAGGTTCAACGTGAATTAAGTTTGCCGTTGAAGTGCTCGTCAAGCTTGTGGCAGGTTTTGAACTGGCGAAAGGCTTTGAAAGGGGAAAGGTTGGTAGCACGTTAACAGGCATCATTATCACCTTCTTGAAGCTGGACAAGAAATCTCGCTTCACCGCTTGGCGATTAATGTTCGACATGAAGAAGGATTCCGTGCTTGCTTCTTGCTCCGATAGCTCTTTCTCCCAATGGCTGACTTCTGCATCTGACTTCATACGGAAAACCGCCAGCTCTTCGGTCAAATAGAGGTCGATGTGCTTTTCATAGCATTGTGTTATCATTCCTTTGGCCATCTCCCGCAGATCTGGCGGCGATGCTTTCGTTGGTTTTAGCGATGCGACGAACCGCAAAGCTTGCTCAAAAGTGCCGGATACAGCTTTCACGTAAGTTTCGACGCCAACAATGTGGGCTTCGTTGAACAGGACGGTGAGGTATTCAGAAATTATATTGTCGCACAACCGGGAAAGGTAAGGCGTGAGCACGTCTACAGTAGGTGGGAAGACCCGGTCGATAATATTCGCTTGCTCAACCATCATCGCTGCAAGGCGTTCAAAAAAGGCTTGCGAAGGGTTGAGGTCCACATGGCCTGGAGCTACGGATTCCAGGCATTCCAAAGGGTTACCGGCTCGCACAGTCCTTGCCATGATGGAATTGTTGGACATAAACGAATCTACTCCGGCCGCACCACCGTTCAGTGTAACCAGAACGTGGGCATAGCGGTGCATTCGCCCATCCACATCATTGGCAGTCATGCCTTGTTCGAACTCGTGCAAAACTGCATTCTCAAACACAGCGATCAGATTGTCTAACTTTACCTCTCGTTGCAAACACCCTTGTTCAAAATCGCACTGAGCAAATCGCTTGAGGTTTGATAAAATTTGGGCTTGCTGCTCTGGATCTCGATACGTGCGGAAGATAAGAGGGTCGGAGTGGCCTTTTGAGCGAGCCAGGTCATAATACAGAGGAGCAAGAGCACCGTATATCCTGCCAAATTCCTCTCTAGCATGCCCTCGGACGGACTGTACCCGATCTAGTGCGGTCAAAGCCGTTTTTGGGTCCCAGGCTTTGGCTAAAGCCTTCGTGTTGAAAGAAGGCGAAGTGGGCAGCTCGTCAAAGCCATCTGTCAGCGTGCCACGGCGGATTGTTAATTTGGGGCCTTCAAGCGATTTCCTGTAGCGCTCCTCCTCAACCCCAGCATCAAATAGAGTCACACTGCCAGCATGTCGCCGTCCGCCGCCGGCAATGCCATTTACGCTGCCCGAGAGTGTTGCTCCAGTCCGCTTAGCTTCATCGGCGTCTCTCACTCGCTGCGCTTCGACCTTCCTCTTCATCGCCTCCTCAAACTTCTGCCGCGCCTCGTTCTCATTCCACACACCAATGGTCTTCAGCTTCTGCACCCATCGTGTGTCATCATACACCATCTCCTGCAATTTTCGGGAGACTCGGGCAAAACGCATCAGGTCCGAAACAGGTAGGTAATCCAAGATGGTGGCAATCAATTCTGCTGGGAGCACTGGCTTCGACGCAACAATCTGCGTCGCTCGTAACGATGCGAGCACATTCTCACTGTTGCGCGGCCCATGGTCCCCATTGAGCTGTACTTTCCGAATCTGGGAGAGGTTGTATGAGAGACGAGCGTTAGAGTTGCGTGAAGGAGTCGAGCGCCCACTCATAGTGGCGTTCAGTGCTTGCAGCGCTTCGCATGTGCTGATGCTCTCCTAGGGAACAGGAGTGTCTTCTGTACAGATAGTTGTGTTCATGAGCAGTCAGCACTGCCTGCCTCATCCGTCATTCGCCGCCAAGAAAACCTGTGAACCCCAAGGGTCACTACGTTTGGATCGGTTGCCGATCCAATGTGGCTGACACGGGTCGAGCCTTATCCTTCTTGTCGCAAGGTTGTGATTTGGACATTCTCGTCAAGTTTCCAGTCACTTCACTTACTGTACATCTCCCTTTAATTGCTAATACGGGATGCCAGTAGCCTGGGCACGCGCTGCCATTTCAACCGTAACGGCGCCGCTTGCCGGGATGATTGGTGCCCGACAATGCAGACGTGACAGCCATGGCATCACCAGACCTCGCTAGTAACAAGGAACCAGCCTGGACAGTCTACTCCTCCTGCAGCCCTCGGTCTTCAACAAGTAAGTTGGAACCTCGCCTCACCCCTCTCATTTGACTTTCGCATCGTCCTTTATTTCTGTTACATCCACGGTGTCTTCCATTCCTTTCCACCGCAATCCCGTTACGACCATAAGCGCATTCGCATTGGAACCGGAAAAGCTCCTACGCCGCAATGTGTTTTGTCAGTGTGAAGGAAGAAGAAGATTATTCGGTGCCGGCGCGCTACAAGAGAGTGACAAGAGTGCGACGGTATTCACCATCACCGCCCAGAGTGGAGAGGGTGAGCCGGACCCGCTATGTTGAAGAGCGCCGTCCTGAGTACACAAGACCTCGATCTGCGGTGGCTCCGCTCCCGCCGCCAGCGCCCAAACTCACAACAGTCCCTGAACCCCCTCCTGCACCTGTGCCTCCACCACCGCCAAGCTTGCCGAGCTCGACTCACCTGGAAACTACTAAGTCGGAGACGGTGAAGTCCCGCCGAACATCACGTGCTCCAAGCGTTCGCAGCGTTTCTCGCACTCATTATGTTGAGGTCGAGCATGATGAGGAGACATCTTCATCCAGCTCTAGTTCTTCCGGACCGTCATCAAAAGTTCCTTCAAAAGCTGCATCCAATCATACGCGCAGGTCATCGAAATCCAAAGCCACCACTGCTCCTCCACCACCACCTACGCCTCCTTCAGCCAGCGAATACAGTTTTCACGAACGGGAGCGCGAATTCAGACGAGAGCGAGGCTATTCTGGATCTCGGCCGGTAGACGAGTACGAGACCTACAGATACATTGATGCACCACGGAGTAGAAGCAGGCTGAGCGGCAGCTATGATCCTCGAGCAAGCAGGGACAGCTACAGAAGAAGGTGAAGTGAGTGGGCCGACAAAAGGCATGAAGAGAAGCCGAACAAAGAGGTGGCATCGGCTGAACAGGGGATAGGATTTTGATCTTTCAATCTACCGGTTGTTTTTTTCTCTTTGCACCATGCCATATAGCTTTGGCTCTGGGGCTTTGGGCTTGACAAAATGTGGCATATATGAGACAAAGGATCTATAAAATCTCTGTCGACTTATGGTAGACTGGTGCTCAGCGTTTAGCGATCTCTAATGACTCCACGATGACCATCTGGCCCTTGGCCGGGACTACGTAATCTTATTCAAACCTCATTTACTATCATGATGACGTCCCGAATGTACTATTTATCCTACCCTCCTCCCACTAGGTTCACAGCGATACCCTCTTACTTGTACAATTTGCCAGTTAATGAATGCAAACACGTTCGAGGAATGGTCGCGACAGAGAGGACAGTGGCGCACTGTCAAGCCACAACGCCACCTTCCAGAATCCCGTAAGCATTCCTCACTCCTTGCATTCTTGCGCCACGACTTTCAGATTTGTTACTCTACACCAAGAGACTGTCGCCTCAGTCACGACAATCTATAGTCTGCACGCCGCGAGCAGCGTGTATCGAAGCGAACCATTATTCACAGTCTGGGCAAGTCGGCATCCGCATTGTGCCGACTGCCCAGCATGAAGCTATTCCTAAGAGATAACCCTCGGACAGTTGCATTGGCTACCGACACGCATGTGCTCACTTTACGACATAGTCATCAGACTGTCAATCCAAAGACTGCTGGCTCGACTGCGTCGGTCAGTGACGGTGGTGCGCCGAGATGTATTGTGGAATTCTCGCAATGGGGAAGCCAAGATATGAGCGAGTACCGTTCTCTCAGCTCTCTGAAAATACATGGAACCCTGGGTTTGGTCTCGCTCAACAATGATGTCTTTCTGTGTGTGGTAAACGGAAGCTCAACCGTGGCTACGGTCAGACCGGGCGAGACAATTCAACGGATTCTTAGTGTAGAATTCCATTGCTTGTCACGGCCAGATTATGATCATCTGCTCAATGATCAAATCAATCCTTTCCCAACGGATAGCCTGGATCCAGATGGACGTGATTACGCTCCTCATAAGGACTCCTCACTCGAACACCCATGCCTGGCGCTGAGAAAGCTCTTAAGCGGCGGCAGCTTCTATTATAGCGCTGATTTTGATCTCACAAAGAGACTGCAGGATCGGCCAGCAGAAACGAGTTCAATTGCAATCGATAGCCTCGATGCTGGGTTTCTTTGGAATACGTATATGATTCAACCTCTAGTGGACTTCCGGTCTCGGCTTTCTGACGGAGAACGGCAAGCTTTGGATCAGTCGAAAATCTTGACTTCGGCCATAAGAGGGTACGCGGCGACTATGCCAGTACCCGCATCTTCTTCTCCCGCGAGGAATACCTCTTCCGGCTTTCCATCGAATATGACGCTCATTTCGCGCTTGTCGTGTAGAAGAGCAGGGACTAGATTCAATGCCAGAGGCGTGGATGATGACGGAAACGTTGCTAACTTCGTCGAGACGGAGACAATTTTTTCAACTGATACGATTTGCTTCTCCTATGTTCAATGCCGGGGCAGCGTTCCCATCTTCTGGGAACAGTCGGGCGGCCTACCGGGTCAGCAGAAAATTCAGATCACCAGATCAGCTGCGGCCACTCAGCCAGCTTTTGACAAACATTTCGACAATCTCTCCAAGACGTATGGTGATATTTTTGTGGTGAACTTGTTAAGCGAGGAAAAGCCCCAGGAAGTTCAGATCACAAATCAGTATATGTACCACATTGATCACAGCGATTTGAATAAGAAACCAGAGAAGAGTAATGTGGTAGAATCGGCTGAGCATCTGCATTTGCGGCATGTTAATTACGATTTCCATGCGCAAACCAGGGGACCAAACGGATATGAAGCGGCGAGTGGAATTCGAAAGTGGATTGAGTCGTCTGCAATAGCTTTTGAATATTTTCTCTGTGAAGAGACTCGTGAAATCATTCAGAGAGATGGTAAAGATCACGTGGTGTTCGGACAGAATGTCATTCTCAACCAGGCCGGAATCTTCAGAACTAATTGCCTAGATTGTCTTGATCGGACAAACCTGGTCCAAACAATTATTTCTCAAATGGCGATTGAGATCTTCTTACGCCAACAAGGCGAGAGAAATCCCACATCGGACTTCTGGGCCAGACATGGCACGCTTTGGGCAGACTGCGGTGATGCTCTGTCCAAGATTTATGCCGGCACTGGAGCTCTCAAGTCGAGTTTCACGCGCTCCGGCAAAATGTCCGTGGCTGGTATGCTTGCGGATGTGCGCAAGTCCGCACAAAGACTATACATAAATAACTTTGAGGACAAAGGCAGGCAAACGACCATGGATATGCTTCTTGGTCGGCTAATTGGACAGATGCCCGTGCACCTATACGATCCGATCAATGACTGGGTTATGTCAGAACTCACAAGGAGATCCTCAGAGTTCTCCATGACAGAGCAGATCAAAATATTCATAGGAACATTCAATCTGAATGGAAAGACAACCGGCATTGACGAGGATCTCTCTGTCTGGCTCTGCCCAGCACTTGAGAACGAATACCAAGGGCCGGAAATCGTTGCGATTGCGTTTCAAGAGATTGTGGAGCTAGATGTGCAGCAAATCATGTCCACAGATCCCCATCGACGGCAAGCATGGGAAGAAGCAGTACGAAAAACACTGAATGCAAATGCCCATAAACGCGGTTCTGAGGACTATGTTCTGCTGAGAGGCGGCCAACTTGTCGGTGCATCACTCTCGGTTTTTGTCAAGGCAAGTGTTCTACCGTACATTAAGAATGTAGAGGGGGCCGTCAAAAAGACTGGTATGAGTGGCATGGCTGGAAACAAAGGCGCAGTTGCAATTCGTATGGATTATGCTGCTACGTCCCTCTGCCTTGTGACCGCCCATCTTGCCGCCGGCTTTGCCAATTACGAGGAACGAAACGAAGACTATCGAACCATTTCCAACGGCCTCCATTTCCAACGCAACAGGTCAATAGAAGACCATGACACGATCATCTGGTTTGGTGACTTTAATTACCGCATAGGTATGGACAACGAGCGGGCAAGGGCGCTCATCAAAAAGGGCGACTTTGGTGCGTTATACGAAAATGACCAACTCAACATTCAAATGGTACACGGGAAGACATTTCCGTTCTATACGGAGAAACCTCCGACTTTTCCTCCGAC
The DNA here is from genome assembly GCA_003545705.1 of Acidomyces sp. 'richmondensis'. Taxonomy (NCBI): domain Eukaryota; kingdom Fungi; phylum Ascomycota; class Dothideomycetes; order Mycosphaerellales; family Teratosphaeriaceae; genus Acidomyces; species Acidomyces sp. 'richmondensis'. The sequence goes on along the minus strand of QVLQ01000009.1, from coordinate 897,351 downwards.
GTATAAGTACAATTTGAACAGCGATGAATATGACACTTCGGAAAAAGCGCGCATTCCAGCTTGGTGCGATCGAATTGTCACCAAAGGTGATAATCTTCGCCAAGTATATTACGATACGGCACCTTTGAAATTTTCGGATCATCGACCAGTATGGGGTTTGTTACTATGCACTATAAATGTGGTAGATCAGGCCAAGAGGGATAAAATTAGCTCTGATTTGTATGAGAAGAGAAGAGCTGCTGTTGGCAGCCATACTGCATCCAAAGGTACAGAAAGTGACGACGAGTCCTTGCTTGGTTACGACTCCATTGAGCCCGGGCTACCTCCAGCAAGCTCTGACAAACGTAAATGGTGGCTCGATAACGGAATGCCTGCGCGGGCCACAGTCCGACCTCCTGACGGGGGATACGCGCCCAATCCTAGGCGGCCGTCAAATCCTTTTGCTCCGACGTCAGAACCAGATTGGATTAAGGTTGAGAAGCCTAACATACCTGTCTCCAGGACTGCTTCTGTCGCAAGTAATGCGTCACGCACTAACCCTGCCGCATTTGATAAGATTCCATGGACGCTTCCTCCAACATTGCAGCCGAATGACGCCGCGCCGCCTGAAAAGCCACCGCGGCCTAACCAATCCTCAATGCAAAGTGCAGATTCTGCCAGAGTACATCTTAAACAGACACTCCGTAAACCGGCTCCTCCAAAGCCAAATAAGCCCAACTTACTGCGATCTGAGAGCAGACATTCAGTATCAACCGTCTCAAGCACGTCTGTTACTCCGCCTGTGCCGCTGCCACGCAGAAAAATCGGCAACCCGGCGACATCATCGGTCGAGGGTGAATCGCAAGCATCGCAAGGCAACAAGAGCTCTGTGGATTTGCCTATGCGCTCTAATCCGCCCCCCCAACCACCTCCACCAAGAAGCTTCAAAAAAGTTGTATCTGAGTCACATCAGAACAGCACCCCACCTCTGCCACCTAGAAAAACAAAAGTTGAACTTATGGACGAACACGATGGCAATGAACTGAAGGATTGGATGCCTCTGAAGCCTTCATAGGCTAAGAATCATCAAACTGAGAGCTTGAAAAGCTCTGGTGCAGATGTATATGATTTTAAAGTCTTCTTCCACTGAAGAATTGAGTGGCATCAATCTTCGGGAAAGCGGTTTGCCGATATCAATATGATAGTGTATGATCTGAGCCTGTAGACTTTAGACAGAGCATTGGATTGAGAGGTAGGGGAACGGATTCACGATTCGGATTGAACTAAGCATATGAGCAACTAGGAAGAGAATGAAATGCAACTGTACAACTCGCCGTGGAGGAATGAACATATGCCGAGAATCACTTTGCTCAAAGTCATAATCTACTTTGTACTTCCTGATCTATCAACACGGATTGCCTCGGTTCGTATGGAAACTTTGATATCATGTGGTTCCATCATCCACAGTACTCCATGGCTGGACAACCAATTGCGGTTCCGTAATAATTACCTGAAACCTTAGCAACTTGCAATACTGCCCCAACAATACCACCGAGACCTTCGCCAGCAATCATCCCAGCCGCACAGGCGTAACAATACATGCCGAAGCCCGCGGGATAGTTCTTCTTCCAAAAGAAAGCTCTATACATGTCAAGTTAGCAAGCACGCCCAGATTCAAGGCTTATCATTCTACTCACAATGTGGCACCAAAAGCCATCGCTGCTGGGTACGTGGTAGTGTTCAAAATGAAAGCGATCCCTGATTATCGGAATTAGTCTCCTTACTCTTCCGCAGGGAGCTAACCAAACCTACCCATAGCGACCAGGTTAGGCACGTAATGATGATACTGGGCTGGAATGAAACGATATTTGATATAGGTTTGCAGAAAACACCACACAAGTATCACAATGCAAAATATGCCTGAGCTTGTTGGGACGGGGAGAGTAGTGCTTGTCAAGGCGACTGCAATTGCACGATATGCGCCCACATCGGGGATTGAGAACGAGCACTTATCTTGAAGTGCCAGATCGTTGATGCAGGGATATGCCGTGGCAAAAAGCACATACATCGCCACCTGATAAGTCTTAGCACCTATATTGCAGGAGAGCAAATTGGATTTGTGCACTTACCGACATGAACACCGACACGATGGCGCCACAACCTATGTGTGATTATCAGCAATCTGCAGTCAGATACAGAGTCCATGAGGAACTTACATTGTGCATAAAACTGAGCTCGAGGAGCAGCACGGAGAAGATGGGTGGTCTTTAAGTCGCCTAGCATGTCCTAAAGGATAGAAACATCAGTGATTTTAGAAGAAAAACACGATTCCGACGGTGAATTACCGCAGATTGATATGATGCCCCAACGGCCAACATTCCGCCCGCAAGGTTCGTCAGTTGTTGTTTTTGTATTGTCCCGTGGCCGTGGGTAGTCCCTCCAACCACAAGCTGGACAGCATTGCCAACGGAGGTCACTGGAGTAATGTTTGTTCGTCCCGTGCTTTCCGCTCCAATAAAGGAGAAAATGAAGGAGAAAACGAGGGCGATGAGCGTCTGACCAACGTTGAGCTTCCATTGTACTCCCATGACAATACATGTGAAAATGACGCTGATTAGCATTCCGCCTCCCCACATCCACAAGGGGACCAATTCCTTCGGTGTGCATGGCTCTGGGATAAGTTTTGACTCATCAATATCGACATCTTGGTGTCGGAATTTCAGGACCAAAGGTTCCATTAGTTGCTTGAATGAATTATATATCGCTTTCCAGTTGGCAAATACTTCCGCAAATGCGCCAGCAAGAAGCAACATGGTACCAGGCCAAAGTAGCCAGTATCTTGGACTTGGTGCATTGACTGGATCAGCGAGGACTGTTGTGAAGTCAGTCAGTGAGGGTGTACATGAAACATTATCTTCACTTGAGAAGTTAAAGCTCACCCATGCTCATATAATTCATATATCCCGGGTACTTTGGTGACACTGGCGCCCCAATAGCGGCACCAGACGCTACAAGAGCAGGTCCAATGATTGCCCATGCCACGATAGCGCCTCCGAAGAAAGAGTAGGAGGCATTTCGCCCGGTCAAAAGCCCAACACCAATAAAGGCTGGAGTAAACTCGACGATCCAGGACCAATTCTCCACTTTAATGGCCTGTTTCCAGCCAATGCTATAGAGAGTCCAGCCCCTAAAAGTTTGTCAGAATGAATATCTAACAGCATATTGAAGCCTCTTACCAATGCCAGTCCCACATGATACCAGGTGCATACTCGGCTACGCATTTCCAAGTGATTGAGACCGCAAACGCGATGGCCAAAGTACGTGTTTTCAACCTCGCGTTCTTTTCAGCATCTGCTCAACGTTAATTCCAAAAACTTGAGCGTTGCACGAGCTTCTTAAACCTACTTTTCCCGGTATGTAAAGACTTGATGGTGTAAGCGGCTGCGATCGCTGTGGGAAATGCGAGCTTTTGCTTAAGGATATACAGTTTTCGTAGAGGAATAGCAAAGAACATGCCTATAAGCGCAGCATCAAATGAGCCTCAATCGAATTGAAGTTAAAAGGGAAATGTTCTCACCGTAATATGCGCACGCCAAAGTTAGTGTGCATAGTTTTCCAAAGTCTTTCTGAGGTGTATCAAGCAGGCCAAGTTGATATGCTGCCGGGATTCCACTTGTGAATATCAATCCTAGAGATCCAGCAGCAGTAGCTGCGGACTGAACGCATACATTCTCCTTTGGACCGAAGTAGCCACCACCGCACCAAGTCGGCAGTGTTCTTGATAATGGCTTGAGGATTGCAAATCCAAAGATTGAACCGAACAACGACGCCCCAAAAGTCCAGCCTGTCTTCAATCCAAGATATATGCTATCCCAAATATCAATTATCTAATACGTGGTTGGTGAAGACAAAATGCCTTACTTGGACGCAGCGATCACTCCTCCGAGACAGCAACCAACAAGGGCAGCACGTATTGTGAATTGGTGGATTTCCTCTTCAGCATTAGGATCGAGAGGGAATTGTTCTTCGTGTGAGAATGCCACGATAGCTGCATGGTCATCCTCGTCTTCTTCTTGAGAAATGTGTGCCACCTCGCCCTTTTCAGCTAGAAGACTCGGATCGCTCGATGAAGTTTTGCACTTTTCTTTTTCTATCTCATGCACTGTGTACTCTTCAACATCTTGAGATTCCGACCCTATCCCCAACGCACCACCATTGGACGACATTTTGACAAGTATATAAAAACTTGCAAGATCAATTCGAGGGCTACACAATAGGGTGGCGGCAGTCTAACACCTAACTTATATATACGTCAGGCCCACCATGTGGCCATTGATAATATGATATGCGAGACTCGACAGGGTGGCTGACTATCTTAGAACCTCCTCGTGGTAACCCATACAACTCTTTGCCGATCAACAAAGTGCAAGGGCATGCAGGAAAAAATAGTCCCCCAGCTTCTGGATTGGGTAGCAAGCTTGTCGATGATTTCGACCAGGTGAGCTTCTCGGCACTTATCCGGACAGCTTGAGTGTACATCAATGCAAGTATGGGCTGCGTTCGTAGTCTGAAGAGTTTAAAAGATAGTGCTAGTAACCGGCCTTCCTAAAGGGGCTAGCTATGCATAAATATGCCACAACTTGACATGGAGTTGGAAAACTGTTGTTCTTACCTAACGTTTAAATGGACCTGTACATTATCTTCAACGCACACTGTTGCTGCTGTTTCATGGTCAACTATTTGGTAGAGGCTGGATAGAGAGAGTAATGATGATTTTAATGAAGATGATGACGAGGGAAGGGTGTTGGAAAGTTCTCAGCGCATAGTGGTGCTGAAAACGTTATTATGCGCACTGTTGTTGTGCGGACAAAGAGTAACAGAGTTCATAACCTGACCATTTGATGTATGTTAAAAAGCATCACCCTTAATCTTATCCATCCCTGCTCTTTAACAGATACATCTTTGATTAGCATAGTTCAATATTGCAGATTTGCAGGCGAGACTGCTACGATCAGCCTTTTGGTGTGGAGCTGCCGGGATCGATCTGCAACACTTGTCAAGTGCATGATGACTTTATAATTTTGTCATCCACGAAGTTCATAGGGTCTCCTTCCTATAGTATGACGCCTGTCAGACTTTGTAGCAATGTTGTCGAAAACTAAAACATCTGTCACTATTGCAAGTGCTTCAATAATTTAGCAGCCATCGTTGATATTCGAGCATAAGTATCTCTTCATTTGAGGGTGATTCACATGGAGTGGCTGACACTATTCACCGCCAGCAATCTGCCGCCATTCCTCCTAAAAGGGTAGGTGCTGTTACACCATTTCCAGTTGCCTATTTTGACGGACCTAATCCCTGGTATCGGCACTGATGTTGGCAAAGTCATTAGAGCCACAATCAGTGCTTTCCTGATCATTCGACTGCCATGATTTCCACAAAGCTGGAAGCCTGTCTCGCGCTTCTTTGCTCATGCACAAACCGCCATCAAGCTCCTTGATATCGTCACTCCCCGCTAAACTCAGAGCAGCAAGACCGAGATAGCTATGGTAGAGGTCTGGTAGGTCTCCTGGAAATTTACCGAACCCTCCAAGTACGGGATGTTGCGTCTTCAGCAGTAAGTATCTACGTATAGCATCTTGATTATAAATGTCCGGCTGTCGCATAATATGTAAAGGAGCTGTGGACCAAAAGGCGTAGCAAGTATCTGCTACTTTGTTTGTACGTCCATTCATACCCGCACCATCGGTGAGCATTTCAAGCTTTGTTCCAGCTGTTGACCTATGAGGAAGCTGGTAGACAGGCTGACAAACAGCCGCTTCATTGGCATTGGTGGTCTGATCCTCTGCCAACTGGATGTGTAAGGGATGTGACCATCCAATGAACTCTGAATCGAGGCTGGCGTCCGGATCCATTAGCTCGGTTTGCCTTGATACGAGCCATTTGATGACGCTTTGTGGGTTACCTGGTGCGCATATCTGTCCAGATTCAAGTGTATTACTTAGACGTAAACGGCCCAGTAATGCTAGAGCACCAATTGAACAAAATGTGTATCCAGCATGAGGTTCATGAAATGGCTCGTCTGCAATGCCACCCTCGAATGACTACTTAGTGATCAGCCGTCATCGTTCCATTATAGCAGACTCGAAGCCAAGGCACCTACCTCCGCTGCTCTGATACAACGGACAAGACCATCGACGTCAATATCGCTGATGGACTGGCCATCTACGCTGATTGGTCCTTCAGAATCTCCTCGTAGCATGTAACGTATGCCAGAAGCACAGTAGCCGAAGCGAGGATCTCGTCCACCTTCAATCCGCTCGTTGATCAGTGATTCACCGAAAGAACCGTCGGGACGCTGCATGGAGTGAAGCCATTGCAATGTCTCCTTGCGTTTCAATCGATCGAAATTATCCTTATAGATTAAAAGAGTGGACAAAGCGAAGAAAGTGGCCGGTATTGTGGCAGGGTCCCATCCTGCATTGGCTTCGTTGGTGTGCTCGCCCAGATCCGTGCCAGGCCACATCCTGAAACCACCTTTTGGATGCTGACAACGATAAACCCAATTGATATGGTCTCGCCGCTCGTCCTCGCTTGCCACGCCATCTAAGCTGCCAAGTAAATCTAAAGCACCAACAATGAAGTAAGCCAGATACATGCGATTACTGTCATTGCCTGTGTATTGATGCGGCAAAAGTGTCTTGAGGCATCTCGCCCAGTATTTGATATGGCGAGCCTATGTCATCTTAAGTTGAAGAAATACTGCGTGGTCGACGGATGCATACCTTCTCGAGACGAAGGCCCGATTCGGACTCATCTTGCCCAAGAACTGACATTGCGGCCCTAACATGTGGACAGAAGTCGGGATCACCTCATTCTCAAGATTCTAACAGCAACATATTCAGGTTGTGTTGTGAAGCAGATTTTTGTCGATTGTCTATGACCCTGGAGGTGATGGACCTTCGAAAGCCGTTGGCAAGTGCGTACACTGTGGCGCAGGTGGCGCAGAAACGCGTCAGGCATTGCACCCACTTCTTGTCTTGTCTATCAACAGCCTGCGGCATACAACCTAGTCGTGGCGGCCAGTATTTCGTCTTTCTTGCGATCCATTTGATGCCAGAACATCTGGCGGTGCGTTAAAATGTCGTCTTAATTCCCTCAGGGCGAGTTTCTCAAGTCATGGCGTCCTCATTGTGGTATTACGCAAAACTGCCGCTTTATTTCGGCGGCAGCTTACTAGGATTGGCCGGCGGGGCATTATATTGGTATCAAAAGTAAGTCTGATAGTAATATTCCGTGTTGGGGTTATAAATTAATGTCCTCCAGCGAAATTATATACCCACGCAGCTTGCCTGCCGGCTCGCGAACTGATGTGCCACGGCCGCCTCAGTTCGGCATATCGAATTATGAAGAACTCTCAATCGTGACACCTGACGGCGAAACCCTAAGCGCTTTTCTTATAATGCCTGAAAATAAAGCTCAAGCTCGACCGATCACGATTCTCAATTTTCACGGGAATGCGGGAAACATTGGCCATCGACTCCCGATCGCCAAGGTGCTTTCGAGTGACTTGGCCTGCACTACGATGATGCTTGAGTACCGCGGTTACGGTCTCTCAACGGGCACACCCGACGAGAAAGGCCTATCTATTGATGCACAAGCTGCTCTTGACTATCTCCGGCAACGAGAAGACCTGAAAGACAACAAAATCGTCATCTATGGCCAGAGCCTTGGGGGCGCGGTTGGCATCGATCTTGTGGCAAAGAACAAAGACAACAGCAACATCAAGGGTCTAATTCTGGAGAACACTTTCCTCAGCATCGCGAAGATGATTCCGGCGGTAATGCCAGCGGCCAGATTCCTAACGCCCTTGTGCCATGAGCAATGGAAGAGCGAAGAAAAGCTACCGCAAATCACAGACATTCCAGTGTTATTTTTGAGCGGGCTCAAAGATGAGATTGTCCCACCGTCCCATATGAAGCAGCTGTTCAAGCTCTGCCGATCGAAAACAGTGGTCTGGAAGGAGTTGCCGAATGGAGATCATAACAGCAGTGTAGTTGAGCCAGGCTACTTCTATTATATCGAGGACTTTATAAAAAATCAAGTTGGAATTTGATCAAAAGTCGCTAGGGCGACGGCATTGGCCAAGAAGACACACTCCATGACCGATATTTTGTGCAACAACCGTCAACAGCATCCACAAATTAGTCAGGTTGGTGCTAATAGGCTGCTGTAGTTACGGTAGCAATGCTCGCCTAGATACTTCTATCGTTCCACGTCACCTCACCAGTGTATAAGATCAAGTATCTGTAGTTGGAGAAGGATAGCATAACAGCTAGCTTACAGGTTTTTAAGTAACAGAAGTCGCAGTATTTATGTTTCGCATTTTTAATTCGCAAGACTGAAATCATTTATGTGTTCTCATTCCGGAGCAAACATTTGCCCCGCCATTTCTCCCCCACCAAATCACTCGCCTCGCTCATTTTCAACTTCGTTCACCGCAGACCGAGTTCTTGCACGCAGGCATAATTGATATTGTCCTCATCCTCCCCAACGTCGTCATCATGGGTAAATACAGCGACGATCCGGCATGGTCGGACGTAACACCCATTCCCACTGACGAAGGCGGTCCGAATCCTTTGGCCGCGATTGCCTACAGTGACGAATATGCAGAAACCATGTCTTATTTACGCGCCGTCATGGCGGTGAACGAGTACTCCCCGCGCGTGCTGGAACTCACCGAAGACCTCATTGACATGAATCCCGCCCACTACACCGTCTGGCTTTACCGCGCGCAATGTTTGTTCGCCATCAACGCCGATCTGAGAATGGAGCTGGAATGGCTTAATGAGACGGCGCTGGCACATCAGAAGAACTACCAGATCTGGCATCATCGCTTCTTACTTCTCGGTAAGCTCGGTGAGGAAAACGGAGAAGGGCTAGACGAAGTGGTCGAAGCCGAGCGGCAATTCATTGCCCAGATGTTCGAGAAGGATGCGAAGAACTACCACGTGTGGAGTTATCGGCAGTGGCTCGTCAAACGGTTTGGACTGTGGGATAAGGGCGAGCTAGAGTTTACGGAGAGGATGCTGGAACGGGATGTGAGGAACAACAGTGCGTGGAATCATCGGTGGTACGTGGTCAACGGACGGGAAGCAGACGGTGTCCCAGGGGTTACAGACCCGGATATCAGAGCACGAGAAACAAACTTCGTGATGACTTCCATTGCTCGAGCGCCGCAGAACCAAAGCCCGTGGAATTATTTGCGGGGCATTGCAAAAAAGAGTGGCATGGCTCTCACCGAGTTGAGGAGTTTCGCGGAGCAGTATGCAAATCTTGACAAGCCCGAATGCATTCAATCTTCCTTTGCGTTGGACCTTCTCGCGGACATCCTGGAAGCTGATAATGAAAGCAAGCAAGCGCATCGCGCATTGGACTTACTGGCCTCAACGTACGACCCAATCAGAAAGAATTATTGGGATTACCGAAAAGGCCTTCTTAAACTTCCTGGGACAGCAGCGTCGTAATTGCGAACGGTCGGGGCCGCTGGTGTTTTACAGGCGTCATGATGCAAGATACCCAAGTTACGTTACTCAATTCACGGCATTGCTTTGTATTAGATCATATCCCCCTCTATAAAACGAGAACGCAGCTCAAGCAACAAAATATCAACATTCATAGCATGCAGTTGTTTAAATTTGCTCCAAAATGCCCACGTCTCATGCGCCGTTCGGCGCAGCCACCGCACTCGTGCGAAGTCCATTAGTAGCATGTCCGCTTGCGCACCCATTAGTCGCCACTCCATCCAGAGTACCATATTCTACCCTCCATTCTTCAAGCATTTCCGTATTGACATTCGAGCCGCCGCACACGACAATGACGACCTTTTCGTCCTTCCTTACCGCTCGGCCGAGCGCCTTTTGAAGTCTGCCGCCGTAGCACACGGCGACGCTCACACCACACGCAAGTTCGACTATGATGCGCTCGTCTTCTGCAAAGCGCCAGCAGCCCATCGCGGCTTCAGCATCTGTGAGCACTGCATTCTTTACCTTGCCGCTGTCGCGATAACGTTGGGCGAGCTCGAACGTTCGTTCGCTCACTCGGACGGCCCCCAGACTGGTGGCTTTGGATGTGATGCCTGGTAAAGTGACTAATTGGCCGGCATCCATCGCAGCGGCGAGAGAGTGGGCGCCCTGGGTCTCCATACCGAGCACAGTGGTCTTGTCCCAGTCAGGCCCTTGGTTCTCCACCCCTTGCACGATGCCATTGAAGAGACCGCCGCCGCCGACGCTGCAGACAATGGCGTCCGGGGCCTCTTCGCCCATCTCTCTCAACTGCTCGTCCAGCTCGTCGACCAGAATGCTATGGCCCTCCCACGTCACCGGATGGTCGAAAGGGTGGACATACACGCCCTCCTCGCCGCGGCTCTCTGCCTTCCGAATAACCACATCTCGCAAGTACGTATCCGCCTCCTTCCATGAGGCGCCGTGTTGCACAACTTCACTGGCCCCGGCAGCTTTGATCTTGGCAATCATCATCTGCTTCGTGCTGAGAGGGACGACGACCGTACTGGGCCGGCCCAGGGCATTGGCAGCGTGCACACAAGCCAGTCCCGCATTGCCGCCGCTGCTGCTATAGAAGTGGACTTTCTCAGGATGAGCGGAGTTGTGGAGGGCAGAGAGGCAGAAGGCGCCGATACCGCGCGACTTGAACGAGCCGGAGGGCTGAAGGTTCTCGAGTTTGAGGAGGATTCTGCTTCTGCGATTTAGTGATCTGACTTCGTTCGGAGGTGCTTGCCCTCCCCACGGAAGGGTTGCTGAACGTACCACCCGGCCGCTTTGGAGAGGTTGGTTGACTCGATTAATGGCGTCTGGCGCCAGGGTTTGCGGGCGACGGGCGCCGCTGTCTGCTCTAGGTCTCTCGCCATGCTTGTGAACTTGAAGAGTCGCGATGAAGAAGGCTAGGAGGGTGAGAGATGTGACAGGGTGGCGAGAGAGTAATGAACGGGGGCGTCTAGGTACTTATCTTTACCCTGGGAGGCATGCGGAAGGGCATAAGCCTCCATGTATGTATCAGGGCCCCGCTAGGTCTTCCCATCTCCTCCACCTTATCTCCGCTCAGGCGCGATCACATTTTCAAAGGATTTGGCGAGGACGAGCATCGCTTGCTCCATTCAGCTTCCCATGTGTCAATGATGTGTCAATGCGGCGGGCGAAAAGAACGCGGAAACGTAAGCTTTTTGCCCTTCTTGACTGGCTCTGGATTTTTTGGGCCGTCGCCAGCCGAGCCTCGCTGGAGCAGCCGATGTGACGGCGATGACCTTTGGGGCGGCCAGTGGCAGAGCCCATGTCGATTAGCAGAACCTTGAAGGCCAGCTGAAAGGCATTGATGAGCCAGAGAAAGTCAAGGGTTCCGCGTGCACAATAGCGTGACGGCAGGTTATCGTGGTCAACCTCCTCTTTCACACGGACGCGTGCTCCAAATCGGGAAGTTGTCTCCCAAACTTTGAAGAATATCGGACATTCTCGGGCAGAGAGCCACAGATAGATGTGATGGAACAGGGCATGGACAAATCGAAATATCGATAATGCTCTTCGACAGGACAACATGAGAGCTGGTAACGGCATGAGCTTTAGGGGCTCGCACCCCATGCCATGACGAGCGTGGCGAGGGCGAGCGGGGCGGTGAATGATACATTACAAAAGAGGCAAACCAGGTAGTATCAATACAATCCTCAAACCTTCCAATATTTCCAAGCGTTCTTGTCCCCCTTTTCCCCCGACAAGCTCCTCGACGCCCTCGCGACCATCGGCCGTCAAAAACATGTCTTGGTCGATTTCCGAATTGTTGATCACAGCCGGATAGAGAACGCCAACGCCTTCGCCTCCGAGTGTGGTTTCGTACTTCGAGAATCCATCGGCCTCTAACTGCAGCTCCAACGCCCGCAAGGCGTCCGAGAACGACTCGCGCGTCGCCGCCTCGCCGACCAATTGCGCGGACGAGGACCTCGATGCCTCTGGCCGGAGCAGCGTAATGGCGCAGCCGCCACCGCCAGCGCCCGTCAGCTTTGTCCACCCTACTCCAGACTTATCTACCAAATATCGTAGTCTCTCCAACCGCGGGTGCGACACCCCCAAGCTGGTGAGCAAGCCGTGGTTGACATTCATCAGCTCGCCAAGGTGCCTGATGCTTTCAATGGAGCCCGGTTCGCTGCCCGTCACCACATCGTGAGCAGAACGGGTAAGAGCATCGATAGCATCAAAAATGTGAGAAGTGACAACGGGATGTGCGTCCTTTAATCGCCCCACCTTGGCAACTTCTGCAGCAGTCGATTTCGCCTGATTCGTGTCGATGAGAAGCAGCGGTAGCTCAGGAAAATGCCGAAGAATTGACACCGTAGGCGGTTTGCTGTAGTCCGTTCGTTGAAATAGAACTGCATGCCCATTTGTCGCGACTGTATTGTCCACGCCGCTCGGATTGCCGTGGATGAGAAGCTCCCCGACAAAAGCCCACCGGTTTATCCGCTCGAGTTGTTCTTCCGCTTCTTTCGCGATTTGATCGGGGTGAGGGCCGGAGAGAGCCCGACATTGTAACAGTAAAGCCACGCTGATGCACACGCTGACGCTGGCACTGCTGCCCAAGCCGACGCCGACGGGTATGGTAGACCTGAGAGCATAAACGCAAGCAGGGCTGTGCTCACTTCCGAGAGACAAGTATAGATATAGAAAGGCGCTCGCAGCATTCTGATGCATCTTCTTCTTTTCGGGGCTCGCTTTGGCACTGACGGTTGTGATGTGCGGTTGCATGGCTTCCACGAGTTCCGGATCAAGGCTTGTGACCATATCGTAGTATTTCTTTCTCCTACTCTCCTGCTTGAAGGCTGCCCAAGGGAGATCTGGGATGTGCCTGGAGCAAGGCTCGTCAGCTGGAGGTCGATTCGACTTTGGTTGGGTACCTACCAAGTATGGTTCAGGCCAATGTCGGCAAAGATGAGGGTGACGGTCCGTTTTGACTTCGATAAGGTCGTGCAGAGGAGATAGGATCGCAGTGAGATTGCAGCAGCCATAGCCGCACGTCCATGCACCACAGCGTGCTCTCCGTATACAATCGTTTTCCCTGGTGCAGAGACAATAAAGGGCGGCGCAAGCGGGTTCGATTCCTTTCGGCCATGTAAGGGGCGTGTTTGGCCATTTGCCCTCCCTTGTGACTCGCTCGTAAAGGATCCTGGCGAATCCATGTGCCCATTTGTGTTCGGGGAGCTGCTATGAACGCCATTCACTCCATTGCTGCGGCCGTTCATTTTTTTCCCTTCGTCCCCAGCTCTTTACCCGGTCACGATCTCCAATATACTTGGTCACCGATGTATCCTCCCTCCTTCCAAAGCATTGTCAATCACACGAGGTTGCGGGGAGGATTGCATACTGTGTAGTGCCTTCTCAGATTGGAGACACCAGCTTCGAAATGGCCTGATCTTTGCAGCTCAGCCCCGCGGCCAACGAAATCGGTGGAGATCATGCCAGGGGCAACGTCAATCGAAATCCGGGGTGCATCATTCATTTCATGATACGGCGACTCCTGTGACATGGATATGGCTGACGAACCTTGCCTGTTCACACTTTCAAAAACCTCTTTCAAACATGAATGTTAAGGTTGATAACCGTTTAAATAATAGATTGATGGCTATTCTAGATAACTAAAATATCCCTTAAAGCTGAGCTCCTATGGATCGATCCCTCTTAAGTTCAAAAATTCAGCCTTGGCTTACAGATAACATCTTTGCTGGCTAAAGACTTTGGACATGACACCACGGAGGTCACCTTGTTGGGCTTCCCTCTGCAGCGAGTCCATATTCAGCAGTCAGTGAAATGAGAGTCGTTAATTAGTTCTTATGAATACGGCGGCCGTGTACGCCATGATCATGCTTATGCTCAGACCTAATATTGTGACCTGTATGGTTTAAACTTTTTGGATCGAAATCGGGCATGCGGTTGGAAATCAGATCTAGCCATGCATTGCTATGGCCAGCATGCAGGTTCATGGCGAGCCGATGTTAAGTTGTGTCCGCCCGGGCCAGTCACTACGATAAGGTGTTGTTCCACATACTTCGAACAGTCACAGTGTCGACCCACTTACCGGCTGTCCAATCCTTCCATACCTTAAATCTCACAGTCCTGGACTCGCCCTTATTCATCCAGAAGCCGTTATCGGACCAGTACCCAAGTACGGCGTTGGTGGGGATCTCAAGCCACACCCACGCTGCGACTGCATCCTGAGCGGTGACAGTGAAGTCGACACAGCCAGAACAACCTGTGTGAGTAAGGAGGAGATTGGGATCTTGCAAAGGTACTTCGTTGAGTGCAGCCGGATGGAAATAGTATTCGTGTGTGTACTGCTGATGCCTCTCCTCGCCTGTGGCAGAAATGTTTACACGCAGAATCGCATCCGAGGTATTCAGCCCACCGCTTCGTAATATTTCTTTCGCGCTTGGCCAATTTAGCACCTGGGTAGAGTTGATAGGTCCAACAGTAAAAGCTGCAGATGTGCTACCTGAGGTGCCATTCGATAAAACAGACAGCTTTTTTCCACTCCAGTCAATCCATTCGTATTCGACAGTCCCCCTGACAGCTTCCCAAAGATCAGATGTAACCCAAACCTGCAGATCGTAATTTGAAATATTATAGTAGGCATAAACGATGACGGGCGAATAAATGTCCTTAGCAGTGTAGTACAATATTTTTTGCCGATTGTTTGACTCGATGCTGGCCCACGTCGGAGCAACCCTTATTGATCGGTCAATTCACATCAAATTTAGAACAGTGATAAGATAACATACCAGAGATCTTCGAGCTGCCAATACAAACTCCCTAATTGCCTGTTCGGCAATCCACTACCCCTTCGATATACTGCAATTTGATGTTGGTAAAAGCTTGCCTGGAAAACTTGGGTAGAATAGATCCATGCGCTGAAATTTGCCACGGAATCTGACAGATTTGGCGTTGGGTACCACATCTTAACTGCAGTAGTCATCTGTTCGATCCCTGCAAGAGATTGTTCAGCTATCGTTGCGTTTGCTGGAAGGTCTGAGCCAAAATGTCTATTATGGTGGATGACGGTAGGACTCTCCATATATAGATCGGCAGGCGGTGCGACATCTTGCCACGATGGAAGCGACGGCATGGAAATGAAACCAAACTCATCCGCGAACCGTCCTATCGGATATGTAGAAAGGTTGAAAGCAATACTCGCATCATAGTTATAATAGTCTGAATCCAGGTATAGCGCCTCCGGGCTGGACTTGTTATCGTATCGAGGTAGTTGTGGCTCCACTGAGCTGAAGTTCAGGCTCAAATACCCATTGTATGTTGACGATGGAATATACGAGATACTATGCGAATTGGCATAAACGCACTTGATAAGAAGTTCTTCTTGAATCTGACGATACTGTTCTAGGAAGAAAGTGGAATTCCCGTCCGGATAACCGCCTAGAATCATTGTCTCTAGTTCGTTGCCGCCGGCCCAGAGTGCTAAACTTGGATGGTAGTTCACCCGTCGCACTTGGTAGTATGCTTCTGCTTCGTAGTTGGCTAGATATTCCGAGGTATTTGGATAGACAGCGTCGGAAAATTCGAACTCCGACCAAAGCAGAATGCCCATCTCGTCTGCCATATGGTATATCCAGTCTGGCAGATAAGCGCCCGATGACCTAGAGTGTTGGCCACCGTCAGTTTAGAGATTTTAATTCTTTCAATTGCAGGATACACACCAGACGCGAAGCATGTTCTGATTTCCCTCGGTAACGAGGTTGAACAGCTGCTGCATATGAGTCTGATTTACGCTCGGCCAAAAGGGTGATGGAGGAACAAAGTTGCTCCCTTTAGCATAGAATACATGCCCGTTAACCTCAAAGTTCCAGTTGGCACCAGGTAATAAGCCTTGAGCCACCTGCTCAGCAGAAATGCGACTAAGATTTAGGACTATAGTTCGGAATCCAACTCGTCTCTCTACAGAGGCGATGCAGTTTCCATCATGTACGATGTCGATGCTGGCACTGTAGAGCTTTTGGTCACCCATCCCTACTGGCCACCATAAATCAACTGAAGACTGATTTACAATCGTACTGCCAGTGATGGTTTCTATCGAGCTATTGACATTTTCTAAGTTTGTTTGTAGCACAGTTTTATGGGTGGTGGCATCCTTCAGTGTGAGCCGTAGTCCCGCGCCATAAGGAATCGTGCCAGTGCAGTCTAGGCTGACATTGAATACCCAAGGTTTGCCTTGATCAGGCGATAAATTAGGCATCTGTCCTTGTCGGTATATATCCACTAATGCATTATTGATATATGTGGGGTTTTGATCGTTAAGTTGAATAGCGTAAATGGGAAGCCATGGTCCCGCTGGAGCTAAAGACGGCGACCAATCCCAACCAAAGTCGTTTTGCTCCTTTCTTGCCCAGATCCTACAGCTGTACAGGCTGTCAGGACTGCATGTTGCTGCCCAATTACCAGGTCCTGCAATGTTGTCCTGAGCATTGTTTCCAGTGATATTCGCTTGATGGCCAAGAGTTTGTGTGATAGTAGAAGCCGAACCAAAGTCTATTGCCAGTCTTGGTTCCCCTTCACAGGAGCTCAGAATTGACGTGATATCGAAGATGTATTGTCGGAATTGATTGTTCGTGGTGCCGATGGATTCATTGCAAAAGGAAATGGACGCAAATGTATCGAGACCCTCAAACACCAAATAAGTCTGCGAGGCGTTGCCACTCTTCAAGGTAGAGAGAGAACCTGACATGTACGTCCAATTTGATTTCTCGACCCAAATTTGATTAACATCATTGTCACCGTATAATGTGTTGCCAACTACTCCAGCTGCCTGAAGATCTAAATATTGCTGAGACGGCACTTGTGCCGGCACGGAAGACACGTTTCCATCACTTCCGGTCAAAGTCCAGTCTCTGCCGCTCAAGTTGATAATTCTCTGAGCCTCAGACAGAAGCGAAAGATTCGCTGCCAATAAAGGCAAGGCTGTACGCATTTTGTATTTCTGATCATCAAACACCGGAAGCAACCGCGACAAGATGGTCTTTAAGGAAATAGAGTCAGGAGATATATTACATACTGGTTAAATCAGATAAATTTGCAGACATAACCACTACTACGAATGAATATCGTGCAGCTTTCCAAACCATATTAGTCCCGGAGCTGGAAGAAGGATCCATTTCAGTTGCGGAGTTCGTTCTTAAGAAGACCGGAGAAGCTCGCCACCACTGATGTTCCCTGCAAGCAGAGGAAGTTCCTTGATGATCATTGCTCCTGAGTAGCAAGCGCCGCATAGAGGGTAGGACTGTCACGCCGAAGTGGGGTTAAGAAGTAACCTCGTCATAGCCTGTAGAATGTAACTGTAAGGTTTTCAGATGGTCTTTCATACGCGTCATGGAGTATGAGCACGTTACATTGGATATAATGTGGGAAATCTCATTGCTCCGGCTGTTTGCTGCCCGTTCACCATGCGTGATCGAAGCTATATAGAATAGCGATAAAAGATGTCGGGAGGCGCCGAGTTTTCCGCTTACCCCAGTCCTGGTGCATGGCATACTAAATCATATCTTGGTATCAAGACATTATCATCTCTGCAATGAGGGTTATATACATAGGTGTAACATTTATGGCATCTAGTTCCTGTCCATATCTATCTACATGATGCTTCATGTGGTGGCAGTCAAAAGTCAACAGAAGAATTTGTATACCCGCTTCCAAGCAGGCCAGGCTTCCCTTCCAGCTTTCTCTTGCGCTATCAGCTCGGCAACATTCAATTCCCGAATCCCAGTATGTAAGTCCATGTTGTGACTGCGAATGATTGGGGTGTTGTACCAAAACTTATATCCGATGTAAGAGAGGATGACAATGGGAGCAGCAAGGTAAGCCTGAAAGAATGTCTCCGCAATAGCACTCGAAGACATTCCTTTCCACCCAATGGGATAAACACCGACCCAGAACTGGGCGATCAGCACTATAACATTAAGAAGGAAGCCAATCCAAGATCCATACACGCCTGGCTGGGCCCGGAAGGCAAGCTCGTCAAGAGTATGGCCTTGCAGCTTCCAAGCTTTTCGAAAACGGATATGCGCCAGGCAGATGGAGCCCCATGTAAAGATGGACGACAGCCCAGAGAGTGCAAGCATCCAGGCAAATGCAGTAATGTTCACACTTGAACCGGCAAAAAATGCGAGGAAGCCCACGACGGAAGCAACAGCAATGGAGACAATAGGGCGTCCCTGGCGATCGATGTAACCGAGAATCTTTGGAGCTTGACTCTGTTCCGCCAGCGCTGCCAGAGTACGAGAGCTGCCATATATCGAAGAGTTCCCGACAGAGAGCACGGCGATCATGATGACTGCGTTGAAGACGGATGGTAGACCACTGATGCCTGCATTGGTTATAGCAATCACGAATGGGGATGCCTTTGCATTCACCGATGATGAGTCATTTAGAAGTCTCGGGTCAGTGTAAGGAACCAGAAAACCAACAACCGTAAGCGCGACAATATAGAAAAGTGCAATCCTCCAGAAAACCTGCTTTACGGCTGTTGGAAGAGACTTGCGAGGGTTTGCAGTCTCAGCGGCGGCTAAACCGACCAACTCAGTTCCGGAGAAGGCAAAAGCGGCGGTGACAAAAACCGAGCAGAGTCCCTTGAACCCGTTGTTGAACGCGCCAGGATCGTACCAATATTTGGCACCGATGTATCCGCCGTGTGGACCTCCGCCACAGTTCAGGATGATACCCAGGATGATAAAGCCAACGACTGCGATGACTTTAAGGATGGAAAAAACGAATTCTGCCTCTCCATATCCCTTGACCCCAAACAGATTGATGCCAATGATCAGGAAGAGGAAAATCGCTACGAATGCGTCGTTATTAATCGCACCATTGTTCCAAAACTCAATGGTTATGGTCGCAGAAACGATTTCGAGAGGGAGAACTACAAGCCATTGCATCGCGTAGCTAAATTCCTGTTATTCGGAATCCATGTGAAATTGACCTCAAGCAGGTTACTCACTTCCAACCCATCGCGAATCCCCATGCAGGATCCAAAAAACGAGTTGAGTAGGCAGAAAAGGATCCCGCAACTGGAAACAACACAGCCATCTCTCCCAGGGCGTGTACGGTACAGTACAACATAATCCCGATAATTATGAAGGCGATCAGCACAGATGCAGGGCCACCTGTTGACAGAGCGGAACCACTGCTGACGAAAAGGCCAGTCCCGATTGAGCCTCCAATAGCAATCATTTGAAGATGACGACCTTTGAGATGTCGTTGCAGCGGCGAGGATGCGGTCGCGGCTGCCGCGCCTTCAACATCATATAATCGGCCATCTGCGCCGACGGCCACCTTGGGAGTTGGGTGTGCGTTTTGATCGCGTCTGAAGCTGTCTGTGATTCGCGTTGCCCATGGCCGGTGAGGGGTTGATTGCTCTCCGTAATCTGGCAAACTAATCGAACTCTCTGGAAAGTATTCAAGCTTTGGGATGGTCTTCTCGGAAATTTCCATCGTCTCCTCCAAAAGACAGTATACCTCTCGAGCACTACCGTGAAGATAAACAATACACGGTACGATGCCAACAACGATGCACAAAAGCTTGGCGTGCGGTGCTCGTATGCCTGCAGCAGATCTCGTACACCAGGACGAGACGATTCTTATGAATTACGACTACTGAGCAACTTGTAGAACGTCACAGCGTTCGTTACGCGCAGATTTAAAAGTTCACCATGCGCTAGTAAGGCAAGGGATCTGATTAGTTGCATGCGACGAGTTCATCACGAGCTGCGACGATGCGGCATTCCCTGTGCAGACCACACACAACCTGACCTTGTACGACGATCAAAAATCCGCAGCGGGTGGCGGCGGCGGGAGCTGTGAATGTCAGGAGCAACACAGCCGAAGTTCCGAACCAGTCATTATGCCTCACCTGTTGCTGCAAACTTGTGGCACATTACGAAGACTCGGCCTTCCTCCTTGCAGTCGTTGGACACATTCATCCAATGGTAGCCAGATCATTCGGAAGAAATGATCGGGACCCGATGAATTCTCCCACGAGTACAACTTCACAACGCCGGCATGATCAACGACCAGCCCACTTGGAAAGTCGATTTCAATTGTTTTCTGAACATTAAAGCGCACAACATTGTGGAACCACCAAGAGACTGTGACACCTACCGAAAAGAACAATGCTGTCTTTGGGTGGCAGAGTTGTCTGGCTCATCAACGCGGCACGAACCTAGTCCTCATCGCTTGTTCCAGCCGCAAACGATTGATCAATTACCGAATATTAGGCATGCGCAGCCAAACGTTGTGACCTCTGTTATTCTAGGATCTTTCGATAAGTATTGATTGCGCCTACGTGTTGACTGTTGAGGGTTTAGTATGGCTGACGGGCTTGATTTGGACAAGCAAATTGCCTCGACAGACGGCTCTTGTGACGAAAATGTTGGTCTTTGTCTTGACAATCATCTTCATTGGTTAGAATTTCCGCCATGCGAGAGCCTCGGGAGAGAGATGATGGTTCGTTCGGCTCAGAAACGACAGCGAATGCAGGCGTTGGCCAATCAGTCCGAGTGTCTGTCAGAGGGTTTGCCAGATTCCAATCTGCTTCGTGAAGCCCCAATCGTAACATGTTTGATATTACACTGCCAAATGATGCTCGCGAACCTCTCCTCCCTCTATAACTCAAGCGCGACTTTTCTCGTTTCCGTGTTTGCTCGCAGCTCGGGTATGTTTGCGGCTGAAAACGAAATAGCGCTTAATACACACACAATATGGACCTGTTGTGCAACATTGTGGCGGGGAGGCAGGGCCGACGAGGTGCCACAAGTCGAAATGACCAGAAAGCTCTCAGAGATCGGTGCATGTTCGAACGTGAGCAATATGACCTTCTGAGCCATCAGGAGCCGTACCATGCGTGCGGACGTGGAAACTTCCTGTTCTTGCGAAAGTGAATTTATATCACCTCTCGTGATTGGCAAGGGAAACGTCCGGTCCAGCGTGTCACTGCATACCATGTCACAAAACTCGTGGACATGGTTCTGTGATCCACACGACGCATTCCCCGATGCAACCAATATTTCCTGGAAACCTCCAAACTCCAATGCAGAGAGCTGTATTGGGGCTTGGCCAACAGTCGACGTGGACAAACAAGGGTAGCGCTGCGTCCCTCAGCAGCTCCTTTCGGCTTGCGACCAGAAGAGATCCATGATCCCTCTCCACCCGCACATTTCCCGTTTCATTGTGCCTCTGAGGGTTGCCTTGGCTTGAGATTATGTTCGAAGCCGATAACGACGAGATGGAGATGTTGTTGCTTCGCACAAATGTCACCCGAAAGGATCTCATTCATAAGAATCCCATTTTTTCAGCGTCTGTCCCCGTCCGTGCACAAGATCAAGATCAAACAAGATTGATATTGCAGATGCGGTAATATTGTTCGAGGGGAAAGCTAGATCCATGCTAACAAACGATCTGGGAAAAGGGGGGGAGGGGGTCTGTTGGGGACTACCGTAGGTCGTGTAATGTCAAGGATGTCATCTGAAAGGATCTTTTCGTGCTGTACGAACGCCGCGCGAAATATTTGATATCCTCGATTTCAATGCCGAAGTCATCGAAACCATCCAACTCAGAAGGCATGTCGTCGCTCATTCATACCACCTACATGTGCAACAGATAAACGGTGCTCTCATTTAGCATGCCACTTTGCGCTCAAGAGACTTCCCTTAAAGTCGTCGAATAGCACTCGCATCAAGGCCTGTTAGAAAAGTGCAAATCTGCAGTTTCATTGGGCTCGAGACCAAAAAATGAATAAACAAATAAACAACACATACACGAGAAGTTTGACGGCGGTAGCACTTTGTTTGAATGAAGGATTAAACCCAGTACCCGCGCCGAAGGCTTGTAATTAAGGACTTCTGACAATCGCCACACGCTTGCTAATGTAACAATCGATCGGAGAATCAACAAAACGGAACTCTTCCGACACCACAGAATCACACAGACGCACTTATCGAGAGGGAGCATCTACTTCCTCCTTATCCTCCTCGTCTTCTTCCATTTTCGCTAACGCTGCAGCAGTTAGCGGTACTTTATTCCCTTCCACAATACCGGCCGAAGCTGCAGTTGAATGAGGTGACACTGGCGACTCTTCTGCCAAGAGGCTCACTGGACTGATCGGCACGCCATTGCCGTCGCCACCCTCATATACATCAACTCGATTTCCAGGCACCACCAGTTCCGGACCAAAATGATCGACCTCCTCAACTTCCTCATCGTCCAATTCTTCCCCTTCTTCCTCTTCCTCCTCGGTGATGCCCGTTATCATCTCGCCGCTTCGTCGCCCTTGGACGGAGCCGGACCGACTGCTCGAGCCAAGCATGACGCGGCCAAAGCCAGCGGGCGAGCTGCTTCCAGGGCCTTTGAAGACGGAGCGCTTACGTCTTGCGAAGACGGGTAGACCGGGTGAACTAGGTGCCAAATTTCCAAAGGCATTTCTCGCCTCATTGAATGCCGGGAGAGTACCCAAGCCTGTAGGCACGGGTCGTCGGCTCACCCGAATTCCGGAAGGGAAGGAACCTGCAGTAGGAGTCGATGGGAGAACTTTGACAGAAGAATGAGGCGATCTGCCCAATCGTGACCCCGAAGCTGACGAGAGGCCAGAAGGAGATGCAACAGACGCGCTACTAGTGCTACTAGCTTTCGAGTGCGTGTGCTGATGGTGAGACTGGTAAGTGCTTCGGATGGAGCTCACCGAGGAAGACGTCGATTTACGTCCCCTCAGTCCCGCGGATGAACGACGGTATGAAGAATGTGGCGTGAGCGTGTGTGGGCTCAGACTAGTCCTTTTCTGCCGCACACTGCTCTGGCTATTGATGGAAGCAGTGGTATTGAGCCTCGGTCTCGCTGGAAGCGTGTTGCGTGTCTGTAATTCAGGTCGATTGCCCGTGCTAGGCTTTCTGCTCTGTAATAGGGGTCCAGTGTTTGAACGCTTCAGATCTCGAACGTTCGACTGGTCTATGTTCGGACTGCCATTCAATTCCAGTTTGGGACTCGATTTGCTCTGCTTGTCATGATTCGGCGACTTCGCACGCTTCGCATTTTCTTTGAACCAGTGTTTGAGCCAACCCAATTGATCCTTGAGTGGT
This sequence comes from Acidomyces sp. 'richmondensis', assembly GCA_003545705.1. NCBI lineage: Eukaryota > Fungi > Ascomycota > Dothideomycetes > Mycosphaerellales > Teratosphaeriaceae > Acidomyces > Acidomyces sp. 'richmondensis'. The sequence continues at coordinate 874,190 of QVLQ01000009.1, read as the reverse complement.
TGTTGATAAAATGTCCTCCGTTTGCGGGGCGGCGGGGGCGTATTTGGTACAGACAACAAGTCCGGATTGGTCGTGGAGTAGCGAAGCATACTATTTGGCCGCGAGGCCTGTCGCGGTCTTCTCAGCGTGCTAGTAGTCACTGACGAGTAATCTTTCGGTGGCGGAGGTGGCCGGCTTCGCGATCGGCTTTCTGCACGTGTGCTGTCCATTCCAGCAGCTGGCTTGGATCCTTCCGGAGTAGGAGTTTTTCGTTCGGTGACTTTGGGCAGCTCTGGGGTCTGCAAAGTCGACGCACCATTAGCACGGGTCATCCGTCGCCCCCTGGTGCTGGGCGTGCGCGGCATCTCGACTTCTACGCCTTCATGAATCTCCATCAGCGCACTCTGTGCCAAGAGTCTGCTGCTGGCAGCACTCAATCGGCGAAGGCTCTTGGCTTCAGCTTCACGCTCCTTACGCTTGCGCTCGCGCCGCCGTTCTTTTCTCTGTTCCTTCTCAATCAACAGTGCCCACCATCCGGCTAGAGAGTCGCAACGTTGGGAAAGAACGTTCTCAATGACCACGTCGATATCCACCCCCGCGCTCTTCATCCGCTGCAGCGTGTCCTTCTCGACCTGCGTGCTAAATGCGGGCGGTTGTTGAATTTTGAGAATCTCTTGCTGCTGTGGCGCATGCTCCGCCAGCCAAGGGTCTCGTAGGATGTCGGCCAACGCCGGTCGTAGGAGCGGACGTTTGCTCAGCAATTTCTTGATGAGGGCACATCCGGCCTCGGGAAGATGGTCCGGATATTTTGGCTCCTCCTTCAAGATGAGCATTTTCGTTGCCTGGTCGTCATCTTCATCAAATGGGAGCTCTCCACACAGCAGGGCATAGAGGATTATGCCTAGGCTCCACACATCAACCTTCTCTCCTGCGTACTTCTCGCCCTTGAGCATTTCCGGCGCACTGTAACACACCGTCCCACACCACGTCTGCAAGTAGCTCGTCGATCCCTGATATTCCCTGGTGAAACCAAAATCCACCAGCTTGACGTTCTTGTGCTTGTCGAGCAGGATATTCTCCAGCTTCAAGTCCCGATGCACGCAACTCTTCCCATGTACATAGCTTACAGCACCCACCAATTGTGTGAATATCTTCTGCACCATTGCCGGCTCCATTCGGCCATTTTTCAGCAGGTAGTTGTACAGCTCATCGCCCGGACAGTACTCCAACACCAGCCACACCAGCGACTCCGTCACGATCACCTCGTACAGCCTCGCGATGTGCGGGTGCAAGAACTGACGGTGATGGTGGATCTCGCGCGCCAGGTTTGCATCGTCTTTCTTCGCGCTCTTGAGCACGACCTTGGAGCCATTGGTGAGCTTGTGCGACGCAAGATAGACCTTGCCGAAGCTGCCTTTCCCGATAAGTCGCCCGAGCGTGTAATTGCCGACCGTGTGGAGTTCGGGGGAGGAGAACTCGTTGAGGAGGGATTGATAAGAGCTGGCAAGCTGTCACATGCACATGTGAGCCATTGGCACCTGGAAAAGGGCTCGGTGGCATTCGCGGAAGCCGACTCGGGATGGCGGACGTACCTTATTGCGCTGTTCCTGCAATTCGTACTCTGCCTGCGTCCTGGCGCCCGGCATAGAGGCTGTCTCGACTGCGAGCTGCCCGATCACCTGCACGTCGCCAGTGTCTGTGGCAAATCGGGAACCAGTCCTGTTTCTCACTCACGAGGCTGCGGCGGAGTTCGTTGAGATACCGACGGGTGGCAATATCGGATCGACGGCGGTCTGTTTTCGCAGATCGCAGCATTCTCAGGTTCTTCCACGAGAGTGTCCAATCTTTTCGATACCGTCCTTACGTGATCATGTCTTGCCCGGGGCCAAAATGCGGCCCTTCAAACTTGCATCCCCTGCTCCGACGAAGCTGTCCACGAATTTGGAGCGGGTTCGGGTGACGCGGGGGCCAGCATTATTGGCTCCTCTATCTCGCTATACTTGTCCTGTCAACGGACACGACCGTTTCGCTTTTGCCATGCTAAAATAAACCTTACTGATCCCTCCGCAGCCTTTCAGAAGGCTCCGTGCCGCCACAAGGGTATTACGGGATGCGACGGCTGCAGAGTTCGGAGCGGGATTAGAGCACGGGGGAAATACCGAAGGATACACATGTACGGCGGACGATCCTACCGAGTGGAGCTGAGTTCACATTGATTATAGTGCTGCATGTGTTCTATCTCTTACTACCTCGGTAAAGCGCATGCCATTGCACGTAAGATTAGGTGGCTCGCGGTCCACTGGTCGGACTGAAACTGACTGAACCACCCCACACAAATTGGACAGGCGAGGAATAGGCTGCTGAGGTGGCAGGGGAAGGAAACAGGAAACGAAGGATCTCCCAGGGTATCAGATGAAATCGTCCCCCATCATTAACATCTAATGGAGCGCCGGCGCTCGGGGTGTGCTCATGCGAGGCATCTTTGTAAGTCATCTTGTCGTCAGAGCGCCTAGGGCTGTAAGATTCCGTCACGCGCTGAAGGGTTCGGACGAGACGGACGCTCCACGGCCTTTGTTAAAGTAATCCGTGGGCATGGCCTCTGTCGAGATCTTGCCGAGCTTCTGCAGAGCTGTGAGCAAGCCCGTGGAGCCTTGCGTAAGCGTGGCTTGGGCCTCGGTATTGCGCTTTCCAACGCAGACAGTGAAAACATCGCGAATAATGCCCTTTTTGCCCAATTCGTTTGCCCAGTGGAAGACAACCTCGTCCTCACGGTCATCGCCGGCAACAAGCAAGAAATCCGGGACTTTCTGTCCGCGGGCGACGACCTTTGCACGCAATTCTTCCAGAATATGCGTGGTGGCGGTGCGCTTACTGAAGACAATCTGCTCGATCAAGATGGCTTTGGTGATGGGCACGGCATGAATGTCCATGGACTTGCAGGCACTGTTGATTTGGTCGACGCTCTCGCCTGCAAATCGGCTGGCAGCTTCCTGATCTTCAACCTTATCCCAGCGAAAGAGCAGGCTGGCGCGACGCTCCTCGATGTAACTGCCTTCCAGACGCTCGCGGTAGTACTTCAGAATGCTGCGCACTTCCGACTTCCATTTCTCGGTGGCCTCTGACTCGACGAAAGATTGCCACTCACTAGTTTCCGCGCCATATTCACGCAGAAAACATCCATTCTCCGCGATTAGGCCAAGAGACGGCATGGTGCGGAAAGTGCTTTCCAGCTCTTCAGGTCGACGGCCAGACATGACATAAATGATGTTCTTTGAATCGCCCATCAATTCACCCAGTGCGTCGAGGACTCGCTGCGGAGATGAGAGAGGAATACCAGTGCTCGTTCTGTGAGGAGCGAGCGTGCCCTCGTAATCAAGAATGATCACGCGGCAATCGGCGTTCTTGTACTTCTCGCTCAGCCTCGTGACCGATAGACGCGGTACAGATTGCTGTGCACGCTGGGCTTGTTGGTTGTAGACTTGGTCCAGTGTATTGTTAAGCTCACGCACCCAACGCTCACCAGTTCTGCTCACTACGATATCGTAAAGTTTGTCCCAACGCGCTGTCTTCTCTTCTTCACTCATTTCTAGAGCATGCTTAAAAGTGTCCGCTTGCTGCTTATAATCCCATGGGTTTATTGACAGCTGAGCACCGCCAAAAACGGAAGCGCTGCCTGTGAACTCACTCAAAATCAGGGGACCGTGCTTCTTTTGGCCGTGCGTGGCTTTTCCGTCCTGGCAAAAAATGTACTCGTGCGCAGTGAGGTTCATACCGTCACGCAGTGCGGTAATGGCAAGAACATCTGCGATGCTGAGCAGAGCGAGATACTCTGGGAATTCGATGTCTTGCTGAAGGAAGAGCAGCGGTTGGTGCGCAATCGAGGAATGAACAGAGTCAATCCTCGTGCAGATATCCGAGACGGTCGTCAGAAGCTCGGATTGCTGAGTAGTCGAAGTTGCTACCTGAATCAGCAGTACCTTATCCCTCCATTCTGGATACTTGTTAAGGAAAAGCTCGTAGGCCAGGAGCTTCTGCCGAACACCGCGGACATGATCGAGCTTATCTCGGGCAACTATGATACGTTTGTCCTTGTACTTCTCTTGGATGGCAGTGATCCACTGTTTGACCTCGGCATCTTGGCGAGACTCCTCAAGAGCCTTCGGATCTATGCCGATAGGTACACTTGTGACGTTAACAAAGTGATCATCGAGCTGCACTCCCTCTGCGACAGTCTCCACCGTTAGTAAACGGCTGCAGGTTTGCAAGAAGTGATTGGCATATTCATCGGTTTGGAACGCGATCAAGTTTGCACCTAGCATCCCATCCAAAAGCTGCTTGCGAGTTGACAAGCACCGGAATACTTCTGAAGAGGGGAAGGCAGTGTGCAAGAAGAATCCGATCTTGGCATCTGGAAGCTTCTTGCGCACCATAGCTGGGACGAGCAACAAATGATAGTCGTGAATCCAGATGGTATCTCCGCGCTTGTAGCTTGAGACGACCTTTTCTGCAAATGCCTCATTGACCTTGCGGTAGAACTCCCAGCTGTGGTCGGCGTAGGCTTTGCTTTTGGGATGATCTGGGACTTGATAGTGAAAGATCGGCCAGAGAATGGTCTTGCAGTAGTGCGTGTAATGGCCATCGAAGTCCTTGTCACGGACAAAGACAGCTTCGGAGTTGTGGTCCGTCAATAGCTTATCGTGGATGTCGTCTCTGAGTTGTTCCGAAAGTGCATCCGTGGGGAAACCAACGGTCCCAATCCAGCTGATTTCCATGTCACCAGCATCTACTACAGAGTTGACGGCGTTGGTCAACCCGCCGTTGCCATGAATTGCCGGCTCAACCGTCCACGACTTGCCTTCGTATCCGCGATCTCGACTAGCAGCGCGGCTAGCGCCGCGTGATCTTGAGTTCTGTGATTGCCTACTCTTTTTGGCTTCAAGTCGCTTCTGCTCTAACTCTTCATGCACCTTGGCGAAGTCTAGGATAGACCCCGAGGGGAGTGGACCCGCACGGGATTTGGGCTGGTTGAAGATGGCTTGTGCCCCCCAATCCGGCACATGAGCGTCGCTCCGAACCAATGACCGTGGATCGCCGGGTTTTGCATGATGCAGCTTTTTCGCATCCACTCCCATCGGAGAAGCGAAGAATTCCTCCGCTTGAGCACCCGGGGTCAATGGAGGGGTAGGCCCGGTGAGCAGGCTGGTAGTGCTTGGACGCTTCGGCAGGTCAACACTTGAGCCCGTACGGATTTCGAGTCTGGCCGGAGGACTGGGATCTCTTGATCCCGATGGGGAGTCATGGAAGGCAATTGTGTATGGGAGAAAGCTATGTGGATGTTAGTGTGCTTGGATTATCCCTCACAGAGGGATTGCAGATGGAGCAGGGTACTTACAGGGCAACCTGATGCGTCGCCATGGCTGATAGACTCGAACCCCAACGTGATGTGAGAATGTTTTGCCGCCTTGAGGTTGTGGGCAAGCGCGTGGTGTGAGCAAGAAAGAACGTTGACTGCAGGTTTGACCGTTCTTCAACGGGACGTACAATGTTAGCACATGACGTTGAGGTCAGCATGCAAATACCTACGCGTCGGCAAGGCAATTCAATGTCGACGAATGAAAGTTCGTTGGAAAGAGTAACCCTTGCGAAGAATGCTTGGTGTCTCCTACTTCATGTTTGCATCAGAGTGTGAGGTCACTTTTGTGAAATGAGGCTGTCATCCAGAGACGGACCTTCTAGCAAGTTTCCTAGCCCCGCCGCTAGCAGATAAGGTAGCCGGCGGGTGCACGAGCCACGCGGAACCCTGGCCGACACGATTCAGGAACTGAAAAGGGTCAACGTCGTCGATATAGGGATATAGGGAGACGTCATGTACACCATGTGTGTCGCTTCAGCTCGTCACGATGCAATTCACGTCGAGGATGGTGGCAATGTTTGCTTGTGATCACCATGCGCGCTGGTTGTCCGAATTTTGCCACAGATATTTGCGGATGAAGCAGACAGTCTAAGGTACAGTAAGCCTATATGTGCCCACATCAGATGGATAGTTTATTGGGAATAGATAGAAGGGAGCTTGAGGAAATCATCCAGCATGGTCCGACTTTTGGGTGTGCCTGAGCAGCACTCATCTTCGCTGTTCGGGATGTCCGAGTGTTCGCTTCCACGTTCCCTTACCAGTAGCATTGAACTACCATCCCAAAAGGGATTTTGATATCAGATTTGATTCGTTCCTTACGCCGCACACGACCTCTGAGCACGGCATCTAGGCTGAGACTAGCAGTAGTACAGCACGCGCGTCGAATGTGCCCAACGACCGAGGTAAGTGGTTGCCTTGGCCGACATACAGCGCTCTGCAAATGAAACTGACTCAGTCGTTCTGGGAGACGCACGCTTTACTACCTATGACGAGCCTGGAATGCTCTAAATAGCACAGGCCATTGGCCACGTACAACGGAGGGATTTAAACCTGGAAATGATGATTGACTGCGGAAAGCAACTCGTACAATTGTATCACCATTCTACGCCTCATTATACTCCCAATTTGCGCCATGGCCCGGTCTGCAAAGGCACCAAAAACCTGATTACTCTCTATCAGGAACTTGGCCGATGTTACGCCCTCATCTCCGGCCCCCGACAGTACAAGCATCACCTCGCCTCCAGCTCACTACGGAGCAGGGAGCGAGGTAGAAGCAGCTGCAAACCTCGCTACCAGATCCAATGTAGAACGTAACCGATGTCAAGACTTCTGGGTATACCGAGAATAATGTTTACTAGTAACCACGCCTCGCAGAAAAGTTCATGGTCTATCCCACGCATAATAGCGAACGCAAGAGTAAATGCCCCGGTCTAGGTCGGGATGTCCCGAAAATGGAATGTATGGTAGCGCGCCGTCGTATCATCATCAAGGATATCATTCATGCGGTGATTAGTCGCAGAACATTCAGGTCATTTAGGTAGTCAGGGGAGGACGATAAGATCCTGCAACAAAGATTTTGAAGCTCAAAATGCCGGTAGAGTTCCTGTCATCAACCTCCCGCCCGAACAGTGGCCGTGCTTTCGGAAGAGCTTTCGCTCAATGACCGATCTGACATAGCTGAAATAGCGGCGCGCTTTTGTGCCACGACCTCTCTTGCATAGAACTCTACAAGCATGGTTCCGTACGCTTCGATTTCCTCGACAGGCACCGATAATCGAAAGTCATTTAGCAGGAGGAATTGGATCTCAAGATGGTTGAGTTCATGAAGCGGTAGCCCGCCGACCTGCATCAAACTCAGCGAGATGGTCCGAAACGGATTCGGTTCAGACTCACCTTCGCATAGCGGGAATTAGTGTAGAATATGTCCGAGAAGAACTTGCTCGCGCACGTCACGCCCGCGATGACGAGACGATGAATGTTAAAGCTGTCAACCACAAAGAAATGAGAGAGGTTATACGGATCGATGACTGGCTCGGGGAATATAGTCGGGGAGTCAGAATGTCGTGGCCGACTATGCGGAGTGCCGGGCACATCTCGTTGCGGGGCTTTTTCCATCGAGCCTGAAGATGGTGGTGTAGCTGTCTGTGTCCCTTGCGGTGCGCCTGCTACTACACCTTCCATCTCAGACGACACGCCACAGGAAGAACTTGCGCGGCTGCTTCCAGCGCTCGCATTCTGATGAAAAGCTTGGTTATGTGCTTCACGCAGACTCTGCATGGGACCCGCATTCACCCTTTCTGTCATGCGATCGAAGTAGACCAGCAGACTCAAGAAAACTTCGTAACTTGTTGGGCAATATTTGTTTATCCTCGTCAGATAGCTCAGAATCGTGATGCTCGGCACGTTCTTGCCATGGAAGGCGAGAACGCTGCTCGTTTGTGGGCTTAAATGTGTACCGCCATCTACATGTGGTGGCTGTCGATGGAGATGCTCGTGCTGTTGATCATTAGTGGTAGTGATTTTGGTGAGAAGCCCAGCCACCATCTCAATGATGTGCTCCACTTTCATCTCGCTTATCTCATATTGCGGTCCCTCGTCTTCTTCATCTCGTGATCGTGGCCGACTTCGGCTTCTGATTTCCGAAAATGCAGCCATATCTTCGGACGCAAAGCTCTGTATGTGCTCCAAGTCTCGCACCTTGATCTTGCTGGGCCGTGCCTGCCTACCCCCGGCAGTGGGACTTGTCCCGACTGCGTTGTGCATTTGTGGTGGCGGGGCGCCATTTTGCGGTTGCGGGAGCACGTTTCTTGCTCCTAAAGGTGGGCTAGGTGGCTGCTGCGGTGCACCAGATCGCACCGGAGCAGGCACCTGCGGTGTTTTGTGGCTGCCCGAGGAAGTGGGTGCGCCCGGTGCGGTGGCGGACATAGGCGTGTCCAATCGAGGGGACGCGCAGTCGTGCTTCGTGGAGGACGGTGGGCTTCGGTTGTGCGCGTGTGGCGGCGCGTCTCGATATGTGTAGTGGGAATGGCTAGCAGGCTGCCCGAACAAAGAATTCACCGCGTCGAGGACTACCGAGCCCATATTAAATCATCGGTCTCTTCTTTTGTTGGTGTCTGCGAATGTATGCGCGATCAGTATTATGCTTGTAGCACCGGATGTATGCAGACGCGCAAGTTTCTCGCGTGAATTGGATGTGGAGGATGGAAGGCCTCTCCGGCAAGCACACGTGCTTTAGCATGTGAAAGGCCGCCCGGACCTCCTGGAAGTGTCTGTCCTCGGGCGATAGGTGCGTTTGCTCCTCTGACAATGCCTCGTCCAAACTCGAAGTGCTGTGCGGCGGATTTTAGGGTTGATCGCACGTATTGCAAGAAGAAGAAATGGCATGGATAAGCGGTGAATGCAGCCATGATAGGGATGCACTCTCCTCCCTGCGCAACCTCGCGCCGCCACAGAAACTCTCAACAATCACCCCACCACTTACCTCGAACATGCCAGTGTGGCCACCCTTCTGGTGCCAGAAGACCCCGCCAACGCAGCCGCCGAGTTTTGAAATAAAGAATGGAGTTTGCTGCGCGGTCAGCTTATAGTGGAGAGAATATGATTGGGGCCATCGTTGAAGAACCACGGCGTAGATCTCCCATCAGCTTCCCGGTCGCCAGCGTCATTAGAGCAGAGCTAGCGCGGAACATTTCGGGATTCTATTCCAGGGTGGGCGAACGAACGTTACAAGAACTTGGTACTCGCACTGCATCTGGTTGCCACAACACAATCTGCCACAGACTGCATAATGAGTACGAATAGCTTTGCTGAATCATCGCCAGAAGTTCCAGCGACATGGGAATGAAGATCTGACAGCAAACTACAGGCAGTATGCTTGCTCCACCCGCTCGTCTAGCTTAAGGCTCCAGTTCGGCAGACCCACTGTAGTGACCGAGAAACCCCCATGTTTGCTGCGTGAAGCATGAGCACAGTTCGGATATATCAAGATCCATCAGAACCAAATGTGGATTGTTTTGTTGATCATAACAAGGCCCCGGTTCCACAACATGCGCATTTACGCCAAATTTTGCTTCGCAGTTGGGTAGAAAGCTTAAGTCTCGCCTCTACGGCGGCTCTGCGATAACTAATTATACAGGTTGTCGTCTGTTCCCAACGCCAATGCCCAGGTTGTGATGCAGCAATTGCCACCTTGAGATTATCACCGCACGTATCCTACGGTGTGCCACAGCATCATGCTACAGATGATCCGTACCCGGCCCCTCATAATTGCGATCTGGGAGATATAAGTGTCTCACAGCACCCTTTGCAGTCAAGACAACCATTCTAATAACACCTCCTGAGCTACCATCCCACTTGATCGCCTCTTGCAAAGCACCCTTGACGAATTTGACGCCCTCTTCCTCGGTCATGCCTTCCCGCCAATTAGCATCGCAGTACCCATAAATGTACGTCGAGCCTGAGCCGCCGATTGCGTAAGCCTGCTTGTGCAGCGACCCACCGAGTGGGATCGAGTACACCTGTCCTCCATGCCTATGATCCCATCCCGCGATGATGATTCCGGCACTCAGCATATCCTTGTTGTCATAGCAAAGCTCTTGAAAAAGTGCAGCGGCGGTCTGTGTTGTGGGTGCTTCATCGTTGGTGATCCCATACATGCCCAGATGATATTGCACGATGTCTGCCACAGCCTGTGTGTCCGCAGCTGAACCTGAACGGCAGCACCAGATGGTGTCGTGCACCTGCGTGAGCTTGTCCGTCACTCGATTCGCGATATAGGCGCCCGTGGTTGTCCGCGAGTCTGCCCCCAGTATGACCCCATCTTTGAAGTTTATAGCCATAATCGACGTGCCTAGATTAACCTCACCATGCTTGAGGTGGTTCATGTCTACGTGAATGCCATCTGCAATGACCATAAGCTAGGGAATACAGATTCGGCGGCTGGTAATGTATTTACCTTCTCCAAGCGTGCCCGTCAAAATCATGTTGACACCCGTAGATGTAGGCACAGTCACTTGAATGCTTGCTGAGTGACAGTGGCTGGTTAATGAGGCCGGCGATCAACAGGAGGACAATGTTGTTTGGATAACAGTGTAATTGCTCCATCTAGGCTTCAAACGAGCGCGCGGCTGCTCGATTCAATATGTGGCCCAAGCGGTGTATATACATGCCAAGCCTCAAGCTTATCTCCGATAGCCCCTCCACATTGTTGCCTTCAAGTCCCTTCTTCCGATCCTTCTATGCTGCTTCGAGACTTCTCCAACTCAACTTTCCATTCGCTTGGACATGTCGTTACTTAGATATGGCACCGATCAACCAACATGCTGTAGTGGCGGTTCTTAGCACGACTGTACTGTCCAACGATGAAAGCAGCATCGTCGTAGAGGCTGGCAATTTCACGCCATTTCGATGTTTCATGGAATACGCTTCGAAGGCTGATCTTGACGTGGATGAGAAACCTCCCAAAAAGCGGCGCAGGATAAGAGATGAGAACGGCGATGGGCCTGCCAAAGCGACAAATCCTCTTACACCAATCGACAATGATATCGTCATTCATCAAGTTTCGATTGACCTGCATTTTCCAGCGACGCTCGTGACGGATCCAGAAAAAGAGAATTCGCTTGATGATGATATTGATTTTGAAGGGGCTCAGGAGATTTCGGTAACACTATACGACATCAGGGATGATCAAGTGAGTTCGCGACTGCGTCTCACCTCTTCCCAGAAGAAGAGCAGTGTCTTAGTTGTAGAATGCACTCCCATCCCAGAGATCGTTCAGGATGCGTTACGAAAGATTGCCCTTCCTGGACGGGTCAACATGGCTAACGCTGGTGAACGGACGCAGTCAAATCCAGCGACAAATATGCGCTGCGTTCTGAAACGTTCGAATGGGACGCTCTACAATGTTGTTCGATTGGAGGCTCGTGTATCTTGGCGCTCTGGCGTCTCTGCTTTTCCTTCTGGCACATATATAAGCAAAAGCAGAATTGATGAAGATTATGAGTTTTTGACTCAAGCATATCCTGATTATTCTCGAGAAGGGGTTGACCTCAGCCAACCTTGGACGCCGGCTGATTTCTACGACAGTGTCCATGTTCCCAGCAAAGAAATCGTCACAACAGGAATGCTCAATGGCGTACTAAATAGCGATCTATATCCGTTTCAAAAGAGGGCGGTTTTGTGGATGTTGGAACGGGAAGGGGTCTCAATTAAGGATGGCCAACTTCAGGACATACCCAAAAATGAACGATTAAAGGAGATTTCAAAGTTCTACGAAAAGGTTCAGGATGTACATGGGGGAATATGCTACGTCAACCGTTTTGAAGGAATCATCTGCCGGCGGATACCCGTGGAGTGTGATAACATATTATCAGGTGGATTGCTTGCGGAAGAGATGGGTTTAGGGAAAACGGTAGAGCTGCTGGCCCTTTTGAATGTTCATCCGAGATCTGACGTAGGCCACTTCCAAGTTTATGATGAGTTTTCTGGCACTATAGTTACCCCTTCGAATGCGACGCTTATTATTACTCCTACGACAATTCTTCAGCAGTGGAAATCAGAGCTGATCAGACATGCACCAACTCTGAAGGTGTACCAGTATGATGGCATTCCTTCGCTCATCAAGAAGAGCAAAGGTGATCCAAAGATCATCCAAGACTTAGCGACTAAATATGATGTTGTGCTCACCACTTATTCGACATTAAGGCGAGAAGTCCATTTCGCAGAAGATCCTCCCGACAGAAACATGAGGCATGCACCTAAATTTGAACGCAAGCATAGTCCTCTAATACGAATCAAGTGGTGGCGCGTCTGCTTGGATGAAGCACAAATGGTAGAATCCGGTGCTACCGCCGCAGCACGGGTGGCCTGCCGCTTACCACGAGTACATAGTTGGGCTGTCTCTGGTACACCCTTGAGGAGCAATGTGCAAGATCTGCGCGGTCTTCTGATTTTTCTCAGATATCAGCCAGTCTCTAATAATGCAAACCTTTGGGGTCACCTCATTAGGAATCACAGACACCTCTTTCGACGCATCATCGGGGATATTGCGCTCCGTCATACCAAGTCATACATCCGTGAAGAACTTCATCTACCTGCACAAAAACGCGTTGTTCTCACAGTACCTTTCTCCGCGATTGAGCACCAGCACTATTCAACTCTGTTTGCGGAAATGTGTGAAGACGTTGGTGTCCACAGTGATGGCTCGCCGAAGGAAGGCACATGGAATCCCGAAGATTCTAGAACAGTAGAAGCCATGCGCAGTTGGTTGCTAAGGCTCAGGCAGACGTGTCTTCATCCTCAAGTTGGTGGCCGAAACCGGAAAGCTCTAGGACGTGGTCATGGCCCCCTAAGAACAGTTGCCGAAGTTTTGGAGGTCATGATTGACCAAAATGAAACCAACATCCGAGTTGAAGAGCGTGCCATGCTCCAAGTTCAGCTTTTACGTGCTCACATTATCGGCAATAATGGTGAAGATGAACATCGTGCAGAGAAAGCACTTGATATCTACAAGGAAGCCATGGAGGCTAGTGGGAAACTTGTTCAGGAGGCCAGAGAGCGGCTGGCTGCGGCAAAAAGTGCCGTTGCTGAGAGAGGGACGGTCGGAGAGACTGATGACGAAGAGTCAGCCTCTGAGTCTACACCAGTCCTCGGAACATTGAGGAATAGTTTGCGTGTAGCTCTTCAGCTTCAGCATATATGCACTTTCTTTGCTGCCACTGCGGTATTCCAGATCAAGAGTAACGAGGCCCTAACGCAACCGGATTCAGAAGATTTTAAGCGGCTTGAGGAGAGTGAAGTTCGCCTTTATGATACTGCCAGAGAACTTCGGAGGGAAATCCTGAAAGATACTGCGCGAAAAGCAGAATCGCTTACGAGAAAGATCAAGGATCTGGTGCTTAAGGGAAAATTGATCAAGATGCCAAACATACAGGATCTCAAATTCAGCGGTATCGAGAGCAGACGTATTGTGGAGAAGAGCGACGCACTTTTTGACATTATGCGCTGCCAATCGCAAATTATCATGGATTGGCGGGCGAAGATGGCAGAATGCCTTCTAAAGCCGCTAGTTGATGAGGATGAAGACGGCATTGAGACAACAGGTGAAGAATATGAAACCTCGACTAAAGAGCAAGATGAGCTTTACGTCTATTTCGACGCTTTCAAAGCGATGCATGCAGATCTGAACACCTTGACTACCGGAGAAAATGCGGCGCTCATAGATCACGAAGTGAAAATGCTCATAGTGGCGGCGAAAAAATTCTTGGATCCTAATGACGAGTACCATGGTGTTGTTCATGCCCCCGACTTATTGCTGGAATTGATGGATAAGCGTAATCAGCTTCGAGGCCGCGCAGAGGATGTCGGGTGTGTGCGTGGCCTGATACAAGAAGCTAGGTCACTAGAAACTTTCATTCAGCACGGCTCTCGCGGCGAAGCAGAACGTGCAATTATTCGAGGGCATCTCAATGCGCTCCAGCATATCTTCTCTCAATACGCTAAGGCACTCACCGAACTGGAGAAGGAAATTTCTCTCTTCCGTTCTGCACAAAACCAACGTGTTGAGTTCTACCGTCAGCTTCAAGAGCTTTCTGACGCTGTTGCTCCATACAAGACCGAGCTTGACGACCATCTCGATTTGCAGTCGCTTGATGCAGCAATCGTCAAAGAGAATAACATCTCGACGAAATTGGCCCAACTCAAAACGAAACAAAGATTTCTTGAGCATTTACGGGAGGAATCTACCGCTAAAAGTAGTAACCCCAGGATCTGCGTTATTTGCCAATGTCAATTCGAGATAGGGGTTCTCACAGTATGCGGTCATCAATACTGCAAAGAATGTATCGGCCATTGGTGGATTCAACATCGGACATGTCCTGTCTGCAAGCGTAGGTTAACTCAAACCGACTTCCACAATATTACGTACAAACCCAAAGAGCTTAAGGCTCAGGAAGAAGTCCATTCTGGTTCTTCCTCTCCAGGATCGAGAGTCTCATCAACCCCTCTGTCTCCGGGTCAAATTTCTGCATCAATATATTCCGATGTTGACGCGAAGCTCATGGAAGAGATTAAATCGATTGATCTACCTTCAAGCTATGGTACAAAGATTGATACGCTTGGAAGACATTTGCACTGGATCCGAGAGCACGACCCAGGGGCAAAGTCCATCGTTTTCTCGCAATACCGGCAATTCTTAGACGTCCTCTCAACGGCATTGCGTGAATTCAAGATTGGCTACGCCCGACTGGGAAGGCCTGAAGCCACGGAAAAGTTCAGAAATGATCCGAGCGTCGACTGCCTTCTTTTGGATGCGAAGACAGATTCTTCCGGCTTGACGCTTGTTAATGCCACCCACGTTATCATCTGCGAACCTCTTATACAAGCTGCTATTGAGCTTCAAGCCATTGCGCGAGTACACCGCATAGGGCAAACCAGACCAACAACGGTATGGATGTACTTGGTGAATGACACCGTTGAAGAGGCTATCTATGAAATCTCAGTCGCTCGTCGTCTCGAGCACATTCAATCGCGCCAGCCACAGAGAAGCCGAGAAAAATTGTGCGCAAATACTCCTGTCCCGGCAGAAGAGAGTGTTCTGGACGCAGCGAATTCGGACGAATTACAATCCGCCCCTCTCTCAAAGTTGCTGGCGACCGATAGAGGTGGTGGTGAATTGGTGAGTAATCGCGATCTGTGGCAGTGCCTATTCGGTAAGATTATGAAGTCGACAGTTAAGCCCTCTGTAGATATAGAAAATGCGGTCGGCAGGTATTTGAGAGCTGATGCGGCTGACCAAAGGCGACTTACTGCATTTTAAATCGATTTCAAAGTAAATCCTTTCTGTATCTGCCGCTTGAGCAAATAACCCAGATAGTATAGGCGGAAAGTTCATTAATGAAGCACGAGTGATGAAGCCATCTACTTTTACTATCATCTCATCTGCCATTGGCGTCTTCCATCAGTCATGCTTTCCCAACACAATGAAGGCAACAGCCAAGCCTTGACTCACTCTCTACCACGATAGAATTTGGAGTTGAGATGCATCTCTCTGCCCATCATCTTTGCACACGAATGGTAGCGGATATTCATCATGGATAGGATTCAAATGGGGTCGAAAAGCGCTTGCCACGCCTCGGGCCATATCATATACGGCCCATCTTACACACCGAAACATGGAGAGAGTATCCTGTTCCGCCTTCCACGAGAACTGCGAGACCACATCTTCGATTTGGTGTTTCAAGACTGCGAACCGATATATATTAATTGCGGATACTCTTCACATGTCCATCAAAGATCGATAGACAGACTTATAATGTCTCGACAATTCTATGCGGAAGCTTACGAGGCTATGTGTCGAAATCGGCCAGTTGCTTGTTTATCTCTTCGTTATTTCGAGATCTTCGGAGGACAAAAATCTCACCATGGTCTGAAGCATATCACGAAGCTCGTGGCAGCCCATGATAGCGCGAATGCAAAATCTCTATTGTTACTAGCCAAATATTGCCAAGGAGTGCAGGAATTGGACCTTTATATAGACGATTCGAAGTATTCTATTTATCAGGCCAGGAACAGCATCGACCAACGTATATGCCAAAGGCACTTCCAGTCATTAGAGGAGGCTGTCATGTCATTTGGGCAACTACGTCGCTTTCGGTTGGTCTCTGAATGCAATTGCTGGCTTCTTGGCTGGAACCATGGTTGCGCACTTCGCAAGCATATTCAAGATTTTGGCGTCAAGCTATCGGAAAAGGTTCAAGAGAGGACTTCTTCTTGGGTAAGCCGGTAAGACAATCTTGCGGCAACAATCTCCCGAATTTGACGTAAGAGAAGTTTTGGGTGAATAGCGCCGGATATTCGAGGTCGTCAAGGAATATCTTGCGCAGGTATATCAATGCAGTAGTAGCGGAGCAGTCCACATCAGTCTCCAGCGACCATGTCAAGAATTTCAAGGACTTGCTCTTTTGTTTTGAGAGGGATAGGGTTGCCTTCTGATCAGCAAGAATCTTTTAAACTATTCTCTGCCATTTCCGTTTTCTCTAAGTCTTCTCAGCACCTAAAGTTCCCTAAAAATTTCATCCAGAGCATCTCCCGCATCACTATTCTCGGGTTCGAAACCGCGTATGCTCAAGACATCAGCTATCTAGGGTTTGGACTACATAATTTTCTTGAGGTCATCTTGCTTATGACTGTTCACAGGAGCATTATACTTAAGCACCGAAGGAAAGAGGATGCAAGAGGTCTCGCCATGACCAACACCTAGAGGTCCCAACTGATGGCCAATTCCATGATTAGCCCCAGGCCGTGCTTGCCGTTTCAACATGATTGTGCCTTTATTACTCCGAGCATACAACTGAACCTTGGTTCCTCATTGGCCCAATTCTCTTTGGTTTTTAGAAGATTTGGCCCGATCACTTCGAAAGCATCTCTTGCGTCTTCGTCAACAAGTTCGTCAATCGGAGGCATACTGGAATTTGCTTCAACGCAGTGATCGATGGCACGTACGCTATTCCACAGCCAGACCCATACTGGGGTTGTAACGGTGAGTTTAGCATCGTCGATAGGATAAGCCTGGGGCAACAAAACGAATGACCAGTGAGAAGTTTGGGTCCGGTTTTCGGTCAGTCCCGCCAGTATAGTTTGTATACTTGCCACCTGACCGGGTCGTTGGAATGCAGATGAGTGGTACGTTGGACAGACGCAAGGGGTGTCAGAGGCCTTTTTGGACATCAGAGTGGTATTGGCTGGAAATTCTTTCAAGAAATCCAAGGATCTCTGAGACCGAGGTGATACCATTGGCCATGAACAGAATCATTGCCTTAGCTCCGTCCACAAGACTGTCTCTGCCGATTGTAATGAGACAATCGGCCTTTTCGAAATTGCATCTTTGGTGCATTCCGCCACCTCATCCCAAGGCGTGTGGGGGGTGATATGTCGGGCCATGTGCCTGCGTGCCGATCTCCAAGGGCATGTTCCAGCCTCGTCACCTCTTCGATGTTCTTGAGGAGCGACGTAGATGCGGTGATATAGGCCCATGAGGGATTAAATGTGTTTTAAACATGGAACGAGCACGATTCTTCAAACGGCAGACCGTAAGACACGTAAACAGGGTTTTCGAGATCAAGTAGTGGTAAATCCAGCCTATGTTTCACCTATCACGCTGGGCGTATTTTGATCATAGATCTTTTCAAGAGCTCCAAACCGATATAGCACCGTGATATGACTGGTATATGGGCTCGAGAAGATTTAAAGACGCCTTAATCAACTCTTCCCGGCCTTTGTCGGCTGTAGATGGTGTCACATATTTGGTAACGACGAAGCAGATCCTTGGGGCTGAATTCCCTGAACTTCCCAATCTTCAGACTGCATCTCGGGGCGCCCGGCTCATCTACGCCCGATATGTCTCTGACAACTGGATGCCGTGTGCTTCCTCTATATCAGCACTCAAGAGAGTAACAAAGAGGTCTGTCGGCTCTCGAGAACGCCAAATATAGCAAGAAGTAGAATCAGCCAACCGGCAATACCCGCTGGCATTCACATGAAACGCTGTTGCTTCAGATTCCGCCCTGCTGCCGCCAGCGAGGATTCATTGTCCGCCCAACATCCACTGCATTCTTTGCAGTCTGGCAATAGGCCAGCAAAACACCGTTTGGTAGGTCAAATGGGTAGAGTGGCAAGATCTTTGACGCCTCCTGGTGTAAAAATATTCCCCGTGCGCAAGAGTGCGGCGGTCTTCTGTGAAGAGACCACGCTTTCCTTTCGTGAATGCTATCAAACTTCACTTCACTACTACTGTGTGCAAGTATCGCGGGGTTCCATAGACAATCTCTTTTGTTTCTTCGGTCGTGTTTCTTTCTTAGTGTTGCTGGTCAACTCCTACTTGTCCATATATACCAATTATAATCGCACAACACATTTAAAAGCATCTTCTTATTGAAGCCGTTGGGGAGCAGGAAGGTTTTTGCGCTGGACGCAGAAGTCAACGAATAATACCAAAAGGATCGATAGTCGAGATTTGTGGCCGCTCGTGAACTCGACTTCGATATTTATGACTGGATCCATGGCGTTTCAAAAGACTTCAGGCGTACATGTCAAAGGTAATTTGCAAAAAATCGTTGATGGACGCAGAGCTTCAACGACCGAGGCCACAGATGCTGAGATGGACTTGAAACACCGACCTCTAAGGACATCTGACCCAGAAGCTGAGACAGAAGACGCAGAGTGGTCGGATAAGAAAGAACCGCCTCGATTTTCCACGTTGTTTGAAAACACACCACCGCTATCAGATCGGATACTTGATAGTCAACCCTGGCAGAGGCGCAAATCTGGTGTCTTGATGCCCACCCCGATTTTCATCCTCCTGGTTATCATCCTGCTGTTCGAGAGTACCCTGTTGTTCGCGTATACAGTCATTGGCCTCTACAATAACCTACCACAACGCCTGGTACCATCGATGAAGACAACTTGCGACTGTACAGCTTTCGAAAAGCAGCCTGCAGTCAACATCGCACCAAACTTCATGATGCCGCAAGCGCAGGCACAAGTAACCGTCACACAGACGGTGACCTCCTTACGGGCTGGTTCAATCCCGGGTTCCCTTCCAGCATCGACTTCAAGTATTATAAGCAGCATTACATTGTCCAGCCCATCATCCACATCAACTATCGAAGCTTCTTCGCAGGTTGCTACGATCGCTTCAGAGGTCCTTAGCCTTTTGAGCGCACACACATCTTCTACGACTAGTTCGTTAAGCTCCACATCTGCAACGCCAAATGCTGGCGTCACTACTTCGACTGAGATTCTTTCTGAACTACCCGCTTCGCCCAGCACTGTGAACAGCATCAAGCTGGTTACTATTGACGCTTCGGGTTCCACACTGCCACCGCGATCTACTGTTACATCGATCAAAGTCATCAACCCGTCGCAAGCCGCCGCCGAGAGCAGTGTGCAGGCTGCGTTGGCAAGCATTTCAGAAGCTCTTTCTGTAAAGCCAATCCATTCGAGCACCCCATCCATGACTAGCGCAAGAATTTCTTCGGCCAAAGAGACACCTGCTGCGGTGTCAACATCCAGCATAGAAGGGCGATCCGCGACCGCTTCGAGTGGTGCCGCTTCCACAAGTGGGTTCTGCATCGGCGGTTCGGGCGCAGTAGAGCTTGACTGCGTTCCAAAACCCTGACGGATCAAAGTATGCTATAAATGGATGACTTCCGATTTATAGAACGCATCAAGTAGTTGAGATGGATCTGTTTTCACCGTAGAACTTGACGAGTATGGATCATGGAATGATCGTATGCATGAATGAATGGAAAGGGCGAGGCTAGTTATTGCTGAGGACTTGTCTGAGTCTGCGGTTTGCATTTGTAAAATATGTCTATCATTCAGGACCCCTCTGCTTTCCGTTGAAGTCTCTTTGCCAAGCCTAAGGTCACTCAGTCGCTCTTCAAAAATTTAGCAATCTTCACATGGATTTCCGCCAAGGGCATGCAGTATGATTTTCTGGTAACCGCCAACACCATCCCACAGTTGATCTTCAGTTAGCGCCTCATGGTCACTATGAGCCACCAATATACTTCCAGGGCCATAAAGATACCGCTTTTGGTTACGGACGGTCTTTTCAAGCCAAGGAATATCAGTACCATAATTGACAGTGATTGCGTCGAAGCCCGGCACATCGTGATCTATATCGATTGGTCCGTATCCTTCGGACGGGAAATCAAGTTCAACGACATCTTCTGGCCTCATGTGCTCGCCTAGAAATGATTCAACGGCCATATGCACCGTCTTCCTCACCGCTTTCTTGATGGATTCAGGCGTGCCTTCCGCAATTCGAACTGCAATCTTAGCCGAAGCATCCTGCGCCACAACATTGGAGGCAACGCCCCCCTCTATCAAGCCGATGTTGAAGGTAGTTATACCGTACTTATCTGATACCGGCAAATTCTGACCAAGCTCCATAAGCGCAGCAAGACATCTGACGAGAACCTCATTGGCACTACGGCCGAGCCAAGGGTATCCAGAGTGGGCAGCCTTGCCTTTGGCTTTAATTTGTATCATGAGAATGCCCTTGTGACCTGAATTTCGACCATAAGCACCTGTGAAACCTCCGATGGGGACATACGGGTAGTATAGTACCAGCTGCGAGCTTGCCTTCGGTCGGCTCGCCGAAAATAATCGTCTGGGGATCCAAATGCAATTCATTTGCTGCACGCATCCCTTCTCCACCCACTTCTTCACCAACGACGTACAGTAGAACGACATCATCAGGATCGATCTTTCCAGATGAGAGAAGATTGTTGACCGCCACAACTTGGGTGGCAACGGAAGCTTTCGCATCTACACTACCTCTCCCATGAATGGTCTGGCGATCATGTGCATATGGGTAAAAGGGGGGTACCTATCTCTTCATCAGCCGCAGTTATTCGTCTTGATAGAACCATGCATATTTACTGTGTCAATGTGACTGGTAACTAGAAGCTTTGCATTTCCCCTCTTCCCCGGCCATGCCACGACGTTGAATCGCTCAGGATCTGTCTGCACATTCTGCTTTTCAACGTGGTATCCTTGGTCCTTTAGACTGGAAGCTAGCCATTCCCCTACAGCCTTTTCGTTTCCAGTGACACTCTCAACCTGTGTGAGATTCTTGTGGAAATCGATGAGGTCGTGTGTAAGGACAAGTTGCCTCGTCTCCGGCTTTAAAATTTCCTGATGCAGAGTTACAGCATGGGTATAACTCGTAACAATGGCCAACAAAAATGCATTTGCTGCCTTCATGATCACAATAGATACATGAGTGAGTGTGGGAATTGACGTAAAGAGAGGATGATGTTCGTCTTCAAGGACCAGGCTAGTTTCGAATCCCCCGCAATTGGTCCGTTTGTTTCGTTTGACGGTTTCCGGGGCACCAACCATGGCTCCCTGTCCATACAATACCCGCTGTCAGCCAAACACTCCCTGCGCCATGGTACGCGACTTTATGTGAACTGTAAAGAAGGCGCTTGCATGCCCGTTTGTGCTCTTGGGTTAGGGTAAGAGCGGCGGCGTGCTGTGATTGACGAATTGTCCGTCGGAATTGACTGATTGCGCTTGCTCGCCATACAATCCAGAGGACCGTCCGAGCATACATAGTCATGAGACAACACAAACGCAGATGGGCTACAACGATCTGATGGTACATCGACATCAACGTAGAGGCCTGATCCATTTCGAAGAATCAGAGCTTGCCGACGTCCGTTGCTGCAATGGCGGGCAATGTGAGCGCCTACTGCGCTGATCCGGAAACTCTTTATACAAAACAAGCATGCATAGGAGGAGGCAGTTTCGGCAAGGTCTACAAAGGTGTCGACAAGCGGACGGGGCAGTCGGTTGCGATCAAGATTATTGACGTCGAAAATGCTGATGACGAGGTGGACGACATCATTCAAGAGATATCTATTCTGGCGGGCTTGAACTCGCCGTACGTGACAAAATACTACGGGTCGTATCTCAAGGGCAGCGATCTATGGATCATCATGGAGTTTTGTTCAGGGGGTAGCTGTGGTGATATGCTCAAGCCTGGGGTCATCGCCGAAGACTACATCTGTATTATTGTAAGAGAGCTGCTGCTAGGACTGGAATACCTACATGCGGATGGAAAATTACACCGGGATATCAAAGCTGCAAACATACTTCTGGGGGCCAACGGGCAAGTCAAGTTAGCAGACTTTGGTGTTTCTGGCCAGCTCACAGCGACCATGACCAAGAAGAACACGTTTGTGGGCACGCCTTTCTGGATGGCACCGGAAGTCATTAAGCAGTCCGGCTACGACCATAAGGCGGACATCTGGTCGCTTGGAATTACTGCCCTGGAGCTAGCACTCGGTGAGCCTCCGTACAGCGACATTCATCCCATGAAAGTGCTGTTTTTAATCCCCAAAAACCCCGCCCCTGTACTGGAAGGCAATTTCAGTAAGGACTTCAAGGACTTTGTATTCAGATGTCTCAGAAAAGAACCACGAGAGCGTCCTAGCGCAAGAGAATTGCTGAAACATCCTTGGATTCGCAAGGCGAAGCGGACCGCTTATCTCACCGAATTGATAGAGCGGCATGAGAGGTGGCAAGCTACCCACCGAGACGACAAAGCGAGGGACAATGACGACGAACGAGATGAATCCCCGGAGCGCGACAGCGACGATGAAGATCTATGGGATTTCGGAACGGTCAGGCCGGCAGGCAAAAAAATGGGTGGTAATGGTGGACTCAAAGCGATGAATGATTCTGGGATGAATTCGCGAAACTCACCCACCCCTACATCACCTTCTAAGCGCTCGGTATCAAACAAGGAGAATTCATATGATGACCGTCGAGATGATAATACCTGCAGCACAGTAAAAGGCAATATGCTCCCTCCGCCGGTGCCGAAGACGCCTTCGCCTTCGAAGGTCCATGCGCCTCTGGAATCCCCTGGTAAAACTGCTAAGGTGCCATTGCCAGAGACACCGACGCGAAAGCCAGTGGCTCACAAGCAACAAAGCGAGACGCTGCAGCAGCCGAGAGCATCAGAATCTTCTGCAATGTCTCCTAGGCCGCCTCCGACGCCACAGACGCGAGAGCTTCTGAATGACGACTTTCTGCAACAAAGCATTGCTAGCGACATGTCACAGTATATGAAAGGCCTTCAGCTTCACGATGATCACTTTGGAGCGCCAAATTTGTCATCCATGCGGCCGACGCACCCTCCATGCACAAGTGTTGATGGCGCAGTGGAATGGCCAGCCGCTTCGAAGAGTCCAAGCCCCAACGAACTGTATCAGAAGCCACTGCCAGCTTTTACACCGCCATCAAGCAATACAACGTCACAACAACCATCCCCGACCACATCATCATTGGCCAACGAGCCAAAGCCAAAGGCGACCTTGGATCCCTCGGTGATTCCCCAAAGTCAAGGCAAAGTGGTTCCCCAAACGCGCCCATACGACCCTCAAGCGATCACCGCGCTCAATTCAGTCATCATACCAGCCCTTGAAGCAGCGCTCCATCGGCGTAGCTACCAATTAAGCTTGCTGCAAAAGCAATACAATATGTCACAGAGCAACCGCAGCTCTGTGAACGCCGCCGCCTCCGCCACCACCACCGCCGCTGTTGAGGGACGAGCAGCGATCTCAGCTGACGTTGCGCTCAAGCGCCAAGCACACGACCAGATACGGAAGTGCATGGGCAAAGTGGCGAAGCTCTTTGCCGAGATCGATCGTTGGGACTCCGAAGCGCCTGTTGGCATGGGCGATGGGGTGGAGGGTTTACTGGAGGGCTTTTTGGAGGAAGTGCTGTGCCGCGTGGAAGCGGAAGATGCTTGAGCTTCCGAGCGGGTGTACAGCCTGGTTGTTGCATACGAGGTTGAGTCTTCATGTCGATTTCCTGGAAGGGACTCAGAGCGGGTAGGGATCATGAGCTTTTCATATCTCGTTACGAACTCCATTGATACTGGGGATAATACATGCTGGTGTCAACGCAGAACACCCGTCCCATGCCTCCTCCATGCCGGTGCTTTTGCAATTTTAGATACTCTCTATTCGTAACCCGCGCTATGCAACGCTGTAGAGACGCCCTGCTATATCGCCTCATCGCTGAAATCTTTATAACCCTGCGTTGACAACCGTCAGACTCCTCTCCTTTGCTATGGTGAGCCAGTCAACTTGTTCGGTCCTTCCGCCCCTGGTCACCACGGCTCGCTGCTCTTCACAGACTTCTTGCAACAACTGCCGCGTACGATATGTGTTCTGCCCTATCCCACCATGGCGTTGGAAAGCTTTCATTAACTCGATCGCCCGAACTTTAAGATCGGACTGCACCGTGGCGACTCCGGCGATTAGAAGTGGGAAAACCACATGCCGATGCTCGAGAGTGTTCGACTCTAAGTAAAACTCGGCTAATGCAATGATTGAACGGCACCGGTGCTCGGTGTCGGCATGGATATTCGCTTGTTGCGCGATCGGGATCGTACGTTGACTGGGAAACATCGAGGTTCGAGAATACACTGTAGCTGTTTGGTAAAGTAAATACGCCTGCAATCATGTCAGCTCGGTTCATACTCTGCAATGCTGCGCGCGAATTCGAATCACCTGTTCAAACACCTGTCGCACTCGATTGGGGAGTTGGCAGGCGGCCTGTGGTGAGTCCTGTGGGAGAAAGTCTGGATAATATTCCGTCCAGAAATTCAGCAGCTCTATCTGCATCTGCGATACGCTTGCCTGCCACCCAGCGAGCACTGCTGGGGGGGCAGTTGACTGAGAGCTTACTTGTGTGCGACATTTTTGGGCCAGTCGCGCGAGCTTTGCAGTAATTACAAGCACACCTTGGCTCAACCGTAATACTTGTGGAAAGAATATGGCCTCGGTCTGGAGAAAGGGCTCTGGGGAGTTTGGATCCGTGATAGGAATGAGCTGCTCCAAAGACGGCAACATATCATGGTCCAGCAGAGTGCCAAAAAACTCACAGGACCCACTTCCGAGTAAGCACGCCTCCACATCTAGCTGACATATCCGCCAGAGAATGTAAGCATGCGGTTCTCTTCCCAATCGCTCATTTCGTTGGACTGCAATCTGTCGTAGATGGTTGAGATGTAAGGCCCACATGGTATCGTCCTCCACTAACGGCACGCATATATCGTATACAAACAGTAGAAAGTGCCGAAGAAAAACACCGTCAGACAACAGGTCGTCAGCAGTTGTCGGGGTGGCAGTCGACGAAATCGCCTGATGGTAATGTTGCATTGCTTCCTCAAGAGATCTATGGTACCAAGTCCTGTTAGCTCCAACTCGGTACTTGTTGGCGGCTGACCCCTTGACTGACACTTGCCCTCCGTAAGACAGGTTGAGAGCGCTAATTGCGCATATTGCATGGTGTAACTATAAAGCTTGTGAGCTCAGAAAATCATCTCGACAGACTCGGTTTTGGCGCTTACCGGAAGAAAGCGCACCGCTTCAAGCTGGAATACGTCTTCTGTCGATCCGGGTTTCAGAAGTAAGGGCTGTTGTCTACCGACGTGATCGCCCGCCATGAGCGGCAAAATGAGCCGGTGAATTATGTGCCTTCGAAAATGCCGAACGAGCAGGTCATCGGAGCTAGTGATGTGTGATTCTGGCAATGCCCTAACAGCAATACTCATATTAGGTGATGACGGCGTAATGGAGAGTCCCTGGAACCCGCTAGGGATGCTCTGGCTCCTCGCACTGGTTGCATTAGGAAAAGGCATTGCAGACGGGCTTGTGACATCGTCAAAGCGATCCAAAATCACTACATTGGGATCGGTGTTGGTTTTCGAACGCCCGAACGCTATCCGTGGACTGCCATGTAACGATATCTGGGATTGCACACTCATGCGCCTGCTGTTCTGTCCACTACTTAAGCCCATACTCGCAGCAGCGTATTCTGGCAATTGTTCAAAACTCTCGGGCGTGACCACGACGCTATATGTACCAGGCCGCTGAGTCTCGGCCTTACGTTCACGGTCATCATCGTTGGTGAGGACGGCGAAGGCTGGAAGGTCGTCGTAAAACCTCGCCCTGGGAGATGACGTTGAAGCTGGCCTAGAACTAGCTACGCCATGTCAGTGCTGAATATGACGCCGATGTTTATCAAGTTGCCGATGAATTTTCACCGTCGTAACGGTCCAAGAGAACAATTACCTACGATCCCAGACGGAATTCCCAGTGGTAGTCACATTTGCATATTTGTTCTGTGTGGAAGACGTCGCATCGCTGAACTATGGACCCGGTGTCAATTATCGTTTCCCAAATTCGGTGTGTGATACCCCTACGTACATTCCAACGATGATCCCAGTCACAATCGCGGTTGAGTCGTGTACAAGGCTATGTTGGTTTCAGCCATGACCATCTTCATACAGAAAAGACAATGGGCATACTCCACATCGTGGACGTATCTCGTCACATTTCACCTTTCCGGTTGTCAGCAAACAATATCAATACTCGACTGCAATTGCTTACCTTGCGCCCCCGGCAAGTCCAGCATCCGGCTCTAGATCGATGTGAAAGTCGTGGTGGCCTGCCCGATGACGAACCCGTCGGACGTCCGCGCGAAGGCGACGCCTGCGAGTCGCGGGGAGCGAGAGGAGGATATCTAGATCCCAATTGCGAAGATGAAGAGGACTCTTCATGGCGGTCTGCCATGTCGACAGCAAGGCGGGAGTAACCGAATCAAAACATGGAGAAGAAGCAACGTGAGGCAAATATTGGCGAGCGGAGAAAGCCAATAAAGCGTCGAGTACGCTTCTCCTGCGCCAAACTTTTTTGCAGATGACGAAGTCACTAGAATGCTGTCCCGGGGAAATATTGGAGTTGCCGTTCTTCTTTGTAGGATCAACCAACGGGCAGGTACACCAATCTGTATAAAAGAAATGAAAGATGGCCACCTCTCCACGAGCCTGCGATAGGCGTCGACTCGTGAGTGACCGGTGATGTTGCACAAATGCCTGTTGTCTCCGACGCACTGTAGACCTGGGATGAACTGACGCAGCCTGGGTCAAGAAAGGTAAATTGGGGTTCACATATCAAACAAGGCGGTCTCCGTTGGTGCGTACATCTCACACAAATGATCTCCATCTTCGAGAGCCGTGGTCGTCGTGGCTCATGCTAACCCCCGAACCCACTGCGAAGTGCGAGGCTAGTAGGATGCCATGAGATAACGCCACTCCTTCCCACGGCCCTCCTGGAAATCTGTGGCTGCCACGAGGCACGGCCGCTGGGAATCTTCAGTCCTAGTGCGATGACGAAGGGAGCCGCATCGGCGCCTCCCATTCGACTACTGCTGGGGCCAAACCTCGCCATCCAGTGCGGCTTATGGACCGAGATGCGGGCTGGGCCCAAAACATCGCCCCAAGCGAAGATGCGGCCCATTCCATACTTCTAGTCGCCGTCTTCGCCCAGCATTACTGAGCAGGTGAGGCCACGGCGCGTATTGCTCCTCCTGCAGAGCCATTCCGGTAAGTGGCGGCCACCCAAGCCAATGGCTGGGCTGGGCCTTGAAGCGGGCTGGACTATTAGTGGCATTAATACCTTGGAATCGTCCCGAAACGAGTAAGGCTCCTGGAAAGGTGCTGGTGACAGCATCAATCTGGCAGGTGTTCGCGTTGCACGACTTTGGTGATCACGCTTGACGGCCATGTTCAACCGGAGGTCGTAGTGTCGACGGGCATCCTCACATTCATCGTTCCCTAACACGCCACGTTTCTGCCACAAGTGGGTTTCGCGGCGGGATTGGGATGTGCCAAAAGCGAAACGACGCATGAGCCCAGAAGGGCCTCCCGGAGAAGAGGGATCGGGCCAACTGCTGGTGGAGAGTATGAGATCAGGATTTGCCAATTTGGGTATCCCATTGTCGTCCGAGACGGAGTTGAATCATACGCCGCGAATCGCATTTTGACTGAGTCTTCCGAAGATCAACGCCATTGCGTCATGCGAACTCTTGCGTCTTCTTAATGCGCCGACGTTATCTACATGTACCTAGGTAGCCATTTAGCCAACAATGCCGTCTATACGACATCGGTGCCGAAAAACTCTCACTATTCCTGCACCCCTTGTTGGTAACCCTTTTGGCCGTGCCTTTGTGGCGCTCTATCCACATCGCCATGCGCCAAGTTTATGCAGAATCAATACCCAAGCGGCCCACAGCCCTGGTTTGATTAGCGTAGCGGCGGCGAGCCACCCGCACGTGGAAGTGGCGCAGAAGCGAGACGTTCTCGAACCGCCACGGCGCTCTCTTTCTCTTGAAGAGCGAGAATGTCACCGGCCATCGCCGTCGCGTGGGTCGGAGAGATCTTCACCAGCTGCACAATGGCATCCGCTCTCAGTAAACGCAGAGCTTCCGAGCCAGGATCGGGGCGGAACAGGAGAGCGCCCAGGCGTTTGCGGCAGTTGTCTGACCAAATGGAGTCGCCGTGGCCCGCGTCGCCGATCCGTCTGAACAGGAGGATTAGAGAAGAGTAGATGCTTCTCTGGACAGGTGATGGGCTGTCTTGCACCCCCAATACTAGGTCAAAAGCTCGCAATGCCACTCCCTGCAGATCCGCTCCATTCAAGACGGCAGGGTTGATGGAGGCAAAGAGGCTCTCGACGGCGCTTGCCATTATAGCTTGTCTTCTAGAAATTGTCAGCTGCCATGGCAAAGGCGGTGTCCGGGATGGACAACACTCACATTTCGCCTGCTCGTTCAGAAGGCTGCTCCCCATCAATCTCCATGCGGTCATCAAGCGGGCCGGCGGAGAGGATTGGCTCTACAATCTCAAACACGGTCTGGCTTACGTCTTGATCACACTGCGCCAGACAGATGCGACCAAGACATTTGAGGGAGTGCTGCCGGTACGTAACATTTTGGCGTTTGGCTTCTCGCGTGGCAATCTATTCAGCGAGGTGTTAGCATGCAACTCTAATGACAAGATCCCGCGTCTTTGCCGCCTGCGAGCCATTGAGCGAACTGTGTTTTTGCGTCGGCGTCAAGCCGACGCGAGGTGTCTCCACGTCGAGTCTTCCGTGAACCTCTTTGGTAGATGTGTAAATGGCTGCAGATGCGCACATACCTGCATGATGGTAGACGAAATCGAGGTGTGCTGAGAATACCACGAGAAAGCCGTCTCTGCAAATTTGGCGAACGCGTACAGAACGACCTCCTTTCCATCCCATGTCTTACCGGCCATCGCTTTCTCCAGGGTTGGCCACAGAATCTCTGCCGATTTGGGACTGATACTTGGCTCCAGATTTGCGATGGCATTGGTCGCGTCCGCCACAGACCGTGCAGATGTGTGCTTCAGCACCCACTGGGGAGACTCAAGATGAATTGCACTCAAGTTGACAATCTCTGGCAGATAGAGAGCAATCGCCCTAGACCCTCCGACAACCTCATCCCAAGTTTTCTGGAACTGTTCCTTGACATATTCATCGGGGTCGTGTTTAGCGACAAAGACGAAAGGTAGCACTGAGGCTGCAAGCGCATTGAACCTATCATTAGCGTGTTTAGCTGTCGCAAATATTATCTCGCCGGAAGAAATGCTAAGACGGGTATTAGCTCACATCTCAGCATTGAATCCCACACGGACAACTCACGCTCGTTTGGGTGTGACAGACTCCCGATCTCCCTCCGTCTCAAAGTAGAGTTTCTTTGTGAATTCAAACAGTCGCAAAACTTGTCTATCCGAAGCTGTGCGAGCAACATATCCTGCAGCGAAAGCATAAGAACTAGATACCGTTTCATTGCGGTCTAGAACCACTTTCTCAATCAGTTTTAGGAAAGCATCTGCGAATGGTCTGAACAAAGGCATACGGCGGGTGCTGAGCGAGACCAATACCCTGCTAGCACCGACTTTCGACGGTAGACCAACCGCGGTTTTCATGATGTTTTCTAGACGTGGTTGGAGTTCCCGCATGGTCGAATCATCTAGGAGGTCTATACACCGCTCAATGGCTTCCATCAGAGGACTCGAACGGATGCTCGACAGTCTCATATCATCGATCTTCTGCTCTGTCAAGTTATATTTTGAAGCATTTAGATGGAGGTAGTTCACCGCTTCAGGCTCGAGAGCACTGAGTGAGCTCAGTAATCGTTCCACAAGTTCGGCGATGAAAGGTCGTAGCGTATCTTTACTGGCTTTCTTAATTATTTCTAGCAAGGTGTGGACAGAGAATGCTTGCACATCTTGTGCACTCGATTCCATACCAGATGGAGAAAGAAGAAACGGCAGAACGTGTTTCAGCATGGCCGAAGCATTCTTGGCTGATGAGTGATCTGCTTCAAGCGCTCTTGTCAACACGCCGGTGAGTGTGCGCGCAAGAGATGCTGCAGATGTACGCACGGACTCCTTGATATCATCTAGGACTTTGAAGCATTGCGTCCAGATTCGTTCCAGGTACTTTTCATATCTCTCATATGCTCTGCCTTGTACGAGGTCTGCCATCGCGGCGCAGCTCGCTTGTCGAACTCGCCATTCTTTGCCAAGAATGTTAAGCAGGAGATCTTCCATTATGTCGTCAAAATACTTGTCAATAGTGGCTGTAGAATCCTTCACTAATGAGTTCCAGATGTCGTTCATGGCTCGCTGTACAGCTCCGTTGGGATCGAAACGATAACGGAAAAGCTTAGGATACAGCTTGGGGTTGTCAGCCAAATAAGCATCCGCATTTGAATCGAACAAGACGTTGCTCAAGCCGAACCTTCCGAATGCTGCTCTGCTTGACCAAATAGCGTTCGATGAAGCCATAGACATGAATTTGTAAACTAAACTTGAGTCTCCAACCTCAGAGGCCAAACTCATTATGTCTTTGTATGTCGATACTGAACCATCACCTGTTGGCAAGGCGCCAGGCTCGAAAAGCTGGGTATCTGGCGACACTGTGCCCGCCAGCTGCGATTGATTATCGGAAGAGAAAGAAGATACGAGATCACGGACAAGATCATCCTTGATTTTCCGGTCACCTTTTTCGTACACCAGTCCGAGCCCTCTTGAGGCTGTTTCTTGTACCAGCTCGTCTCGATCTCCCAGACCACGCTTAAAAGCTGCCTGAAATTTAGACAATCTCTGCTGGATCTCCCTTTGTAGTCCACAAAATTGGACTAAACACAACAGCCATATCGTAGCTGCTTTCTTCAAAGCAGGTTTTGTATTGGCACAGTCGACCAACATGCGATCAGCAATACGACCCAATGTTTGATTTCTGTCAGGCTGTTGTGGTGGTGGACCATCGATGTCGAGCTTCGCCATCAAGGCTGCGGACTGCCATCCTGAGGCTATGTAACTGAACGCTTCGCCAACCGCAAAGTGGACTTCCGCTTGTCTAATTTCATGCAGCCTATGCAATTGCTCCTCAATATACATCAAATCGTTTTCCTTGTTTTCAGACTCCTCTGAAAGTATCATAGATAATTGTCCCAGGCACAGAATTGCGGTTTCATTGCCTTCTTTTGCCACTCCATAGAGCTGATCTACGATGGACCGTAGCTGAGCGCTTCCATCAATATTTGCAAAGGTTAGGGCGTTGAACATCGCTAATTGACCTAGAGAGATATAGCACGCCTCCAGCAAAGTCTTGTCTCCGCTTGACAATATTACACGGATTATCATGTGTAAATATTGATTGTATTCCGGTAATCCATGAAAATCCCGACCTCTATAGCTGCACCTACTAAAATAATATCCAAGTGAAGTGATCGCCCCGCGAACTTTATTGACGGTTGCTCCAACTGCAACATCCCACTTCTGAGTTGTTTCGAGAAGCTTTTTGATATCAATAGCTGTCTTTGTCCTGTCCGCTATCGGGTGAGACGCAAGTATTCCAAAAGCATGTGCTGCGAGTAATTGTCTTGAAAGTTGATTGCTTTCAAGAATTGGCATGAGATAGCTTGTTTCCGAAACCAATGACTGTATTATCATGTCAGGCACAAGTGCCAGGAAGTCGATGAGACTGGTATCAACTGGCGACTCTTGATCCACGGCGCTGATGAATGTTGCACAGATTAAAGTCTGTAAAGGGAGATGATCGGTCGAAGATGCCGAATGAAGATACTGTCGAATAGCCTTCCGGCCGTTTTCATCACTGAACGCGGCAGAATCTACCCGTCTTTCCCAATCATTGTCCAAATTAACAGGGATCTTTGCCTCATTAAAAGCTTCCTGAAAGAGAATGTGGCGAGCGAAGGCTGTCATATGAGAGAAACAAGTGTGGTGAGCTTTCTTCACCTGGCGGATTGTCCACAATGGTTCCGACGTCTCCTCTGAAGTACAGCGAGGAAAGAATTGTGATATCACTGCATCAAATCTGGGAAATACCAAGTTCTTCGATTCGATTACTCCTAAATGTCCATTGAGCATTTGATACCAGTATGGGCTCAATCCTCTCTCGGCTTCTTCGCGTACTTCTGCTCTATCACTGGTTGCGCCTACGCCCAGAATGTTAACCCACCGAGCTTTGACTGAGGCGTAAGGCAAACACCTGTTTGCAAAACGTACGACTACGTATCTCGTACTTCGTACGCGCTTGACACCATTGGTCTCTCCGGACTGCAACATTTGGTCAATCAAAAGCTCCTCGAAAACTCCTTGTTCCTCTTGATTGAGCTTGATGCGAGCCAGGGCAGTCAATAACGTGGAAAGAGCTTCTTCTATGCTGACAACTATTGAGTTTCCCGAAGTATCCTCGCCCAAAGAGTCGAAGAGCCAGCGTAGTAGATCCAGTGTTGGGTGTTCGCTCTCGACCAGCACAGTTCTCGGACCTGTTTTCGCAAGGAGACCAATGATTTCGTAGCAATAGCCGCGAGACACTCGATCCTCGTTTAGTCCAGGCTTTGGCCACCCTTGATTCTCGATGAATTCTCGCAATTTCTGAATCGCATGAGGTGCTATAGCATGCAAGCTCTCTGATGAGCCATATCGCGCCACAAAACTTATGTACTGAAATATTGCTGAGCGGAGCTTCATCATCTCACGACCAGCATTGGCACTGATAGGCTTGGATTAGTTGAGAGTTTCAATAAAGGAAGGATGAAATCTAGGAGGAGAAGCACAGAGGGTCTAGCATGGCTCGCCCGTCTACTATGCCGAGTCCCAGAGGCGTGGCGCTTACCTTGCTTGAGCATTATGCATGAACACGTCTTCACCATCAGGAATCTCTACGGAAACCCCATCATTTACCAGCCTCATTATGTCATTCGAGAACGTCGTGCTTTTCGTAGATTTACTGAGCAGGGCCAAAATTTTTAATCGAAGGGGTCCTTTGACCCTTGGTGCTGTCTTTTCGCCAAAATAGAGGCCGAACAACGTTTTGAGAAGCTTCTCATCCTCCAGGTCCATCGCAGGCAATGCTCGTTTCATCAGATCTTCACCTGCATCGGATATTATCGAAGCTGCATCCGCTGACGCGAAGAGCGCAGGGAGGAACCTTTCCTGATCGCCAAACATCCCGCTCGATAGGAATTTGGTCGCCAAGGTTTTTGTTCGAAGCAAATTGAGGCCACCCTTGTCGGGGTTCCATACGTTCTCCTTCCCCGACATGTTGAGAAATGCATACTGTTCCGGATCTAGGCCAGCACATGTCTCGTGGCCAGACTTCTGAGGTACGAAAAGAAGCAGCTTGCCAAGCCAATTTGCCATGTATTTGGCGTCATCGTCCGAGATTCCGAATCGGCTGCGCATTTCAGCATCCTCTTTACTACCACGTAAGGGCATGGTAAAGTATTCCAGAAGCCGTAGAAAGAGATTGAATATCTGTGGCCCCTGCAAACCGCTCTTGGAGATGCCAGAGACAATCATAGGCAGAAGCTCCGCCTTGTCCTTGGCGGGCATTCTCTCCACACCCTGCTGAATGAACATTAAGTCGAAGTGACGAATCAAAGAGTTTTCCTGGCCCTTCAGTTGATTTACCAGAGCTTTTACAGGGAGCTGGATCGATTGCGGTTTGGTTCGCGTGCTTATGTGTTGACATATTGAGATCACCTTATTTCGGACGCTGGTATGCTCTGAAGCCAACTTCAAAAGCAAAGGTGCCAGATATGTCCCTAGGATAGATTCCAGCTTCGTATCTGAGTCAGCTAGAGCGATACGCATCTCGACCTTCCCAAGAAGTGAGAGCTCACGCTCCTCCGATGACTGCATGTTTCCTGCCATTTGTTCCCGGCATTCGAGGTGGCGCTGCAAAATTGTGAGTGTCTCAGAGCTTACGAGATTCCGCAATCATGGTGATGGTTAGGTCTCACAAATACAATAGCACTGAGACGGCCTACTAGATTTAAAGGCTCTCGGCAGGCAACATTGTCTACGACAGGCGTCCCTAAGGCATATGTCAACGTCACTAAATAGTTCGCCACGGAAACAAAAAACGCAACCGGGCTGCAGCCTCATGATATTAGGCTCGGGCCGAGCTACCCATCAGCCACCGCACATGGGACACCGGCCTTGGCAGTCTCCCCAAGTGTGGCACTTCCGAACCCCGTATTGCTAATTTTCTTGACTTCAGGTGCGCTGAGAAGCGCTTCCAGCACGTGCGTGTTCATGTCATCCTTCGTCCAACCTTGATATCTCAGTCATGAGGAAATGGCAGATCTCGACGCCAGTGTGGAGGACGTTGATGCCTTCAGTTTGTTGCTCCCCCTACCATACCGGCTGTCGACCGTTTTTGTGCTGGGCATATGGCTCTGGGGCTTGAATCTCCATGGTTTATCGAAAGTGCAGATTGTAAGCCCCCTCTAGCTTGGAATCAGCCTTCGAATTCGTTCCTGACCTTGTGTAGGATGCATTGGCATTGATCAGGTATCAACCAGTACGCAGCAATGACCCTCCACCATATCTGCGTGTCTATCGATTTGCGACCGTCTTGACCGCGCCGCTGGCGGCATCGATCTTCTTGTTTTGGATGATAACTTTGGGAGGGGACAAAAGCCGGGTAGTCTCATACGAGGTGCTCCCGAACATTACGTTTATAACCCTCTTTTTCCTCGCCTTCCTTGTCCCACAGCGATGGCTTTATCCTACGACTCTGTGGCCAAGCCACGGTCGCTCGCGCATGCTTTGGACGTTGAGAAGGATAGGAGTAGGCGGCTTGGCAAAACCAGAGGATGGGAAGTTTGGAGATGTTCTTTTAGCCGACGCGTTGACTTCCTATGCGCGACCGCTCTCGGAACTATACATTGCTTTCTCTATGATGGTTTTACGGCGTCCCACAACAGGCAAGATAGATCGTTCATCTGCCATTGTTGTACCAATCTTACTGGCGGTACCATTCGTCATTCGGTTCCGGCAATGTTTGAAAGATTCCCAGCCAGCCAATGCGCTCAAATATGCGACCGCTTTCCCAGCCATTGCTCTTAGCACTTTCATGCGGGCACAAAACCCTTGGCTTGATCATGACAACCTCCATGCGCTATGGATATTGGCAGCGTCAACAAATGCTCTCTATAGCTTTTACTGGGATGTAACAATGGATTGGGATTTAACCTTGTTTTCTTCCAAGCGCAAAAGCAGTGAGTGTAAGGATAGAATACCCAAGAATTTGCCTTTAACGTATAATGAAGATGTACTGATTTCGTACTAGTCCCTTACGGTCTGCGTCGAGTGCGATACTTTGATGATCCGCAACTGTATTATGCGATGATTTTCGTAGACCTGCTTTTGCGCTTCGCTTGGGCGTTCAAGCTTTCGCCGCACCTGGAGCATTACTATGACATTGAAGGTGGTATCTTCCTTTTGGAAATTCTTGAGGTAATTCGACGCTTTTTGTGGATTTTCTTCCGGGTGGAGACGGAATGGGTTAGAACCAAGCGTAATGGAGACATTATCCTCAGCGATTTAGGGCCGAGATTAGATGAAGATTGAATTTACCTCATTTCCCGTTGTACACAGTTGTGTCTTTCGACTCGGAAGAAGCAGCATTGACTCAATGAAGGCATTAACTGAATGAGTTTGGGGACACGCCAACGATTAGTTGCGTTAATAGACTCAAAGTCGTAAGCTAATTCAACTGGGAACTTAGCTTACCAACTCCCTCCTGGCGGCTACTCATGCCCATACAGTATGCCATGTTAAATCAATGATGCCATGTCGAACCAGCTCCCAGACCCACCACCTGGAGCAATTTTTCGAACCTCGGTGTTCCAAACCCGCTTGCAGCGTCCCAACCCGATGTTGCTACGAATCCGGTCGTATTGCATCCTAGAGCACTTCCTTTTGTTACATCTGCGAATGCCTGATAACCCTTCTTATATAGCCATGGGTTCAGGAAGCCCAAAGGAGCTTTACCTGCCGCAATTAAAGCATCATTCAGAAGACTGAAGATCGCAGCCGCTGTAGGCGTGGCGGCTGAGGTGCCGTCCACAAGGTGAATGGCGCCATCCCAAGCAATTGTATAATTAACTCCATACGCCGCAATGTCTGGATATGCGCGACCGGAGGCGTTGTATAGATGCTTGAAAGCCGAAGGAATCTTAGGGAGGTAAGACTCTACAGCGGCCTGCTGGTATTGCGGACGAGCGAAGTAATTGCTGAAACCGCCTCCACTGGAGAAGTTGTTCCTCGGGTCGAACGCAACTACTTCGGGTTCAAAATTGACGGTAGCTGTCGATGGAACAATTAGTATTTCCAGGAAGACCTGAGCTTGCACGCGGTGTTGTTCTAACTTACCACCAACCGAAGTGACATACGGACAACTGGAAGGGAACAACGGGATAAACTCCGTCCGGTTATTCACGTTACTCAGGCAAGCTCCTCCAGACTGTACGCCACTGACCCCTCCGTCCCCGCTCCCAAAGATGACCGAAACACCACGAGCTCCAAGCTGAGCAAAACCTTTACATACGACCTTCGCATAAGACTCTGGCACGGTCTGCTCATCATCTTCATATGAGTTGGAAACGACTTGTGGGACGAAAGGTTGAGCGAGGACGTAATTCAACCAAGTCAGGTATGGTTCGTTATCAACGGTCGGGTTGTCCGCGTCGGGCTTGAATGGAGGGCTGCCACCCGTGGAATATGCAACGAGAGGAGTCGGAAACCCAAGTCCGAGAAGCGTCTGAACATCTAGCCCACCTTCGACTCCAACACCATCTTGGAGTTGTGTGGAATTCTCCCGAGATTGTTGTAGCGTACCACCGTTGATAGAGATCTGAGAGAAAGTGTACGCCGCCGACACGGCATCGGGGCGGTAGTGTCGCAAATATATTTCAGCATCCGAACCTAACATTATTGTTGTAGGCATCAGCGCATATCTCTGACAAGTGGGCCACGAGAATGAATTTGCATACGGTTATTTATCTCTCCCAGGTAGTCGGTTAGCGCTAAGACATTCTTCCCGGGAACTTGAGGCCTGTAATTCACGGTCTCGTAGAGCGTCCTTAGACAGAGCGGTGTAACGGCACTTTTGTTGCACGTGTTCTGCACAGTGGGGTGGTCAACGTGTAAATATGGTTGTGCACCTATGGCTCCGTCGGGCACACTGGTCCAGGTATTGCTTTGCCGTATCGTCCTTAGAAACGAAGTGGTCGGTTGGATGGCTTCAATATGTTCGTGTAGGTGCAACGGCAACTTCCACTCTGTAAACCCATCAGGTACAAACCGTCAACAGGTGACTAGCATACATGGCTTGAAATGCCGAGTGGAACTCACCTGAGGTCCGGAGAAGCTTTGTTCCATCGTCGTGCTGAAATACCGAGTATTTTGTCTCAAGTAGTTCCTCAATCTTTGATACAGGAAGGGTGAATGATAACACGTCTTTAGCTTGACTGTATGAAATCCGGTCTGGATCGACATGTTTATGCAACCAGTCTTCAACCAGCGAGAGTGTGTCATCGCTTGGTCGAATGAGTTCGTGGATCTCTGACGGGCGTAAGTGTTGACCGTAACGAGCGTGATCCGGATCAGAAACTGGCACGGAGACTTAACTTCATGGTGTTAAGGGATAACTTTGTGTCTGCCAACCTTCGTATAGATGCCGCTCCAACTCATCAAAATGGTTCTGGCTCAGTGCAACTTGTAATCGAATCAATTGGCCGGCCGGCGCATCTGCCACCCTGCGAAATGATGAAGGGATCTTGAATGTTTCTTTGACTGCATATCGGCTCTCGATTGGGTTTGCTGCAACCAATCCGCTGCATATAAGGGCTGTAAGGCCCAGAGATGACTTCATCGTAGACCAGCCAGTATAATCAGCGGTGATAAAATGCAAGCACACGTTAAAAACCTGAGAACTCGGAAGATTTAATTATTTGTGCCTTGCATCGGATATACGTGGCTCAACTCCTTCGTTCCTATATTGTTTGCGGCTATCGAGCCAGCTCCACTCCTATCAAAGCGAATTGATTACAACCTTCCCAAGCTGGAAAGTTCACTAGAAATGACTTGATCAGCGCTTGGTTGACCGTGGGTTAGTCTGCGGGGCAGCAACGCAGATCATCTAGATTCACACCTAGGTGCACAGGCACAAGATCCTTTTAACCAACCGGGGCCTCGGAATCGAGACATTCTAGATATGCTCTTCCTCCGGATACGAGGGCTTTATATCAAGATGGATGCTTTGTGTCTTGGCATTGGCGGCTCAGAGGTAACTCCAAGAAGACTTCGTAATCACAGTAAAAGCGGGCGCGATTTTTGATCGACCAAGATGATGATTTCATGAATCATAAGTTCCAATTTTCCGTAGGTGTTAGGATTTCACGGACATCACCGCGCGGAAGTTTCGGCAGCCACATGGGACGGCATGACTGCAGTCGCCGCATCCAACAACACCTCTTCCTATTGCGATGAGATTCGAAAGGAAGGAGGGCCTATGTACCAATTGCCCGTCTGAACAGTCCACACCGCGGATATTCGTATAAATCCCCCTAGAGATTAAGAGCTCCTATGAATCGTAGCGCGGCATCTCAAAGCTTGCATCCCCAACTCGTGGCTGAAAATGCCAGTCTAACTTTGAGACATGATGGAATAATCGGACCAATATCTTATCTCAATCCCACGAGAGCTCGATATGACTTTGCAAGCTCCCGAGCGTCGAAAGTGGAGGGAACTGATATTCCCGGCAGAACATCACGGCCGATTCGAGCACAGTATGAGTGGCGGTCGCGAGACAACCGAAAAGGTAAGTCCCGGAAATTTGGGGCGAAGCAATACTGCTTATAATGAGAAACCAGTTCGTACATCGAATTGCTGATATGGTTTCCAGGCCGTCATATTCTCATCGTACCTTCAGATGAAGCGCCTCCTTTGAGTGCTAACATCCGCAAGATTGGTCATGGCATCTATCGCATGGCGACCGTCTGGGCTATCTGGGACGTCTCCTGGTGGATTGGTGTTTGCTTCACCTTTGGGTCTGCTATCTTCATTATTTGTGGGTTTTTCTACTGGCTCCCATTGGTCGCCTCCAGCACAAAGTTTCCTGGTGAAAGTGTTTACGGCGGTGGAATTACCTCCTTTATCGGCGCGACACTTTTCGAAGCCGGCGGTCTCCTTCTCATAGTGGAGGCTACGAATGAAAAGCAATCCGGCTGCTTTGGGTGGGCGCTCGAACAGGAGTTCACCGAAACGTCACCATCCAAGGCTTGCAACAGCACCAAATCGTCTTTTCGCAAATCCGCCAATGCCGCACAAAAGTTCGTCCAATCGCTCCCAAACTCGACTGTCTCCTGCCGTTACCATCCGCAACCAGATTCCTGCACGCACAGCCATAATATCGGTTTTCGGCGCTCACGTGTGCTCCTCGAGGCATCTGGTCGCAAATGGGAATGGTGGCCGACCTGGCGGGAACTGGCAACACATTATTTCCATGAAATCGGCTTTATCGGCTCCTTCGTCATGGCCATTGGCGCGACCATCTTCTGGATCACAGGGCTTCTTACCCTACCAGGCATCTATAATCACCTCTCACACGGAGTGCTTGACGGGCTCTACTGGCTCACGTATCTCGTCGGTGGCATTTGCTTTACTGCAGCTTCCGTTTGCTACGTGTTAGAGACACAGGAGAAGTGGTGGAAGCCAGCTCCGCGATCCTTAGGGTGGTGGATTGGAGTATGGGATGGAGCTGGAAGTGTAGGTTGGGTCATAGCTGCAAGCTTTGGATATTGTAGCGCGAGCTGGTGTGCGTATCAGAGTAATCTGACGCTATTGTGGGCAAGTTGCTGCTTTTTGATCAGCAGTCTGCTCTTGTGGTACGAGGCGCTCGATAAGTATCCGATTGTGACGGATCGTAAGGGTAGCAGTAGTTGATGGTCGACAACGACGAATACGGCGCTATAAGATAAGACATTTACATTGATGTGCCTGTCCTTCGGCCGAACTTGTCCCTCGGATAATTTTCATTTGAGGCTAGCACTCGATCCAAAAATGATAGCAGTCTTCGTGGGGCGAGCAAAAAATATGAGTGGGGACGAAGCAACTGCACAAACCATGTATCGTGTATGTGTACCGCCCTCTACAATGTGAGAACAGCCAGGAAATACAGGCCGCCAAACTCCACGCTAAAGATCACCACGTATTTGGTAGATACTCCTGCTACCTTGCCACCCGCTCTCATCGGCCACCTCTCAACCAGAAATTGCCTTCGCATGAACCCAAGCATGCCGCATATCGCTCCTGAAGATATCGCTCTCCATATTCTTCGCACTCTTGCTCTTACCACTCGGGTACTTCTTCCAACCTCTCCCATGGCCGCGCTCTTTCCAAAGCGTAATCATGTCTGGCATACTTTCCATAGCTTTCCTCCTCACCTCCATCCGACTCTGCAGGGTGCGCTCCCAATGATGGCCCTTCACCTTCTGCCCTTCGCCTGTCCCTTTCACGCGCAGACCATGCTCGATGCGTTTTTGCGCTTTTACTTCTGGATGTTTGTGTGAGTATGGCATAAGTGGGAGGACATGATGTGCAGCAGCTAATTTGAAGAGCTGTGCTTGCCGGCGGAGGGAATAATGCGGAGGGTGCCAGTGGCCAGTCCGCGGATTTTTAAACGGTAGGAAAGGATTCTTCTTCCATGCGACAGCTTCACTAGGCGAATCTGCTGGAGCCTCGGTG
Source organism: Acidomyces sp. 'richmondensis' (assembly GCA_003545705.1). Lineage (NCBI taxonomy): Eukaryota > Fungi > Ascomycota > Dothideomycetes > Mycosphaerellales > Teratosphaeriaceae > Acidomyces > Acidomyces sp. 'richmondensis'. Next base: position 833,280 of record QVLQ01000009.1, on the reverse strand, counting down.
GGAATGGTGGTAGAGGAAGCGCCGACATTGGGATCGGAAGAAGATGTGTTTGCTGCTATTTGGACTCCCTGGACGGGTTTCGAGACGGTTGCAGAGGCAGTGATTTGGGGCGGCGGGAAACGCTTGAAGAAGTGCAGCAACTGCCTTGGCAAAGACTGAGCAAGGAGTATGTGCTGTTGCGTTGCGGTTGCCATGGTAAGGGAAAGGTCTGAAAGGATGGATGTGGAACGCAATGCCCGGTCGATGCAGAATCGACATGAGCGTTGCGGCGAAGCTCGGAGGTCTTGGCACAGCGATAGCATGCATGTTGAGCTTGGGACAGTTCGCAACTGTGCGCGTCCACTCGTGCCTAGCTTGCACTCACAGGCACTTCCTCTTCATCTGAGCTCCTCCCTTGTCCGAGTCGTTTGACAACAGACAGCCTCTAGCTGCAAAATACTCTCTCAGGGCCATCTGCATACTCATCTGATTTCCCAGCACCATGTCCTCGCCCTTCGCCATCAGTACGTTCTTCCATCCAGCGAGCGCACACACTACTAACCTGCTCGGATAGACGGCGGCGCCTGCGTTGCCATGGTCGGCAAGGACTGCGTGGCCATTGCTTGCGACTTGCGCCTTGGATTGCAAGCCCTTACTGTGAGCAACAACTTCCCAAAGATCTTCTCTTTCGGGCCCTCGGTCTTTCTTGGCCTTACCGGCCTCGCTACCGACGTCTCCACTGTCTCGGAGCTTTTCCGTTACAAAGTGAATATGTATCGGCTACGGGAAGAGCGCGACATTAGCCCGACCACCTTCGCCAATCTAGTCAGTAGTAGCCTCTATGAACGGCGGTTTGGTCCGTGGTTTGTGAGCCCTGTAGTGGCTGGCATTGACGGGAAATCGGGGAAGCCCTTCATATGCGGGTAGGCAGCTTATTCAGGTCCCCGTCCGAAGTGATCGATTTGGGAAGACTAACGGAACGGTTGCCCTAGGTTCGACAGCATCGGCTGCATCGATTTTGCCAAGGACTTCATTGTCTCCGGAACAGCATCTGACCAGCTCTTTGGGACCTGTGAAGGATTGTGGGAGCCCGACCTTGGGCCAGAGGATCTCTTCGAGACCATTTCACAAGCGCTACTCAATGCTGTAGACCGCGATGCGTTGTCTGGTTGGGGCGCGCATGTCTATATAATTGAGAAGGATAAGGTGACGAAGAGACTTCTGAAAGGCCGGCAAGATTAAGTGACCAAGAACTGATGTTGAGGGAGTGAAATGGCCTTTGACGACATAGTGTACAATACTGGGCTATGATCTACGCATGGCGAGGCGTTCAAGGTGTATGGCCGACAAGAAGAGTTGCCCTGGCGTAGCTACCACTCTAAGTCAGCCATTTGAATTTGGCTTCTTTCTTCAACTGAAGCGACTTCCTTTAAAGAGTCCGATGAATATCAGTCTAATAAGCAATGCACTCAGAGGTGCCGTCTAAATGTGATAGTTCATGCGTGAATGTCTTAATAATACCCACTTGACCAGTACAAGTTTCAATACAGCACTGGAATTGAGGTGATCTAAAATACTTCAGGGATTTAATAAGCTATGCAGCCAGGACAAGCCTTGATACGTTCTCAACCCGTTTAGGAGCCCAGATCGAGATGTTGAACGGCATTATTCTTAATTTTGAATTAAGTCGATATAAATTAAACAGTTTCTTAGCCGAGAAGTGGGCCTGTACTTCATTTTCACGGTTAGGCATATGTTCCCTGAAATAAGAAGTGTACGAATGTTGACGGAATGTAAGAGCCGAAGAACACAGGAGGTAGGTTTCAGTCTAACGGGCTTCCCAGTTCTCGACATTTCCACGAGGTCGGAATTGCACTGAAATCAGCAGAAAACACGAGAAACCTCATAACTTCACGAGATGGCCAGCCCGGTTACAAATTGCGAACATGTCTCGGAATCATTGACAGTTCAAATTAGTCATGACTCAATTATGTAGAAACAATGCGAAGGGGTATCATTCATCCTACACAGAATCCTCGCAAACTCTCGTTCCCAACCCTGAATCAATGTCACCAACATTCGTTGCTCGAATGGTCTCGCCAATTTTGTCCGCTATCCAGACTTTCTCAAGCGGCACGACTAGATTAGGATTGATGAAACGGACGCCAGTCCCGGTTTGGTGCACAGTTTGTCCAAGTCTGATACGAGAATCCCTGTTGTATCTAAACTGCGTCCCGTCGATTTCAGCCCAAACATTCCGCTCCGGTGCCAGATCATTGCTGCTGACCGTGCTCGCATCCTCTGCTCGATCAGGGGAAACTGAATCCGTGTATTGTTCTCCGCGCTTGACGCTTCGTAAAGCGATGAACTTCATGAGTGGCTTATAGGTTCTGCCATAGGCTATAGAGAACCATATCGTGGCAATGAGTAGTGGCAGTATAAGAATACTCCGTGTAATCGCTTTCCTAAGAATGAGCTGGCCAGCAGTAGTGAGTTGAAAGAAGACAAGCCCAACGAAGATCCGATCACATATCATGCCCCATGCCCGTCCGGTGGAATGCTGTTGATGATCCATCGCGTATAAGAGCTGGTACTTGTATACGAAATGACCGAGAGAGAAATATGCAAGTCCGGCTAAAAGGACAGACCAGGAGGATCGTAGGACGCTATATACCATACAAATGATGAAAATCAAGAGTGCAGTGGGTAGATAGAAGCCGTAGCTGAAAACTGGAGGCTGGACGAGCTCTGCATAATCTGTAAGGCCGTTGTTAGCACATTTCGGAAATCTCGCCGTGCAGCATGAGTCTTACCTCTCGGCGTTTTCGCACCAATTCTGTATATAGGATACAGAACGACGCTACCGACTTGTAAAAGACGGAATGGAAACAATCCCAGGCCTTGCAGAATGATGAAATTGACATAAAACGTCAAGAGCTTCTGCAAAGACACTGCCAGAGTGAAAACAACCTTTCGAAAATCCTTGAGTGCGTCGCCGAATTTCTGAAAAAATTGATAGAAGTTTGATGCCGTCCCAAGAACAGTGAAGACGACAAAGAAATTGAAGAACGTGAAGAAGAAATTCTTCGATATGGCAGAAAGTTCGATGTCGCCTCGAGATATCATGCCTTGGTACCAGGAAATGTAGTAGTAGAGATAAGGAACAAGAACCATCAGAAGGGATGCGATGAGGGTTGGTAGCTGCGTACTGACCAAAGAGCGGACGTTCTCATGTTCTTTGAGGAAGTCACCAATCTGTGGAAACACTTTGCCAATAGTGTCTGTATTCAAAAGACCGGCGATAGGGACAAATATAACCGACCAGAAGACTGTTAGTAGCACGATAATGGCTGTGATGGTCCAGGATCGTATCATACGGCTACGGCGAGACAAGTAGGTGTTTTGCCATAAGATGTCGGAAGGAGCAGGACTTTGATTTGCAATCAGCTGCATTGGCGAAGGGTCAAGGACGGCTTGTATGGCCATCTGGGCTGCTGCAACCGAGTCCATTGTGACGAAGGCCAGTGGTGTGGGACTGAACTTCTTTAGCCGTAGTCTATTCACCCGCTCGTCTGCTTGTCTGAGTTTCTCTTCGTAATAGTCGATAGCGTCGACCCTTTTACTCTGCAGTTTCATCCACCCGTATCTAATAATCGTCTTTGGTCTCACGCGGTCATACGGAGCGACATGGGCCTGAGCACTAGCTGGCATCAATCCAGAGCTTTCTTCAGTGTCCTGATCCTGGGCTGAGGAGGCAATTGGTTCAGGAGGGGCAGGCTGAGCTATGGGAAGCGTTTCCAAATTGCGTTCAACCCGCCGATGCCCATGATGGATGGTGTACGCCTCCTCAAGCCTTCTTAATATATTAGAACGCTCTATCATGGCATGGTCAAGCTCTTTCCATTTGCAACATAAAGTCACACTCTCCACCTTGCCAATATCCAAACTTTCAATAAAGTCCTTTATTTTCTCTTCATCTTGCAGATCCGGTGGTATGCCTGACAATCGAATAGTTCTGTCTGTTACAGTCGTCTGACTTCCTAGGTACTCCTGTCGAACTTCAATGACTTTTCGGGTTTCCGATATGACTAGGTAAATCAAGATGCCGGAAAAAACATACGCAAAGGCCACGTACATCCACAAATAGTCGTAGTCAAAATCATCGGGAAAAAAGGGTGTTGTGTGATTACTGGGGCTCTGCATAAAGCTCGAGAAGCTTCCTTTGTAGAGTTTATTCCCGCCATCGGCCCCGTTACGCTGCTTGTCATTTCCAGGTTGCTTGTCATCGTCGTCTGGGAATGCATCATGCACCGGTTTGATGACAATGAGCGAGAAGAAGAAGGTGATCACCAGAAATTTTATGGCCAGTTTGAAGAAAGTCAGAAAAACGTATGCATCAAGGCCTCCAGATGCCAGCACTTGTTGATCCGTGATCTTCCATAGAGGCCATATCCACCCGAAAAATGTATTGGGAAGATCCGGCAAAACCGTCGCCTCGTCCTTCGTCTTCTTTCTTGCGTTATACAGTGTTGTCCATCGCGGCCGCAGGAAGCAGAAGGTCAGAAATGCGAAGACGCCAAACGCTAACGAGATGATGATCTGGATGGTGGTATCCCGGGGGTTTGTCACGCCGAGTAATTCTTCGTATCCCTGATGGTCATTGTCGTCGGCCAACGCATTCGAGCCATCCATGCCTAAGTAACTGTTAGTCCAGATCGCCCTGGGTCATTGGGTTTGCTTTGCGCAACTTCACTTGAGGTCCAATTTATGACGAGATGTGTTGCGTTGGCAGATACTCCTTGCCGTAATACAGCATCATATACGCAAGGCTAAAAGTAATGAACATGGGTACGTGCACCTGGACGCATGCGGCACCGGCCGTTGCATCTCCTTTGGGCAATGACAATGTGCTTCCAATTTTTCGCTTCCACTGGGATATCGGCTGGCTCAGCAATGTGAGTTTAACGCCGAGCATATCATGATTGCTAGGTGGCGGCCTCATCTTTTTGTCTTCTTGGTATTTTTGTTGAGTATCAGCGTCATTTCGTTTCTCAACTCTGCAAAAAAGATCAAGAGTGGCTTACGAGCCGTCAAGAATAACCTCACACACAGTCTGCCGTTGTCAAGCAGCTCAACCCATGATAACCCTCCTGAGAAGCCGCCATTTGGCGCAGTGGTAGCTGCTGCTCAATATGGCACAGATCTCGATTGGATGAACAATTTCAAGCAGAAGTGAGCTGCACGACACAAGTCGAGCACGTGCGAAGTACAGACTAACTTTCCCAGTTGGCTCACATACGCCTACGATGTCAACAATCCGAAGAATGATGACCCTCGCCTGCGATTCCCAATGTCAAAGGGACATGAAGCTATGATATATTTATCGTATATTATCGAGAGTTATGATTCACTGCCCTGGTGTGTGATATTTGTTCATGGCCACCGTGAAGCATGGCACCAGGAGGATACAATAGAACACTTACTCTCCGATCTAAATCATACTGCGCTCGCCAACGTCGGCTATATAAATCTGAGATGTGATTGGTATCCTAGCTGTCCTGCTGAAATCCGTCCAGTAACGCACGATGCAAAGGCTTGGGGCCCCGGTGTGCTCCGCAAAGAGTCTGAGGTCGCTATAGCAGGGAATTGGAAGCAACTCTTCCCAGGAATTGGCTTACCGGAGACAATAGCATCTCAATGCTGTGCTCAATTTGCCGTCACACGACGAGCTATCCTTCAGCGACCCAAATCTGATTATGAAATGATGCGCGAGTGGCTGATTGGTACTTTACTCGTTGACGACGTGAGCGGACGAGTCTTTGAGAAGCTTTGGGCATATATATTCACAGGCGAGGCAGTGCAGTATGTGCTACAAAGCCCGAACAGATCTCCAATTGAGATATTTTATTGATATTTTGCACCAGTTGCCCACCACCGCAAACTTGCAGTTGCGAATTCTTTGGACGCTGCGAGCCTCGCATGTGGAATGAATTTCCTGATAATAATGCAAACCCATGAAACTATCTCCCGTTCCTTATCTATCCTATTGATAGATATTTAATACGAAGAAATGGTTGAAGTTTGGTAGGCGCGGAGACACTCCCGCTGCGTGCCTTCCCCATTTATGGAAAAAGGCCACCTCACTTCACAACAGTACATTCATCCATTATTCATTCTTTCGGGTTCTGCGCAGGCGCAGATGTCAGATGCCTACACTCTTGCTACAACAGGAAGGACACATGCGTTAAGGATTCTACTCATATGGAGAACTCGTCTCTACTCCAGCCGACGCTGCACGTGGAGGTGTCAATCAGGGCTGATCATCGTCCATCTTTGAGCCCACAAGAGGTGATTCATCCTTCTTCTTTGATCTTGTCCCTTTGAGGACCATCGCTTACAGATATTTCAAGCTCCGTGAGGATGTTAAACAGTGGCTTATCACTAACTACAAGACCGTCGAAATCGACCACGATCTTTCTAGCTATGGTAACTACCCCATGCCGACTTTCCATGGACTTGGCCTGACTCAGAACAGGGATGACATCTCACGGGCATGCCGTTAACTGCGTGGAGATTGTAGACTACACCGGGCCCCAAACTTCTATTGATGCCTGCTTCGATACGAATGCTGTTACTCTTGATATTCAAACGTACACTCTCAAGCCCGAACACGAAACACAGACGCGACGCATTATCAAGCAGTCAGATGGAGTAAAATCCCATGCTCGCATAATTCCCCTGCCAAGTGTTTTGCTAAAGGACGAGTGGAACTCACTCATCTTTGAAGATGCCCTACCGTCTCGCCTGCTCCGCTATTTGGTATGTTTTCCTTGCATGCGACTGGCATATTCTTGCCAACGCTAACTAATCTATCCGCGAGACCCGCATGGTGGGAATAATGAAGCAGTCAGGTCTGAACATTAGCGCGTTCAATTGGAACCGTCTTTGCTTGCTGCATGGCCCTCCAGGCAGCGGGAAGAGCACTCTCTGCCGTGCTTTGGCACAGAAGCTATCCATTAGGCTGGCTGATTCTTTCTCCAAGTCTGTGCTGGTCGAAATCAATACCAACGGACTCTTGAGCAAATACTTCGGCGAGAGCGGAAAGCTCATCAACGAAACCTTCGAAAATATCTGCAGTATGGCCCAAGATGGGGATATGTTGATTGTCGTCGTCATGGATGAAGTGGAAACTATCGCGGGAAGTCGCGAGCGGTCTGCTGCTTCGAATGAATGTGGAGATGGTCTGAGAGCGACAAATCAGCTGCTGACAAGGCTCGACCGATTGCGGGCCCATCCAAATGTGCTTGTACTTTGTACAAGCAATCTCATCAGCTCCATCGACCAAGCGTTCTTGGATCGAGTCGACATCAAGCAATTGATCCCTTGCCCAAGTCCAGAGGCTGTTTACAATATCTTCCGCTCCTGCCTAAACGAGCTCGTCCGTAGCAACATCGTAACATCGGCAGCCATCCAAACCTCAACGCCATCGGCGACACCTGGATTTTCACGCACATCAGAAGCACGTAGGACATCCATAAGTAAACCTCTCACTCGCTCTCGGGGAGCCACACGCTCTTCGTCAACCCCAGATCCGTGGTCTCTCATCACAGAGCCGGAGATTCCCACATACGCGGAGATGAGGGTCCGATTCTCAACCCAACCGCGCTCACCTGCGTATCGTCTATGGGTACTCGCTCAATCATGCCACGGACTGAGTGGGCGTACCCTGCGTCGCCTGCCCGTCCTCGGATTAGCAATGTTCACCTGGGGAGGGGTCGTTGGGATTGATGATGCCGTCTCCGCTCTGGAGGCTGCCGTGGAGCAGGAGCTCATGGCACAAAGAGCCAATCAGGTGGACCTCCAAACGGCAGGACCTGGCATCAAAATGGTGGGATCAAATGAGCGCTGATGACTTTTTCGAAGAGTGCATGAAATCTTTGACGCGTATACTGTTGTAGGTACTTATCACGCATCTGCACATGACAATTTCATGCGGGCAAGCGCCGGAGATATTAGTTCGCTACGCAGATTCCGTATTAACAAGATGCCCTAACCTGCTATACCTATACAAACACCTTTTAGTCAATCTGCTAGGACCTTAACATGTTGGGAGCAAGCGATGGTTTGCGTTTCAGAAGAGGCAGAAGGTAAGGGTGATCGAATTCTCGCTGACTGGATGCCCGATTTCAATTTGCTGAAAGACTCGCCGTCATCCTCCAGCGCCATGCTTACTCGACCAAAAAAAGCTGGCTATATACATGATCAACGCGACATCCAAACACGTCTGCCTCCTTTCTACATTGTGCCCCCTCAATATTACATTGGCAAGAACTGCTTCATCTTGCCATGTTCGCCTGCATATTCCTCGGGCTACCCTGGGGCATTGCGCCCGGGCTTTGCATTCCCCCAATTCCGACACCCGGCACGCTATTAGAACTGCTGATCCGTTGCATTTGAGGTGTCGCGCTCCTGCTCGGCGGTCTACCGCCGCCTATGCCGCTGGGCACTTGACCCATGTTGGAGAATTGCATGGAAGGGCTGGCTGGCGCCACGCTGGGGCTGCCGTGAGTCATGCCGGGACTGCCACTCAGCTGCGCGTGGGTCATATTGGGAGATTGGTGTTGCATTTGCATTTGCATGAATTGACGTGCCCTGAGCTGATTCGAATACGCCGTAGCATTTTGTGAGCTTGACGCTGGGGCATTCATTCCCGGTGACTGACCCGAGGCGTTCTCAGCATTCATGTACTGAGTGTTGCCATTCATCATCTGATTTCGTTGAAAGGCTGTCTGATTGTGGCCATAGACTGGCATGTTGTTTCCAGAGCCAAGTTGCGGCTGGATGCCAGCAGCAGCGTTCATCGCATTCTGCCGGGCGGCAAGGTTGGATGATTGTGCCTGAGAGTGTTCCTGTAATGCACTTGTTGCTGCTTGGTTCAATTGATCCTCTGTCAGATGAGGATGTTGTTTCCTCAACGACTCCTTAATCTGAATGAGTCGAGGTGTATGGCCCGAAGACAGCTGACCTGGTTGTTGAGGTTGAGTGTGCGGAGTAGGCGGCGGGGGCATGCTAGGTGACGTTGACATTTGGTGAGGCCGAGCCATTGGAGGTGTTCCTTGCCCCGAGATGGAACCATTGACCTGCTGCTGCACCTGCGCAAGTAGTTGCTGATTATTTTGTAGATGCTGCTGGGTAGTCATTGCGTTTCCTGGGCTTGGGATGCCGCCGTTGGGCATTTGGTATTGCTGGTTGCCGTATTGTTGACCCATCTGTTGAGCATTTGCGTGTGCTATCCGTTGCATATTGTGATGTGTCATCTGGCCCGTGGGGCGCATTTGAGCCTGTGGAATCCCTTGCGCGTTTACTTGTGGTACCGCAAGATGCCCATTTCGAGTCGCCATGGGAAGAGCGGGGCGGTTTGGCTGCGGTAGCTGTCCGTTCATATTTACATTTTGTTGATTATTGACTTGCATTTGCTGCTGCCCTTGTGGGACATTTATGCCACCGGAGCGCTGTTGAACAACTTGGCCATTCTGAGCATTTTGCTGAGCAGCTCGTGCCATTTGCAGTTGTCGCTGCTGCGCCTCGAGCACCTTCCGGCGATGGGCAGCTTGAGCCGCCTGGAGTTGCAGATCGTGCTCGTGTCGTTTTCTGCTCATTTCCTGAGGAGTTGGGATACGCGTTTGTTGCTGCGTTCCATTTTCCGCCTGCGACTTTCGTTGTGCAGCAGCACGTTGAGCTGGCGCAAAGCATATCAGTATGGAAATATACGGGCTTTACAAAAGAACACTCACCCTCAGCTTGCTTGTAGGCATTATTCTCCCTCTTCCTTGCGTTTTTGCGCATGGCATCAACGAGCCAAAGATATCGACTGTTCTTCCGCTTCTCGACTCGAGATGGTATGGTCCTCTTTCGCTGAGGCACCTGCACTTGCTGTCCATTCTGTTGAGCTTGCGCTTGCATTGCAGCGACTGCCGCTTGATAACGCCGCTCTGCTGCCTGCTGACTCTGTTCCAAGCGCTGGAACCAGGTGCGGAAATATACGGTCTTCCGCATCTCCGCCGGCAGAGTTTCAAGTTCAACCCAGCGTTCAAAGCATTCCCAAGGTGTACGTCGCTCAGATGCACTCTTGTATCGTGAGGGCAACGTCATCTCATCAGCAATCAAAGACCAGTTGAATGAATACTCCTTGGCCAATTTGCGAAGCTTTTGGTCATCTTCCCATATCCATTGCGACCCATTGCGGTATTCATAGAACGCTATAGAGGGCATTGGAAATTCTGACGGCGGTCTAAATGCATTGTTAGCATAAAGCCGATCGCGAATGTGCTTGTTGTCTGGATGGAACAACGCCACGTCTTGAGACTCTGCCGCCAAGAGTCTGCTATCGCAGAAGCGCTTGCTCGAAGGTTGGGACTCTAGAAGCACGGCATCATCGTCATATTCAAAGCGGCTGCGTTTGCACACACGCCCGATAGCATTCGGATAAATCTTGCCTTCAACAAATTTGGATACAGCATTCAAAGGCGCTGGCCGGTGGTGGCGAGACGGAGGATCTGAAAAGCCAACAATGGGCAACTCTTTGAGCGCCTTCTTCAGAGTTCCCGATTTCTGCAAAGAGCAGACCACATTTTTTAGTTCGGGTTCGACCACAATACCAGGTAGAAATTCCGTCCCATCCTTTGGTGTTGCTGGCAGTAACTCATCTTCAGGGGCAGACTCTGCACCCACTTCCATACCTGGAAGCTGCTCGTCCTCGACAGTCGACCTTGACTTCGCCTTTGCCTTCTTTTTTGGCCGCTTGAATTTGGCCTGCATTGCTTGACGGCCCTCTGGATCAGCAGCTACCCATTCGGCGCATCTGGCGGCGAGCCATGCGCAAATACTCCTCTTCATCTTGCGCTCCGCCTTGAAGTCCTTGCGCATCCATCTCATCTCATCCATCATGTAGTCAATGTGGGTCTTAGGTTGCTCCGGTTCCTTGGCCTTCGCCATTTGCCTGAGTGACCATTTGTTCGCATTTTGGAGTTGATAAATCCTTTTAAGAAGCCTGTAGTCCATACGCTCATATATGGCCGTATATTGGTCTTCAGTTGAGAGGCATTTCGCGGCATTTCTGACGAGATCTGGCAATGGTCGCGTATTCGAGCTAGGCGAGTCGTGTGCTTGGATGCGAAAGAGTGGTTCCAGATAATCTCGGTTGGGATCCTCAGCAGCACCTTTCAAAGAAGACAAGTCGGCGACTAATAGCATGTTTGGGTCTGGGGTATGATGAGACGGCGATGCGAGAGCTTCCCGCAAACTCTGGGGGGTGAATGGGATTTGCAGCTGGAGAATGTTGACCGGGTCGTGCAGGAAGGGTATGGCCAGCCTCTGGAGAGTCGAACTGCTTGGACAGTTGTACGTGCGACGATTCAGACTGAAGGTGTTCGATGGAGATTCCGGACGGACTCCTCCGCCTCACTGCATCAGGTGAAGTACGCTTGACTAAACGGGGAGATTTAGGTGATGGGGCTTGCAATTGCTGGACGACCGTCTCGATTGGCGGTACCATCACACGAGGCTTCACAGTGATGTTATCACCATCATCTTCAGTTGCGTTCGGTTGTGACTCAGATGCCGGAACGACTGGGTCGGGAGCTGCTTGATCGTCGAGATTCGGTCCTCTCACAACTTGCACCCTTGTATCATCATCACGCATGTCTTCTACAACCTGCTCGGCCTCTGTTTGCTTTAAATTGTTCCCTGCATCCGCCTCTGGACCATTGATAGATTCACGTGCGCTCTTTTCCTCCGCATCTCGAGCAGCAGCTTCGCGTTCTTCCCATTTCAGCTGGTCATCAGGCGTTGCCTCGTCACCGAGTGCTTGTTGGCGCGCGATCTCTTTCCGGGCAGCGAGTATGCGGTCATGTTCCTCTTTGGCTCGTTGCTCCTCCGGGCTGGGTCTCAGATCTTTGGGTGTAGGCACCTCAACCTCAGCAATGTCAGAATTGGGAGATGTGTCGGGAGAGTCTTGCGGTGGCATCGGCGTTGCAGCAGAATATGGACCCACGGTAGAAGATGGAGAGGACGGGACCTCGTGCTGCCCTTGGACACGTGCCGTTCGTGCAGCTTTCTCCGCTTCTACCTTCTGCCCATTTTCTTCCTCGCCATCACGTCTCCCGTGCAAACATTCTTCCTGAACATCCTGAGAGGGCAAATGGAGGACCCTGGGAGGGCTATGAGATGTCCCTAAGTCCACTGACTCCTTGATGGGGGAAGAGATTTCGGCCACGCCCTCTGCAGTTGATGGCGCAGCCTCTCGGAGCGGCATGGCAACGCTCTCAGTAAGGTTGGTCTTATGCCGAAGCTGGACTTGGATGGCTGCAACATCCTTGCTGGCGTTGGACAGAGGGTAAGGAGGAGATTCAAGCGATGTAGTGGCCATCGCCTTCTCAACAGCGGTAGAGCTAGTCAAGGCGGCCTCCGCGGCGAGCCCATCAGCACCTGAATTCGATTGCGATTGCCGCGGGTGTTCTGTCGAGGTACTTGGGGGGTTTGGATGGCAATATCGAAGCATCATGGTGCGATATAGACGGGATAGGGAGTGTAGCCTCTTCGAAGCGTCGCCCGCTACGGTCGCAATGTCAGCTTTCATGCCGAGGCCGTGGATGACAACTCACATACTCGAGCAGAGAGGTGCTGTTTAGAAATTCATCTTCGCCAGGCGAGATGGGTGGGGAGTTTTCCAGGTCGAATTGGCAGTCGATGAGTGAAGTGAGGTCGATGTTGCGCCTGACGGTGTTGGTGACGTGGTAGAGCTGTCGCAGCAGACGCCGCCGACTTCTGGTCACAGCCGCGACGTTACTGTCAGGTATCGTTAGCACGCTCATTCACCCTCACATCATCAAACCCCCTCGATTCCCGGTTTCGCAATCGCATGCACAATCTCGAGCGGAATGAAGGGGAATTAAATTGTCGTCGGAGAGAACGTACTCATGCTTCGATGCGGACGCAGCCTGACGACACTCCGCACCGCTCAACAGAGACATCAAAACTCGGGTCTCGCGGGGGCAGCATCTGTCATGGACAACAGATGCGTCAGCGCGTTCCCAGAATTATTATTATTCGAGTTGTAGACAGATGCTGTGGCGAGCGGTTTCGATGGCTCGAGATTGCGACGTGGACAGGCCAGCAAAACAAGAGAACACAGCTTTGCGGGGCGGAGCCGCTCCGGGGCCATTCTCAAAACTTTTGTGATATGTCCCTGACCATCTGATACCTACCTACATGCATATATATGGACGGTTCACCGCAACACATACGTTCAGCACCCATTCCAGGACTCCGGCAAGCATTCCAGGTTGGAAGTCGTGATGTCGACGGCTAGCACTCATGTCATAGGCAAGCGGAAACGGGAAGATGCACCTTCGAAAGACAATCAGGCCAAACGGGCGGCCACCATCCCAGTGAATGGTAATGATCAAACTCCCAAAGCTTCCGCAGATGCGCATCCAGCACAATTGCAAGATTCTGAAGGTCCAACGACGGCGGGAGGACTTGACGACACTCAACATGACCAATCTGTGCATTTGCAAATAGTGACGGGCTCGTACGAAAGAATTCTGCATGGGATCGCAGCAAGCATTCCAATCAGTCTACTACGAAAACCTGGATCGGATGCCTCAAATGCGGAAGGTTCGAAATCAGACGACCATGCTGTGTCTTTCTCGGACACCTTCCTCTTCGCCGCGCATGCCTCCGCCATCCGCTGCCTCGCTTTTTCGCCACCAACTGAAGCCAGCAAGCGGTACCTTGCCACAGGCAGCTCAGACGAGCGCGTCAATATCTACAGCGTCTCCACTGTGCCTCCCGAGGTCGACGGAAGAGATTCCAAGCCTTCGCTCTCAAGTATGCCCATCAGCGAGAATGTGAGAAATCGCTCCCTGGGTAGCCTGATTCACCACGACCGAGCCATAACCGGCCTCCAATTCCCGACCAAAGCTAAGCTTTTCAGCGCAGCAGAGGACAATACTATCGCCATCTCACGGACTCGTGACTGGACAGTTCTTTCGTCCATCAAAGCTCCCATGCCGAAAGCCCATGGACGACCCTCAGGAGATACTGCCGGACCCGGCGAGACCCCCGCCGGCATCAATGACTTTGCCATCCATCCGAGCCAAAAGCTTATGCTCAGCGTCGGACGTGGAGAGCGATGTCTGCGTCTATGGAACTTGATGACAGGGAAGAAAGCGGGCGTGCTGAATTTCGATCGTAATCTCCTCACACATCTTGGCGAGAGCAAGTATAGCGGTGGAGAAGGTAGAAAAGTACTTTGGGATGAAGCGGGCGAATCGTATGTCGTGGCATTCGAGCGCGGGGCTGTGATATTCGGCAATGACGCGAAACCGAAGGCTATCATCCAGCCGCCATCGCCGACAAGGATTCATCAGATACGGATGCTCCGAGTGAGCGAAAATCAAGTGCTTGTAGTGTCGACAGAAGATGGTCGGGTCCTTTTCTTTGGTATCGACGGTGTTCTTGAAAATGATTCTACCAAGACGCTTCCATCTTGCCCGTGCCTAGCAGTTCTAGGCGGAAAGGCGGCCGGTGTTAGCGGTCGTATCAAAGATTTTGAATTATTACAGATTGAACCCAGCACTTTGCTGCTGGTGACTGCGAGTAGCGATGGCGCGGTCCGGCTGTGGTCGATTACTGATACCACATCTTTGCACAATGCACGAAGCAAGCCCCATCAGATCGGAAATCTAGTCGGAACACTGGAAACAGGCAACCGCATAACATGCATTGGTGCATTCGTCATGGACGGCAAGGTCAGTGCAGACAGCGCAAAGGAAGAGGAACACACCCACGAGATGGCAGAGGAGGAGGAGCTCGAGGGGTCCTCAAGTGATGAGAGCGAGTAGCTAGGCACTCACATCCTAATAATAAATCCCGTTTCCAAACAAACCGTTTCTCACAGGTGCTACACCCATTACTCCACGTAACTGCCTTCCGCCCATCCTCTCCTCTTCACACCCAGCTCTACCGCCGCTGCCCCCCAATCCTCTCCATGATTGTGTCCCTTGCCGGCTAAATCAATGCCCGCTCTTTCAAACCCTTGCTCCTCATTTAACAAGGTCAGCAGTCCGAAGATGATTGGACACCCAATATCTAACTGCACCTTCATAAGCCCATGGCTCACCGCGTCTGCGATGTACTCAAAATGCATCGTGCCCCCTTTAATAAGCACCCCTATCGCCACAATCGCATCGAATGGCTCCTTACTCGCGCTCTTCCCGGTCCCTGCCCCGCCGGCTCCGCTGTCTTTCGTCGACGAGCCTTCCCTCGGTAAGCTCGTCAAGTCTGTAGTCGATCCTCCCAAGAGATCTGTAGCACTTGTGAGAAGACCCGATGCCCCAGAGCTTGAGGCTTGGGATTGCGAGGCAGTATACATCTTCTGCACGGCATAGGGCAACTCGTAGCTCCCCGGCACAGACTGCACCACGATGTTCTCCTCCTTTACGCCTCCCGCTTTGAGAGTTTTGATCGTGCCTTCTAGGAGAGGGTCTATGATCTTTGTGTTCCAGCGCGCGTGCACTATACCGATGCGTAGATCGGAACCTGCAGGATACGGGGTCAGTGTTTTTGGAGAGTTCAGTTCGAAGCGGCCTAATACCATCATATCTGCGGGCCTCCCCAATGCCTTTGACGCCAGCCATTCTATTCCGAATTTTTCGTTCTATCCCAGGCAACTGTCAAGTAATTGGAGGCAAACTGATCCCAAGGCACAGGTGGGATGTGGGAAAACAAAGACCACCATGCCGACAACGTACGATGCAAACTTCAATGGCGGGGTCCACAGCAAATGACGGAGAAGCTGCAAGGGACATCGGTGGCGTGTGCCATCGAGTATATCACTGCAGCATGTGACACAGCCAACAACCAGAACATCAAGTAGCCAGATAATATACCCCTAGACATTTATAGTCCGTCCTTATGATCGATTTTCTCTACCCTTCATGACCGAGCATTATGTTATCAGGTAACTACATGGCTTGCAAGGCAGTTTCGATCGATGAATAATATTATCAGCGTGGACAACACCTGGATATGACACAAATTCATAGATATTATCACAATCGCCTAGCGAGCATGATATTCCGCTTTCTCGACTCTGGTGGTACAATAAAATTGGGCACAACCGATCGCGGCTCACCCATCACGGACAAGCAAAAATCCGTCCGCCCTTTTGATGTGCAGATGTGCAAAGACGCCACAAGTTTTTACTCTCCTGACAATCAAATAGCGCGATTGTCCCCCAAGCTTACATACACACTCGGCCTGCGCCACGAAAGTCAGTGATCGCAAGGCTCCGATAATAAGGTGATGGAGGGTTAATTTAGGAAGCCTTTGCAATTTGCGGAACCGCACAAGCATGGAATGCGGTCGTTCGATCCGTATTCACGCTCGAATTTGTAATCGTACGTCAGCTCTTCATCTGCAACAAATTTGTCAGTATTTACAATTGGGATCAATGTATACACTACACGGGGAGGGAAGGGGGATGACTCACTCTTGGCAATATCCTTCAGCGCGTAAATGACAATTCTCGGTGTGCCTTCCACCTTGATGATCTTGGCCGTGCAGTTCGGATTGCAAGAATGGTTGATAAAGCGTGCAATACCTCCTTTTTTCGTCGCGTCCACAATCTCGTCATCCATCATGCGGAACAAGTACGAAGAGCCCACACCCTGCTTCTCGTACCTGAGCTCCCGCAGGTCGGCAACTTTCTGTCGAACCTTCTCGCCCACGTACTCGATAATGAGCTCGTTCTGCGCAATATTTTCTTCGGCATATAAGCCCCATCCATGGATGGCAGATCGGTCGAATTTGACGAGCTTCTTGCGTTTCTTTAGCTGATTGAAGCGGATGGCGACATCAGCGTCACTATTAGATGTAGCCAAGGTCTGCTTTTGCAGGTTGATGTCATTAACTAGGCGGCGATTATTGACGCGGTTGCTGCGTGATGTGGCTGTACTGGCAATTTTCTCTGCCGCCGCTATCTTTGCAGCTTCCGCAGCGGCCATTGGGTTTGCCTTCGCAAGAGCCTGCCGCTCTTCCCTTGCCTTCTGCACTTTAATGCGATGGGGCAAATATTTCGACTTCTCTTCGTTAAGAATTTTCTTCACCCCCTCTGTACGAGCGCAGCCAGAAGGATTAGGCACATAGTAACCCTCGATGCCGGTCTCGGTTTGAACAGGACCTTGAATACCGCTGTTAAGGGTTTTGATCTGCTTCTGTTTCCAGGCCCAGAACTTAGCGTTGCCGATATCGACAGCAACTTCATCCGCGAGCACCTTTTTCAGAAGAGAGAGATCCTCGTCATCTTTGATAATTTGCTGCCAGCCGTCGATATCAAGAACTATATTCCGATCATCTACGACTGTCCGACGCGGCTTGTCATGGGTGAGGGTCCAGGTGACCCCGGTTTCCTCCTCTTCAATGCTTTCAAGATCCAGTTCCTTCCGCTCATTCTTGACAAACTCCTCTTGAGTAACAGACTTGCTGGCTTCTTGAACGCTGGTTGTTTCAATCTTAAGCGCCTCTTGTTCTTCAAGAATCTGCTTCTTAGTCTTGCGCTTCTTTTTCACCTTGTCCTTAACATCCTTAACACCAATATCAGCGGACGGTGTACTCTCTTGTTCTCTCTCGGCCATTTCCACATCTTCAATTGATTGAACATAATCCTTTTTCGTCTCGCTCTTGATCTGGAACAAATCGTCATCGGCTTTTGATCGCTGTCGAATATAAAGCTCAGTTCTCGCGCGGGTAGCATATTTGGAAGATCGTGGCAGTGTATTGACCACCAACTCTAGCTCTCGAGTCGCAAGGTCTTCAGGCTCCTTATGCAGCAGATGGCCAAGCAACTCTTTATGGAGGCCGTTGAATGTCTCCTTCTCTTCCTCTTCCCAATCAGAAATCTTCCTGCGCTTCGTTTTCGGTGTTGGTGCTTCTGCAACAGAATCGGTATCGAATGGTGTGGATGTTCTGCTTGCACGGCTGAGGGGCCTACTTTCTTGGTCCTCGGTGTCACGAGTTAAAGATGTTCTATGTTCATCATCTGAGTCGTCCTCATCCTCGTACATCTGTTGGAGCCGGAAATGCAAGCCTCTCACATTGACAGGCCTAGGCGCAGGTCTCCGTCTGCGCTCGTCGATGAATGCATTTGCAGGTCCCGTTTGACGTTCTCGATCACCTTTTCTCCCACGCTGTTGGTGCGGATCATGCGGCCGCAGCGGCTTAGAGTGAGACAATCCATATCCATGTCTGCCTCTTAACGTATGCGAAGAACTGTCACCGGATTTGTTGAACAATAACGAAGCGCCTTTATTTTCATTATCCATGGGATCGGGCAGGCCCAACTGCCTACGTTTCGCCGTGTGCTTGGCAGGGTCCAAACTCTCATGAAAGATAGGGATGGCTATGCGTGTCTTAATATCACCCATAATCTTATCACGTAGCTCTAAACGGAGCTGTTCCAATGCGCCCAGTACTGGATCCAGGTTCTCCGCCCGATTGCGCTTTTCAATCTCTAGGTCTTCCTCTTCTTCACGTCTGAGGCGCTCCATATTTTCGCGCTTTTGCTTTTCTGCCAAGGCTCGTTCCGGACTGGGACTGCGCTCGTAGTTCGGGTTGCCATATTTCTGACATTCCATGTTCATATTGTAGGTGAACAACAGAGCCATATTACACTCGTTATAGCAGCGTTCTGTCTCGTCTTCGCCACGCTTCGAGTCTTCAAATATTATGTAATATCCAGTACGATCAAGTCTGACTTCTCGCCAATCATAAGCCTTCAGCCGTTTCTTTAAATGTGGTATGGTCGTGCCAAGCACAGGAACAGAAGCATGCGGGATATGTATGTAGGGTTTACGTTTGATCTTGCCCAAAATCAACTCATCTTCTATCAGCGCCGCAGCAGCAGACTTCGGATGTGGAAGCGGTCGCTTGGGTCCTTCCGGTAACTTGGGAGGCGGTGGCGGGGCTCGTCCAGATGGCCCTTTGGGCGCGTTAGGCGGAGGTGCCGGGGAACCTGTAGATAGTCGAATTTGGTCTGTCGGAGGTGGCGGTAGTGCAATGCTGGGGTTTCGCAGCCTGGCGCGCTCTTCTCTAGCCTTTTTCAACGCCTGATCAACCGCACGCTTGAATTTACGACCTTCACGGTCCGCTTCGACCTTAACTACATGCACACCGATTCTTTGCCCACTGAATTCAGTTTCTGCCCTTCGTGCAGCTGCAGCTGCAGTATGCTCTTGGCCACCTGCCACACTATCCCGATACTTAATTGAGGCAATTCCAAGAAAACTTCCCGTCTCGGGATCGGTCTTATTTTGGATAGAGGCAATGCTGCCGAATGTGCTGAAGTTCAGGCGAAGGGTTGACTCAGGCAGAAATGGATCAAAACCAGTCACCAACACCTGTGTCGCTTCACCGGGTCCGATCGAGTACCGATCAATCTTGAACGGTGGCAAATTGTAAGGTGCCAATCTTAGGATTCCTTTGCTTGGCCGGTCCTTGTTCCTGCACTGGCCAGCTATATAGCCAGGTATGGCCAGCCGAGGATCAGGTGGGGGATCGGGCTCGTATGTCTGCCATCACACCGGGTATCAGCAAAAGGGTACAGAGTGGTTTTTCACCCCAAGCAAGTTATGTTCAACATATTGCGCAAGCTCAGCAAATTATGAAGGATATAGCGTACCTCTGTGCCAAAGTCTCTTTTCCGCAATGTGGCGCGTTTGCGCTCTTCTCTACTGAGCTTGCCGTCAAGTTCTGGATCCCAAACCACTCTGTACCCTTTTGCCTTGCCGGGTGGAGGGAGCATTTGAGGGCGCTGTTGCTGGGTGGGCTGTGAGGCAGGCATAAGCGACGTGGCGGAGGTACCATTCGAGGGACCCATGACTGTCATCGCTTTGGCGGATGACGGCGGGCTGCCGGTCTTGGGAGGCGTGGATTCTGAGCGTGACGTGAGTGGAGTCAAGCCGTTGGCAAGCGACAACTTTGTGTTCTGGGCAGAGGTATGTGAATTCGAGCTGAACACTGACGACGCCGTGCTGGTGAGGGAGCTCGCGGAGCCGATGCCGCGCAGCGTGTCTCCCGAATCTGAGTGCTGCATTTCATCAGAATCGGGCGAGCGATAGTGCACAGTATCGCGGCCATTCGCGCCTGTGCCGTCGACGGGGCCTGAGCCGGTGAAGGCGCCGGCCAGCTTGGGTGCCTTGGAATAGAGGCTGGAAGAGGCGGGTGGATGAGAAAGCTCTCGTTTCCGCTTCAAAGAGCCTGGCGAAGCACTCCGTCGTGTCGTCTCCACGCCGCCGTCACCTGACGACATGCCGTCGCCCAACGATTCACGCCGTGCACATGGAAGAAATGCGTCGTGAACGTCGTGGGGCGGCGATGTCAGGACGCGACGGAGCGAGGTACGCGCTACTTGACGGGTTAGGCTCTAGCTGGAGCGGCGCGGAAGAGTGTGTCAGCCGGGCGCAAATGTTCCCAAGCTGCGACAATTAGAGGGATGTGGAAAATAAAATCATTCGGCTCCGCAAGGCGAGCGCTGTGAGGTCGTCGGGGGCAAGTGTGAGCGGACGGGCGATTTTGGGTTGAAATCGCTGCGGGTATTGCCGAAAGAACCAGGAGAAAGGAGTGGAGGTGGACGGGAATGGGATGCGGCCTCCCCTCACGAATCAACATGTATATATCTCAGCCCCTCATTCTTGTATTGTTATTTACGCGAAGACCGGTATGCCTAACTTATCTGCAGGCCAGCTGAGCGAACGTAGACGACCTTAGAGACCAAAGCATACGCTGTACAACGAACGTCTTGTCGACCACTCCACGAATTCTTCATATGCGTGCGACTTCTTTCTAACGCACCTCGGCACTATAAAGATTCCAGGATCATGAATGTAACCTTGCAAATATTGAGGCTGATGAGGAACAAGAACTTTAGAGAGAAGACAATGGTCGGGAGACACATCGCATGAACATTATAGATCACGTGATTACGATGCTGCATCTAGTTCATCTCAGGACCGAAGTCGTCATGCTATGGACCGCTGCTGGACATTATCGCCCATCCTCCCTGCTATGTCGACTCCTTCTGCTGGGTGAAACTATTCCCGACCAAATGCCTATCATCTCCAGCCCGGACAAAATGCACTTTAGCCAGCATGGCGTTGAACTTGTCCAATCTTTATTGGATACTTCGTGATTGTTGACAGCGAATTGCCGCGCTTAGATCTGAGGACACGCCATTTAGTTCCGACCAAATTCAGAATGAATTCATTTTGAAGATCTGTGTAAGGGACGACCAGCCGATGGCTCCAAAGCCCAATTTTCCTACAGCCACTGAATTGATGGCGATCTGCCACAGTAGTCTACAGAACTGCTTCGTACGAAATTCAGCGAGCATTTGAGGGATATAGTTACGTGTTCAACAATACTGAACTCTGTCATAATTCGAAAGATTCACGTACTGAAAATCTCGACGATATCGTATATTATAAGACCCATGACAACCTGTCTGTTCTATACCTCTGGAGCATTTTCAGTATTTATGTATGTAAAGTTAGAATTACGAAGTGCACACCTGAAGGATACAATTTCAAGGTGAACATATACATGAAAGCAGCTAAGTTGTCGCCGGTTCAATATTAGCAGTAAAGAGAACGGGCTCAAACATACACATGCCCTCTACTAAATACGGAAAGAGAGAAAAACCCGGCTATATGCGATCCACACTCGACTCACAAAACCATTTTGGATGATGGATAAATCGATGGTGTAAGAATCTCAATTCATATTCTGCCAAAGAAGTTGACCTTTTCCTAATCTGTCTCCAATACACGAGACCGTGTAGGGAGATGGAATTATTTTGTTTACATCATTCTAAAATGGTCCCACTTGTTTGGACTCTATGCATGAGTTCCTAGCCCTGAAAGGTCATGATTGAGAGCCTGACAGCTTATCTCTCGATCTGGAGCACCCACATTCACGATTGATTCATTCGACGAATGTAAGTATCTAGTCAAGGATTAGCGTGGGGTGAGGGAAACAGCAAATAACGGCTGACAACGGTCACTTTCCGAGACCAGAAAGGAAAAGAACACAAGACGTATATCTAGCTACCAATACCTTCATCTTCAACCGACTACCCATCACTGTGAACAGCCTCCAAACTGATTAGATGCAGGCTTCTTTTAAATGTTGAGGCTTGCTACCACCGGGCGTTGTTGCAGCCACGGCTTTGTTGAATAATCTCACAGGCACCGTATGCAGTGCAGTTAGCAGCGTCTGGGCAATCCGCTAAAACATCAAATTACAAAATGAAGTTTACAGATTAATTGTCATGCAGTACAGTCCTAATGCGACGCCGACTGGAAATCTTCCGTCCAAGTCATCAGCCTATCGAGGGTCACCAGTCCTATATTGTACAGTACAGTATATCTCAGCCATGAGTCAATGCAAATCCATTACGACTTCTGACATGAATCCAAAGAGCTGGCCAAGTAAGAATCGCGGCATGGATGCAGAGCAACCATGCTTGTGGCTCCTCAGATTAGCTGGAAAGGTTCTGCAGCCAATTGCATTGAACATGACCTCCAATGTAGGCCAAAATGTCTATAACGGCACAGTTGAAGGACGTGGGACGGACAAGCTGGTCGACGGGCTGCAAATTGGGTAGAATTTCTACAAACCAACAGTTCGTTAGCTTTCATTCTCCCAAAAGGATGCAGAGGACTGAGGCTGTCTGAATACCTCCAAATATTGTGCTAATAGTACTTGTATCATTTCTGTAAATGGGTTTGGTGACCCCAGGTACAAGCGCAGCATTAGCAAGAGCATTCACAATTCACTCAGATCTGTACTTCTATAGCCTTATTTTCCCTCTTTCGAAAGCTCGCTCAATCCCGAAGAAAAAATCTCACCCTATCTACATGACCAATTCGTTGGCTAAAGCAAGTAGTCGGGAGACGTCCGATCCACGCGACCGCGTTTACTCCGTCATTGGCTTATTTCCGCGGTCACTCGAACTGATGCCCAGATATAAGGCAAGTATCCCCAAAATTTGGGAGGACGGTACGATTGCCTTGATGAAATATTGGAATTCCCTGCATTTGCTGGTGTTGGTTGACTCGAATCCGAAACGTTATTCAGATTTGTCATCTTAGGATCCTGACTATACCCATTGTATGGATATGTTAATAATTAACCGTCGAGATGCATTTAAAATTTATGACAAGTATTCATTGACTGAAGCTAAGACAGGGCAGCCCTTTCAATATCGCGAAGTAAGGCATCTCAAAGTCTCAGCCCTGATTCTTGACACAATCGTCTGGTATTCACACCGATTTCCCACAATTAATGGAACAATGATAGTATGTGGATGAACTCAGTATTGCGGATACTTGGAGAGTGTTGGCAAAAGTATCAATCTTTGCAATTAGCAGTGATTCCAACCGTGCGTCGACCGATGATCTTGAGGCGAGTGCCAAATACTTCCATTACCTTTCAAGTCGTTTCTGCCTGCTACTGTTCTGATCGTAATCTGATCAAGGACGAATCGTGCAGAAGATTAATGATGGTTAACGTCTCATCTCTCGCAGTCTTGGAGAGTGGCCGAGCGATTCATTCAGCAGCAGTGGCTAGAAATGGAGATAATGATTTCGAAGACATGTTTGAAGATATTTTATTGATCTGACCTGCACTCTAGTCTTCCGCCTGTGGAGAAGCAATCAACGTAGTCCAAAACTATGGAACAAAATAGGTCCACATGAATTGCGCCGGCTTCCTGGCTCAGCAACGACATGCTGATCAGTATCCAAAAGATACCTTTTGTGCATCACAACATCGACGCTGCAGAAGTATAAAAGGAATGGTATAACGTATAGTTCCTAAGGTAGCCATCCACAACATTTCAATATAGCTTTCTCCACCCAGCGCAACCTGATGCCTTGTGATGTACTACATTCCAGAAGCAGATCATCCTGAATTACTAAAGCTTGCATGGCTGCCGTGAAATCATATATACTCCTCGACTGGCTAGTCCGCAAGTGACAGTGCCACAGCCTCCTAGTCGAGCCGTGCAAGCCCAAAATATCAATCAACTAGGATCATTCCAAGGGCTGACGCAACAATCTCTCTGTAATTCATATCAAGTCTTTCCAATCTTGGCCGTCCTCCCCACAATGCTGACAATGCTGACACGGTCTTATATCTGCAAACCTTCTCCATAGGCCTGCACGAAATCTCAATCTGTGGATTATACGCTACCCTCGCTGCCACGGCCCCCGAAATCATCACCAACCGCGCGTTCAAAGTTCGCATATGGTCCAGAACACCATATGGAACCTCGAGAGGAATAATCCGCTGAAGATTTTGAGCGCATCAACTTCCCGATCTCCGGTGACTCCTCTCGCGCCCTGATTCAAACACGTGCTCCGGGAATAAATCTCTTCTATGACCGCCTGACTACCGGAACCCACATATAACGTCGTGCTGGCAGAATTGGCGTTGGATCAGATCGTCGAATATGTTTCCATTGCTCAGATTTCGAATATGACCATGTCAGGGAAGGACATATACGCCCGCAGCACCTTTAAAATGCTGGGGCAGCCAATACGGTGGCGTCGCAGACTGTGAGAGACCTCCCTAGCAAGATGCCGGAAACGGATGAAGGAGCGCCCCTCTCCTCCAAGTTCATTCGTTTTGGCGACTATGAGCGGGACGGATGATGACGGGGAGACGGAGATGATTGCGATCCAGGTCCGATTCGACTAATAGCGACCGCAATAGGCTGATATGGACAAGCTGATTAACCAAAAAAAATTTGGATCGCTCTACAGATTCTATGAAGAGCAGGCGGCGTTCGAGACCTGATTCTTCATGGACGTCGCCAAGGGAAATATCCAGCTACCAGGGATCTCAAGTATCATCACTTCTAATCTGCAGCTGCCTGCATTGAGGCAAATCAACTAAGT
The DNA here is from genome assembly GCA_003545705.1 of Acidomyces sp. 'richmondensis'. Taxonomy (NCBI): domain Eukaryota; kingdom Fungi; phylum Ascomycota; class Dothideomycetes; order Mycosphaerellales; family Teratosphaeriaceae; genus Acidomyces; species Acidomyces sp. 'richmondensis'. Next base: position 808,282 of record QVLQ01000009.1, on the reverse strand, counting down.
ACATCAGCCACATTCATTCCATGTTGCTCTTCACATGGCCAAAAAGGTCAGACTCTGGCCAGGAATATACAGCCATTACAAAATGCGAGTCACAGGACAATAGGAAAAGAGATTATTGCCTTCCGACTTGAACCGCAAGACTCCGTCGCTAATAGATCTCGTTTTGGTATCATTCATATGCTGTTCTGCGGTTTCAAAGGGTTCAAATCCTGCTCAGAAGTCACTAGGAGTGCTGTAGCCTCGATCCAGGGGCATCGTTTGAAATTTGATGTCGCCATTTACAAGTTTTGGAGCGCCAAACTACTCCTCGATCGGGTAGAGCTGCCCCGCCAAGATCTTATTCATAGTAAACATGTGGACCTTGTCACTCTTGAATACTGCCTTCATAGCATCATCGCACACAATCTGTCGCTTATCTTTCGGGTCTTGCAGACCGTTCGCTTTGATGTGCATCCATATGCGCTTAACGGTCTCAGGGCGGCTCAGCTGGCTCTCGCCCAGAAGCTCCTGCAGCGGGCCAGACAAGTTGAGCGGTTTGTTGAATCCACCCGTCTTCTTCTCCTTTGAAGGTTTAGGAGATGCCGACGTGTCCAGATCGCTGTCGTCATCAGAATTGATCTTTGCCGCCGACTTCTTCTTCGGCTTTTTCTCCTTCTTCACTATCGGCTTCTTCTTGTTGGAGGAGCTGCTGCTACCACCGCCACGGGTGGAGCGCGCTCCGGCTGCATAGGCAGCCTGCAGGCGCTTTGCCATCTGTTCGTCGGTCTCCTCCATCTCCTTCTTGGGTGTCTTCTTGACCTTCTTCGTCGACGGGGTGTCCTTGATGTCAGTATGATCGTCCGCGTCGACTTCATTGTCAGACGCTTTGCGCTTGTGAGATGGCGAAAAGCCTTCGTCGTCTGCAGGCTTGGCGATATCTTCGTCATGAGCGACACCGTTGGCAGTTGGGAGGGGTGCAATGGTGCCATTGGACGTGGCGGCGGCTTCGCGCTCGCGCTGGACCTTGTCGAAGCGTTCCATGATGAGGTCAGTGATTAATGGCTATGATGCAGTTAGCGATGATCGCAGGAATTTCAGCATGGCATGCATCCCTTCTGGGGAGTCAGGTCGTAGTCGATCTTGCACTGCAACCCTTTGCGGATGGTCTTGGCCGAGATGGTATTGAGGTCGGCCGAGGCAAGGATCTCGTCGATGATGGCGCTGTACGCTGCGCGTTGCTCGGGGGGGACTGCGCGGAAGGATCAGCTTAATTAGACGTCTGAATGGGGGCGTATTCTTTGCGCATTGGGAAGAACGGCATTCCAAAACGATGGGATGTCGCGGTTGACTTACGTTCGGATGCCATGGCGGGCGAGAGGGTCTTGACTGTCGTCGAACACGTCTTGTTTGAACACCGTGAATGCTGCACCTTCTCACAATGGAGGAGTTGGTGGGTGGTATTCGGAGTGGTGGATTGATCGTGGCAGTGGAGGGCGGATTGCATGCACCAGCAAGCAAGCAGATGGCTGGTGCCGACGTTTGCCGAAGCTCTTGCAATTGAGCAGTACTGCACTGTCACAGATCAGCGCTGCCCACCGTCAACAGTTATGAGGCAATGCCGAAGGCAGGTATAAAGTCGCAGAAAGGATCACAATTGCTTGTCGTATATGTTCAGAGCGTTTTCAACACCTAAACTGGAGACCTGTCGACGCTGGACGACGTCGGCGATCTGAGGTGATGGGCAAGGTACCGCCTCCATGACCAATCAACGTAATTCTTGGCAATTCAGAGCCTCCGGCACTCATGCCCCCACCGAGAATCGCGAAACTTTGGAATATTTGGCACGGCACGGTACCAACAACACCATCACACCGTCCATCGCCTATCTCACATCAACATGGCCCCTTCATTCGAACAGCTCGATCCGGAAACGGAGTACGACGACGATGAGGAAATCGACTACTCCGACTTGCGCGAGCAGTATGAAGTGCGCATGGAAGAAGGACTTGACACGTTCATCGTCATCGACGGGCTGCCCAAGGTTCCGCCCGCAAGCAAGGACAAGCTGGTCAAGTTCTTGCTCCGCAAGCTGAACACCGTCGGCCGCACCAAGGAGGAGAACGTGTTCATGCCCATGAACGATGCCGGCGACATGAGTGAAGGTTTCGCCTTCGTCGAGTATGAGACGCCTGCACAGGCTGCCGCTGCGGTCAAGACCCTCCATGCCACCCCGCTGGACAAAAAGCACACTATTGCTGTCAATAAACTCACCGACATCGAAAGATACGGGAGGGAGGGTAGAATTGACGAGACGTACAAGCCCCCGGAGATCCCGCCATTTGAGGAACATGAGCATCTGCGGTGGTGGCTCGGTGACCCGGAAGGCCGTGACCAGTTTGTCATGTTTCGTGGCGACAATGTTGGTGTCTTCTGGAACAACAAGGACGAGGCACCGGAGCAAGTAGTTGACCGTATGCACTGGACCGAATCTTTCGTGCAGTGGTCGCCAAAAGGGACCTACTTGACTTCGATGCATACACAGGGAGTTCAGCTATGGGGTGGGCCCAATTGGTCGCGGCAGAAACGCTTTATGCATCCTGGTGTAAACCTGGTAGACTTCTCACCGGATGAGCGATACCTAACAACCTGGTCCCACCGTCCAATGGCTGTGGATGAGGGACACCCCGTTCTTTCAATCGAAGAAGATGGGAAAAACTACATTATTTGGGATATCGCGACTGGCAAGCCTCTCCGGTCATTTGTCACTCTGGACTTACCCGGCCCCACTCAAGACGCTGAAGGCAATCCGATCAAAAAAAAGATTCAGTGGCCCGCTTTCAAGTGGTCTGCCGATGCCAAGTATGTTGCCCGCATGAACCAAGGCCAGAGCATTAGTGTCTACGAACTCCCACGCATGAATTTGCTGGATAAACAGAGCATCAAGATTGAAGGCGTCATGGACTTCGAATGGTGCCCGGCCAACCCGCAGCGTGACAATATGAAGGAATATGAGCAGCTTTTCTGCTACTGGACTCCTGAAATGGGTAGCAACCCCGCAAAGGTTGGCCTTATGTCCATACCATCAAAAGAAATCGTTCGTACCCGCAACCTGTTCAATGTCTCTGATGCAAAGTTACATTGGCAGAGTGAATCCGCTTTCGTCTGCGTCAAAGTAGACCGACACAGCAAGAGCAAGAAGTCTCTCGCCACCAACCTGGAGATTTTCCGCGTTCGTGAGAAAGGCGTACCCGTCGAGGTTGTGGACAGCATTAAAGACACCGTCATCAACTTCGCTTGGGAACCTAAGGGCGATCGATTTGTGCTCATTACGGCCGGTGAAGTCCCTGCCGGCTCTGCTGTACCGCCCAAGACATCTGTGAGCTTCTTCTGCCCGGAGAAAGCGAAGGGTCCAGCCGTCGGCAATTTCAAGCTCATCCGCACGGTGGACAAGAAAAACAACAACGCCATTCACTGGTCTCCCAATGGTCGCTTTGTTGTCATCGCTACAGTGCTCAGCCAACAGTCCTTTGATCTTGACTTCTGGGACTTTGACTTTGAGGGCGAGAAGGACGAGAAAGACAAAGATCTCACCGCCAACCTCCAGTTGATGGCTACTGCAGATCACTACGGCGTCACAGACATCGAGTGGGATCCCAGCGGACGATATGTCGCCACCAGTGCCAGCGTGTGGAAGCACCGGATGGAAAACGGGTACCACCTCTATACATTCGCTGGGCAACTACTGCGAGAGGAGCCGATCGAGCAATTCAAGCAGTGGGCATGGCGACCGCGTCCGGAGCGGCTGCTCTCCAAGGAAGAGATGAAGAATGTGCGCAAAAATTTGCGCGAGTACTCGCGCCAATTCGAGGAGGCAGACCAAGCGAAGAAATTTTCGGCTAACAAGGCAGTGGTGGACGCACGGCGGCGGATGCTGGAAGAATGGATCGCGTGGCGGGAGCGTGTCACGGCGGAATTGTTGGAACGCAGGAGAGAGTTAGGCTTGCCAGACATCAGCGAGGAGCGAGCAGCGCTGTTGGCGGGTGAGTCGGAGGATGGCGAGGGCAAGGTGGTTGAAGAGATATTTGAGGAGATACTTGAGGAGAGCGATGAAATTCTTGATTGAGGAATTCAGTAGGTCCCAAAGGTGGTCAATATCAGGAGGCCTTTAGCGGGTGTTATCACTTATCTCGGCTTTAGATGGCAAATAGAGAGAGATGGGAGAAGATACCGACATTCGTGCTGCTATTTATACGGCAGTCCCACGATTCTCAGGTTCGGCTCGCCCATTTTTAATGTCTTTTGCCCGCTATTGGACATACACTACAACTGACTCCAGTATTGGCACGTACTATTACTGGATGCGTCTGAGACGTAATTGCCTCCGTTTAAATCCTGAGATTGTCCGCAGTGGTGTATGAATGCTCTCATTAGAGTCTCACTCAGTTTATCATGCATTGAAATGGATCGTTCACACCGACCAAATTTCCTGGACGGGTCCACAAGATTTGCGATATTCTTACAAGAACATTTATACATCTTCCACCAAATATTGGTCGAAAATGCATCAGATCTCTGACCATGACTCGAAACTTAGCACCTTTAGCTGAATGTGTTGTGTCCGTCACGCAAAAGGGTTTCCAATGCCCACACCTCCATTGGTTTGCCATGTAAACAGGCTAGATATAAAGAGGGGCGAGATGAACCCTTCCCCCACGTGTGGGTCATTTCAAAATCGTTCCTGATATGATTTATTGGCTTTCTGATACTCTTATCAAAGTATTGCTCTGCATGCATGTATTTGAGTCTACAGCCTTTGAAGAATGCCCAAGTCATATTCGTGGATCAATTACGAGAGATATAATGGTGGAATCAAGTAGATGCTAGGCGACATCATCTGAAAATTCCAGGGAGTAAGACAAAATGAAGCGGAAAGTTTTTCGGCGCATCCACACATTGTACCTCTCTGTCAAATCGATTTCCCTTGGAAATTAAGCGTGATTGTGATTTTTCTCAATGAATTTGTGACATGGAGGAAAACTCATCGCAGTCGGTATATGTTTCCAGTCAGATTTCTCATCGTTTTTTTCTGGACTGACTGGCGATCCGGTCGCTTTTAATTTCAACGTGATACGTCAGGTTGATATCCATATGAGAATCAATCGTCTGTCAGAACTTGGCTGTGTAGCAAGCTTTTGCAAAGATATACGGCAGTCTACGGAGAATCTTCCACGTGAATTCTTTTCAGCAAGTGGATACCTAATTTTCGCTTTCATACTGGGACTTTCCTTCGAATGGCTCGTACCGGGTCATTACGCTTCAGCAGCCCGAAATTTGTCGTATATGAAGAGACCTCTTAGGCAGGATCAGAATATACTATAAAATCTGTTCATTGCACTAAAATTGAGAAGAGTTTTAGCAGTTCTCCGATCCATAAGTTCGTCCAGACCAGCTCTATCAATACAGGATGCCCAATGGACATCTTAGCACCCAGCCAATTTCGCGGAAAACCAAGCCTGGCCATTTGCAGTATGTACGTTTCGGCAGCAACAGATTGGAGAAACAGGAAGGGAAATTGATTCACAACATCCCAAACGGTTCTCGAACGCAACACAAAAGCCGCCGATAAATTGAGAGTATAAAGATATGCAAGCACGTGAAGGAACTCGCAGTTAGGAAAATGGCTCTGCTCAGAGCTGTGCTCGAATAGAGAGGTGAGGATATTGATTCATGAATGCCTAGCCTCGCAAATAGCAGACGAAATTAGCATGAGAGATTATCTTTCTATTATTCTGGCTTCCGCAAGGTGATCTCCGGCACATGTTATCAGAGACGAGACGTGCAAGTGTATATTACCGACTCCCTTCGGGCCGGAAGAGGAGAAACCTAAACTCCGAGCGCAGCGACTTACACCTTGCCCAGCATCACCGCAATCAGTTCGTTTAACATCCACCTGGAATCCCCATTTCTGTCGCCAAAAATCTACGAGATCGCCGGGCAGCATGGCGGCAGCAATTAAGGCTCTCAATGCCCGGATAAGGGCAAACCCGGTCCTTGACTACTTCTGCTCGACCCGTAAGTCGCAATGCTCACCCATTCTTAAGAATCCAGCCGATAGAGGGCCTCATGGACGTGAAGAGACTTGATATTGCTATCGCTAACGCATACTACTACATGTAGACTTCTGGGGCCCAGCATCAAACTTTGGGATCCCCATCGCAGCCGTTATGGACACTCAAAAAGATCCTGAAATGTATGTCATACGACCTACTACTCTGACTCCTTTAGATCCTTGCTTATTCGCGTGCGATAGTATCTCCGGCCGAATGACTGTCGCGCTCATCGGCTATTCTAGCGTCTTCATGCGCTATGCCTTGGCTGTCACGCCCAAGAATTACCTCCTTTTCGGCTGCCACGCCGTCAATTTCAGCGCACAAGTAACACAGGGATACCGATTCGTCAACTACTGGTACATGGGCGGCCGAGAAAAGTCCTTGGAAGCAAAGGCACAAGAAGGCCTGACGCAAATGGGCAGTAGCTTGAATAGTGCGGCCTCAGAAGCGGAGAGCGCTGTGAAGGGCGCGGCCAATAAGGTGGCAGGGGTCGCAGAGCAGGCTAAGGCAAAGGTTGAGAACGCGACTCGATGAGCGAGGAGGCACGAATTGAATGGCGGCGATTCTGTGAAAAGGTTATGTTATAGTATATCTCATTGTACATCGACTTGGTGCATTTTACCACGCAGCATAGTCGTTTCTGCCATGAACAGAACGGTGGCGCAGCAGCAGGATATCAAATCATCTCGAACTTCAGTCATAACAACATCGCTGACACTACGCAGGCGGCGGCCAGCGCGCCCAAGAATTCCTTTCTGCTCGAAACCGTCGACGCTCCACTACCAAATCCAAGTTCACCACTCTTACTTTCGCCAGATTTAGTGACTTCCTGTCTGAACTCGCCAGCCACGTTCCCCGCTGGACTGTATTCGCAAACTAGATAGAGGCCATTGGCGCCGTTTTCGTTGTGGTTGGTACATAGCGTAATTCCGCAGCCCACAGTGGTGGTATTCTTCCACACCAACTGCGTGAAATGGCCGGTGGCTTCAGAGAACTTGGGATCTGCATAGTCGTATTCATTTTCTTCATTCGCCCATGCGTCTACGGACGTGGCAACGCTGGAGAATCCCTCCGCTAAATTTTCGCCGTATGGCCCTCCCTACACGTATTGTTCAGCAGTGCTCACAGGAGGAAGTGAAGCCGATTCATACTGAGTGCAAGAAAACGCATTGGTGCGAGTAGTTCTGCGCATATTCTGCCAATTTTGAGTCCCACGTGAGCGCATTTGCCTGGTACTGTGCACGATAATAGTTGGTGCTATTTAGCACCGCAGACTGAAATGCGCTGCTGATGGCCATCGACGATGTAGCCGTTGGCTGTGATGCGTCACTGGTAAGCACCTCAGTCTCCGAAACCGCGGTCGTCTCTGTCGTCACGGTCGCAAAAGTACTGGATTTCGCCGTGATCGTAACAGTGGACGTCAGAACGGTCGTTGTCGATGTCATTGTTGTCGTGAATACAGCGATTGCTGATTGCTGAGCGCATGCTATTTTCGCCGATAGAAGGAAGACAAGGAGTGGCTGCACCATGGCGGTGCAAAGGGAAAGACCATGCATCTTGGTTCGTACCTATGTCTAACCTCTGACTACTGGACCTGCAGAAAATAATTGGTGCGATCAACGCAAATCATATCATCGCCAGCGAACGTTATCGTTGGGAGGAGTTATCGCGCGAAGACGAGGCATATTGCCGTAATAACTAAGGTCTCTATCGTGGTACTTTGTGCCGCGTGTTCTTGACCCCTCACTCATTTCGCGTCTCATATTGCGCTGCAAGCCAGTCCGATCAAGAGTGTGTCTGGCGTAAATTGGATCTTGAAAGCCGTTGTGCAAGGATCGTCTCAGACGATAGCGCTAGATCAAAGGCTCGTAGGCGGAGGAGAGTGAATCAATGAAACACGGACCATGTTTCGTCGCACCTTGTTCCACGCCGTGTACTGGCTCTCGTAGGCACCTCCGGGTAGCGGCCGGGAGCGATTATTAAGTATCGTGAGCGACATTAGACACGAGATACACGTTAGCTGGAACGACTGTCGGAGAATATATTTGTCAAAAGGCTCTCCGTAGTGCAGTCATTCTGGAGTTGTCGTTCACTCCATGTGGAGGTGGTAGATGTTGCCAAGGCCGAGCTCGGTCCACTCATATTAGTCAGCACATTGGCGTGGGCCGGTCTTTAAATTCTTCGCTCTCCTTTGAACCTCTTCTCACAAATGATCAAAAACAACAGAGCCAGCCACGACTGTCATCCTACGATGAACCGCCTCTGGCTGGTTTATTGTTTTCACGATGACACGTTGCCAGCTCCAAATGGAGCGTGGCTCTGGAGAAAAATCGTCCTGGATTTAGGAAGCCTGCTCCTCGATGGGTCACTTCAGTGTGGCGATGGGTTGGAGGTGTCCGAGAAGGGAGTACATCAAAATTACTGGGATGCTTTGTATGCAGTTGAGGAATATTTCCGATAGCAGAAGTGTGGCTTTCATATTTCCTCGGCGAGGACTGGAGTTCGCTGGATTTACAGCTGGCTTTGGATCTTCCCATTCGTGCTTACTCAACGAAGCTTCTTCAGCTGTCTTCGCACTTTTCCACCACCCTGCAACTCCAAAATGCTTCGGCACCCAAGCAATACGCCCTTAGGTATTCGAGCTTCTCGTGCTCGTCTGTGATTGATTCGTCGTAATTGCTTCATTTGGCCTTGACGGGCGGAATTAAGATGAATCTCGTTGCATCGTAAACTAATGAACATGTCCTGTAATATGACAAATCTTGCACCATGGGATGTCCTTCATACGACGGACACTTTTCCCAATAGTCATGTATTACTGCGATCCGCTCTGGCATTTGACGACCAGCACCCATCCTGGCTTGTATGTCCCACATCCATATGAAATTATGTCTTCAAATATTCCGGAGCTGTCCGGTTTTGATGGATTTTTAACTGTACATCTGATGAATGGGCAGGGTATACGGCTCGTGGCCGCGGCCTCCAATTCGGAATACGCTCTGGAAGGAAGGTCTGGATAGATACAGATGCTGGAGTTAGAGTGACACTTCATTTGAGCTCAACGGCTTCATGGATGCAGAGGATAGGTATTATAGAAAATGGCTCCCGAGGCTGCCCCAGTCATGGCTTGCGACGATCATGCATTCATGGGTCCCAGGATTACAGCCTTCGATGTTCGGGGCGCTGTTCTGATTGGTTCCTCGATTCTTTTGTTGTTATCGAGAAATTGAGAGATAAGAAGCACCTGTATGTGAGTTTACCCAAAACTATTTCCCTGACGGCCTTACACCTGTTGAAATTAAATTATAACCTCTTTCCCTCTGATCGCCATGTAATAAAGTGCTTTGCTGGTTTGATTCAAATGCTAAAACTAAACAAGTCGTCCATATTCAGATTTTAAGTCAAGACGTCAATGGGTGATTAGGAAACGCCCTTAAATGACCTTGCACTTTTCACAGATACGCCGTAACTTATGTGGTGGTTCCGGCCTATCTGTGAGGTTTGTCACCGAATTGGTAGAGATGAAACACTCGTGAAGAATCAAAAAGGTCGAGCGGTTGAGTTACGAGCTCTCTAAGATGCGAAGATGCCACACTTATTGCAAGATTATTCCGGGCGTGTAGGGACAGCAGGGGGAAATTGGTGTTACAGGCAATAAAGCCTTTCTACAAGGCTATAAGTTCTTCGTTCATATTTTATTACATAGAATACTGAAAGCTGCACACTTATGGGAACCTGTATCAGAACGTCCTACTTGCCAGCGGAGCTTTGTAATACGTTTCACACGAGATTCCGCCGAGGGCATAGTGAGCCTACCATATGCCAGTTTCCCAGCATTTCTATGGAAATATACTAGGAATAACTCGATCCAACGAAGGAATAGACAATATAATTGGTCAATAAGGAATGACTAACGGCCAGCATTGATTTATTGCACCTAGCATTTCCTTGATATACAATCTGCTGAATATCATGTCACCACCTGCGTGTACTATGCTGTGATCAACAGGCATCGACCTCGATCTTAGTAAAAGGCTAAACAGCTTATTGAGTAAAATTATTTCGAGAGATGTTGGATGAGCATGACTGTATCCGTGCAATCTGGAGTCGGATAGCCCGAGATACTCGCAAGGCCATTTATGTTGATATCCAATCCAGAGACCTTCAAATAAAAATGTCGGCACTGACGTTGACTATGTCAATATTGTTGGAAAAGGTCAAACCAGCAGAGCAGATGCTGAAGCGTTGGAATGGTTGGGACAAAGGATCTATCCGAGGGAGCATAACAAGAATTGAGCGGCTTCTTTGCCTTGAAATCAACCCGTTTGCTGACGAATTAGATTGATGACTCATGAAATGAATTCTGTAGGCAATGGGCGGTCCGATATTTGGACCGTGTTGGGTTGGCGTATAACAGAAGCACAGCCGAAGCTGTCATAATACGACTAAGTTACGTTCCTGCGAGACAACTAAAGCATAAACATCCACATCTGGCGTTAATTCACTCGGAAATAAATTTATCCATACTGTAGAATACACAGTGGAGTTTGCAAAGATGCAGAAATATCCTCTGCGCCAAAATCGCCAGAAAATTTTCCAAATCTGCTGTTCAACCCGCTCTGTCATCCTCTGCACTCACCTTGTAGTTTTCTTATATTTGATGGAGTTTTGGATGCCAGAAAAGAGCAATATTTATTTTATAACCCTACGGAAATAGATACCTAACCGGGCTACAAGTATTGGTGATCCATTACAAAGCTCTGTGAATTGGGAGTATATTCCACCTAATGTTAAAAATGCATTGCCATTCCTAACGAATTGTATTTCCATGTCCTCCCACAATTTGTATAATTTTCAAGAGGATGCAAATTATTGCATACTTGGTCACCATCCTTGACAAAGAGGCAAACCAGGATGAAAAATGCACATCTACATTGCAATGGTGTGGGATGAGAGACAACGGTAATGACCTCACGCTCATGAACGGAAGTGAGAAGTTGCAAATGGCAGCAGGACAGACAGTATTGAGACAGCGATCAAATGGTTACGCGGCTTAGTCACATCGCTCAGCGGATGAAGCCTCCATCATGGTGATCTTGCTCAAGTACTGAGAGTTGAACCATAACAGCTCCGATAGGCCGGCTCGTATTGATTTCCGTGCTAGCTTGTTCAAACATCACTACACTCTCTGCGCCTGCCGAGTCAATGAAGTTCATGTCCCTTGAGCCCTTGCTCTTGAAGATGCATATAACGGCTCTGTGATCGCCTCGCCCGAAAAAAAAAATGAGGGCCTATCTAACGATACCCTCAAATCTGTTCTTGAACCACTTGATCGTCTCGGCTTGGTTGATGCGATGAGACGCACCAATGCGGGATTTGCAACGTCTCCGCTTGGCAACACGCTCTCCTGGACGAGTCCTACCACGTGGTCGTAAATAAATATTCCTATTGCGCCAAACCTGGTTGAGTGATTCCCTGACTTACATGCAGCAGTAAAAGTCCATGCCGTAGATACCGATCGCAGGGTCATACTTGATGCCCAAGTCGATGTGCTCAGAAATACCAAAGCCAAAGTTGCCAGTCTCAGAGAAGTTGCGTTTCCGGAGCTCGTACTCCTTAACCTTGAGGCCACGCTCGAGGATTTCTTCTGCTTTGGGCCCACGAACAGTGACGTGCACGGCAATCTTCTCGTTGCGACGAATACCGAATGTGCGGACGGTGTAGCGGGCTTTGCCTGTAGGAAGTCTAAATTAGATCACACACCAAATATCATGCTATTGAATTTATAGCGGTAGCCAACGACTTATTGCATCAATTGGGGGTTGACGTACTGTAAACAGGGGTTTGACCACTCAACTGCTCGAGCACTTTGGCTGCTCTTGTCAATCTGTCACCCGACTCGCCGACAGAGATGTTGAGGACGAGCTTCTGGATGCGCAGTTCGCGCATAGGGTTGCTGGCCTTGTCCTTGCCGGAGGAGGCCTGGTCAAAATTTTAGCATACAGTATACAGCCAATGCGTCACCATGTTAAATTCGGGAGCAGCTTTGAGGAGAATGAGGCCATATTGAATGGAAGATCTGGAGACTCACCATTTTGCTGGAGATTCGTCGGCGCCTGGGATGTGGATAGGTGAAGTGAGCAGGGCCGAGATGTGGTTATTGCGGTTCTTGAGGGGACCTCGAAAATGCGCGACGTGCGGTCTTGGCATCGCGAGTCATTAGCGGACAGCGGCTATTCCCGTCTACTCGGTGCTACGGTGGACTTTTGCGTCGCGTGCTAGTCAGTTGGTCGTCGCAATTAATCAGACTTCGATTTTAGCCAGACACTCAAACCTCTCAGTGTTCATAAGCCTTCTACCCGTGAAAAATTCGTGCTCAGGCACGCCACAGCAACGAGATGGCGACCGCAAATAAGCAAGGCAAGATGGTAAGTCAGGCCTCGAACCGCGCGCACAATGGCGCATTGTGTTAACATGAACAGATTGCTGATGAAATGTATAGATAGGCTTTATCAACTATCGCATGCGAGCCACTATGAATGATGGACGTCAATTAGTGGGGCAAATGCTCGCCTTCGACAAGCACATGAATCTCGTGCTCGCAGATTGTGAAGAGTTCCGTAAAGTCAAGCGCAAGACGAAGGGTGCACAGGGAGGGCAACAGACTGTGGAGACAGAGGAGAAACGGACTCTGGGCTTGGCGATTGTGAGAGGAGCTAACGTAGTGTCATGCTCCGTCGATGGGCCACCACCTGCTGATCCAGCGGCGAGACTTGGGACGAGTGCTACGGGTCCAACTCCGCCAACCGCTATGCAGGCTGGACCCGGAATCAGCAGGCCGGCAGGTAGAGGTGCCGGGCTTCAAGGTCCTGCGGCCGGTGTGGGTGGACAGTTTCCAGGCTTTCCTGGTGCCCCCGGAGGTAGAGGCGGTCCTCGTGAGTTCACTGAAGTCGCTGCGCTGCAGACAAGTTACTTATGGATAATACAGCGGGTTTTCCTCCTCCAGGTGGAATTCATCCTGGTGGACCACCCCGTAAGTACTAGAGAATCATATCAAAAAGGCTATATAAGCTGACGAAATTCACAGCGGGTTTTATTCCTGGTCCTCCACCTGGTTTCAACCCAAACGGTCGCGGATTTGGTGCACCTCCAGGCTTCCAAGGCAGGTAAGGTAGGCTTGGCATGTAATTACCGTTATGGCTCGGATGATCTACTCAGCCGCATTCACATGTGTTACTCGAGACCAATGAATACCGCACCCCGGGTAGTGTTCTAGGAAGTCACGAGGAGTTTACGATGCTAGAATCTGAAAGGCATTTTAGAAGAATTCTCAGCATTAGCGACGGCGTTGGTGGTTGCTGAGCAGGCTGCTTGCCTCGCCGAAGATCACGTCTGCGTCAGGATTCAGCAAATATATAACCGCGGTATATTCTCAATCGGGACTGGTGGATTATTCCTACTCGCATCCAAGTATGAAATTGACACCGCCTATTTCGGCTGCCATGCTTGGCGTAGTCAATGCCTCCATCTGTCCTTGATTTCGCGGCATCTTTGAATTGGACAATGTCCGGCAGTCCGTCTATTCCCACCATGGTTTTTCTCGGATCTCATTCCACGGACTTGTTCCGCAGAAGCTGTATAGTCGATTTTTGCGAAGAAACCATGGGTACTAGGCTTGGAATATCCTATCTAACCTCATCACTTTCACGCTATGCACAAACTACCGCACAAATTGACGCTATCGTATTGTTCATCTCTTATCGTCTCTCATTCCTTGTTTCGCAGAAGGGTATCGTCGCTCAATCATCAAACAACATCATCGCAGACCGTTCCTCTCATCTTCACAGCACCATTAAACCGAACAGGCCACCTGCAGCAGCAATCCACGTATGCACTACCGTGGGCATAGCCGCTGCTGCAGAACTGCTCGAGCTTGCCGCCGCACTGGCAGACGAACTTGATGTGATGGGCGACACTGTGTTGCTCGATGGCACGGAGCTCGCCGGGGTCACCACGGCCGTTGTTGAGACTGAGCTTAACGGCACAGTCTGTCCGTTCGCCACCAAGCCTCCAGTACCTTCGTCCGTGACAATCCCATTTCCAATCAACGCGCCTTGTCCAGGCGAAAGCGTTTTGCCGTCAACGACAATGTACCCGCTCTCACTCGTGACTCCGTAGATCCCGCCGTCGGCTCCAGTGAACTCGCCAGTCGCCATACCCGATGCAGCAGAGGTGATCGAAGTGAAAGTTGTACTCGTGGCATTCTGGACTACCCCGGGCAAGGTCACATTGGAACTGAGCGAAGTGAAGCTGTTGTGAACCGTGAGCGAAGAAACCGTCATGGACCGGTCGTTTGCGCCGCGCTTGGCTTTCAGATCGAGTTGGAAGTTTTCAGTGGGCACGCTTGTTGCGGTCACTAGCGTATTTCCTTCGCCTATGAGTTGAGCGGGCTGCGGCTTGGTCGGTGAGCCATTGGGTGCTGCGTCTTTGGCTGTCATCAGTCTGGGGTAGCGATTTGGCACCAGAACGTTTCGCCGTGCACTCGGAGACGTTTTGGAGCCCTCAAGCGGACCATTCTACTTACACGACACAAGCACTTGAAGCAGCAGCAGGCTGATCGAGCTATTGCGAAGCTTCACCATGGTGCCGATTACAACTTTGGAGCTTTAGAAATGCTTGGATTGATTGCAGTTGAAAGGCAACGCGATCGTGCAGTGTTAGAAGTCGAAATCGAGTAGGAGATACACCTGTCAATGCAAAGATAGTGTGCGGCTCAGAGAACCGAGCTGTCACCCGCGGGAGCTTTGGGGACATATGTGACGTCTCAAAAGACGTCCCCATGCACGAGATAAAGAGATGAGGACGGACGGTATTGCGCGGCCTCGCCACCCCTTCTCGTTTGAGAAGGTAATGTCCTACAAACAGCTGCTACACACGCCGGCTGCACCTCAACCTGCAGGTGGCGTGCGGCGCTCAGACGTGGGGTGAACACCTAATACTGTTTGAGTCAAGGAGGTGTCAGAGCTAGAGGATCTGCGGAGTGCTGCACCGTGCCGGATGCCGTGCAGAGGGGAAGATATGAGCCGTGAGCCTCATCGAGCTTACGCCATGAGGACTGGCAGCTGTTATAGAATACATATAAGCATATGTATAGCATTCTCACGGCCGTGTAGTTTTTCCTGGAGCGCCAAGACTACAATTTATGGTGAGGTGAGGTGGATTGAGTTGCTGTCCTCCATCCATCAGTCATATCTCGGGGCAATATTGGCGGGCCGGGAACGTCGGCGACGGCGAGCCGAGGCTGACCGCTTCCAATCTCAACCAGCCACACGGTATATTTGTTCAACGCAATCGGCAAGGAAATTTTGATTGACCTGGCACGGTGTCTCTTCACTCCATGGCGGAGAACCGTCATGAGGCACGTGCTTTATCGAGTTCGATACGACCTATTTCCCCTCACTCATCATTCACCACCTCCAAATGCCGGAATCATTTTGTGCGCAAAGAGCAGCTTCATGCGTTGGCAATTGCTGCATACATCATTTTATATGACTGCGTTGGCCAAAAGTCTTGTTGATGTCATGCTGTCTCTGTCTCTGTATCATGCGAAAACTGGACTAAGCGAAGCATGCCAAGCAATGTGACGGTGGTAGAGTCAAATCCTTGAGTTGTCATGGTTGAGGGCAAGGCCAGGCTAGCTGGTCAAGTAAATCAAGATTGAGTAGAGGCGTAGTCCCATGTACGACTTGATGGAGTTAGGTTTCTATACTAATCAGGATTGTTTGGCGCTAGAGTGATGAAGTCATGGCCATAGAGACAGATCTGGTAGAACTCGCTGTCTACTTGACATAAGACTTCAAGGTCTTCAATGCTTACCAGATCACAACAGAAGCGCTTACTAGAAGTTCATTCAGGTGTCTTGAGATTGCAACTGGAGCAACAAGAGGGATTAATGTTCGAACGTCTGAATTTGTTTGTGATGCTAAGGAGATTATCAGCAATCGGGATATGACCTGTCTATTCTTGCTTGAAAGCAGTGGACGCATTGACATAACCTCGGTACTACATCGAGATGGCTTTAAATATTTCGACCCAAGTGGCATTTCTTAATCCGTGAATGGTAGTTATTCCAGCAAGATCATCGGATTGTGTTTGCTTAGGAGAATAATACCTTATGCGACAATCCCGTCGGATAGTCGGTTTGTAGCAACAGATTTGACCGGTGGCAATTATTCTTTTGAAATTTAGATTGTTAGTATATCCATGTTTTATGATACCAATATTTTATTGATCTGTAGGCGTCGTCTTTCATGTTGCTCTGGAACTGTCCCTAACCATGCCAGTGAATAATGATATAAAGGATTTGTGATTTTGTCCTACATAGAGACCACCTTATCAACGTAAATAGAGCCTGCATGCTGAGATAATTGAGACAGATCCGCACACACCTATCATCATAATAGAATCGGTATTCCTATCGTGCTACTTCACAAGCGGTTAGACAGTACAAAAGTCATTCCACCACTTTCTGAGCTTGTATAACTGCTATCGAAAACTGCCAAAAGGGCTTAAGTTAACCATAAAAGGAAATGTTTCAAAATTGTAAGTCAGATTGATAGTTATGATTTTCATCCTGGCTGCATAACAAATAAAAGTTAAAGTTAGGCCTCAGTAATGCTTCGAAAACCGTCAGTCCAACCGACGAGTTGAAGATGGTAGAATACACACACTTTGCGGATGTCGCTATTTTGCCAGCTGTTTTCGTATTCCGTACACCTAGTGTGTCCACCAACACCGTTTGCTGACACTTCCACCTGATTAAAATATGATAGTTCATCTCACCAGCCTTGCTCTCGAAGCGAACAGCATCTGTAACCGTTGTTTCGGGATGATCGATAGCGTGGCATATCACAATGGCATGCGTAGCCCATCCCAGCCACCTCGAAAGAAATGAAGCTTGATTGGCTGTAAGATATGTGCTCCCTTTGATCAGGGTAGCGAAAGAGAGCCGGAAAAGGATGGATTTAGGACTATCGAGAAGCTAATTGTCGCTCACTTCACAACTGGTAAAAGACTGAGAGAAGAATTTGTGAGAGGAGAAACTATACAGATATCTTTATTATTCGAAGAACAAGCAAGTGATTGACTCATTTCACCCGCACCTAAACACCATCACGACAACCTTTCCCATATCAACAATCCACGTATGAACCGGCCAATTGTGCATAAAGATTTCTGTTAGTACGGCAATCTCATTACGAGTTCCTCCATCAACTGAATTTTTGTCGATGAAGCTGGGCACAGAGAGACGGCAAAGAACTTTTAAACAGGACTCCTGCTGTGCTTCGTCAATATACAGGTAGAATTGTTATGTCTTCTCGGAGTGTTCGTATGTTTGACAGATCCAAGTGTCAGAGTGTGCAATATTAGACGGAATAGCATCTCAACCTGTAGCACCTCAGGGATGACTTTAATTTTGCATGTCGTACTTCTTCCTGCACAGACCTATAATGGAGGAGAGAGATATCAAGTATCAAGGATGCAATATGCAATGTATAAGTGCGAGCGACAGCACATGAACACCTCCATGCGCATTGAAATCAGCTCACCAAGATACTGGGATGTGATTTTGGGTGCTATTAGATTAGCTAGATGCAATTAAAAGGAAGGGATAAAAGATAATTTCCGGTAAGAATGCTGGCAGTTATGGTAAGGAGACTGGAGGTCAGCCTGCTGCTCAGGTCAGTCAAAATAGAATGTATTATATAGCAGATCGAGTCCTCTCCAAGCTGAAGAGTCCAGCTTCAACGATCAATTGGATACACCGCAACTAAGATCATGAGGAAATGACATTCCGCGCACATGTAGTCGGGTCCTCCGTTGCGCGCTCAGCAGCCTGAGGCACAACAAGCCGAAGATTAGCCATTTGCATCACAAGAAAGCAGTACGCTAGATCTTGAACACATCCATTCGCGACCATCATGATTACAAGACGGTTACTAGCACCTTCGAGTGCTCTCTCGCCGACTTCCTGGACATGTGCGGCATGTGTAAGTCATCGGTAACTCGGCCACAACGGCAAATTTTAATCGATTTCCAGACTCGAGCGTCTCTCCTATCGCGTACCCGGATGTCAAATCCATCGCGTCGCGGTCTTCAACAATTGCCGATTCTTTCACATGCAGAGTCCTTCCGCAACAAGGGAATAGATGGCCTGCTGAGCCCCGAAGGCTATAAGATAGCATGGGTCCAATACCAGACAATGATGATCCAGAAGCTCAATTCCCTCCTTGCGGGATCGCCATATGAAAATACGAAAGTTAAAGATCTCGCCCTGCAGTTTGCGAGAGATCCGCAAAGTGCTAGCATCTTCAATTATGCTAGCATGGCATTCAATAACCATTTCTTCTTCTCGACATTCAGCACCGCGCCGCGAAAGTTGCATCAGCAGGGGAAGCTGGAAAAGAGTTTGCTAAACACATTTGGGAGTGTTGAGACTTTGCAGACGACCTTTTTGGACACCGCAGATGCCATGTTTGGACCAGGATTTGTATGGCTTGTGTGGGCTCGAGAACCGGGCGCGGCAGGGGGCCTTCGAGGAGGAAGTTGGCGTATTCTCGTCACTTACCTCGCAGGCACACCGTTCCCAGAAGCTGGGTACCGACAACAAGGAATAGACATGAACACCAACAATGTGCAGTCTTTCAACAACTACCTGAGTGATCAGCCGGTCAACCATGTTGGTGCCTTTGGCAGCTTTAGCCAGATGGGCAGAGACCAATCAAAGCTGCCACCGGGCGGGGCCAATGTCATGCCGGTGTTGTGTGTAAACACATGGGAACACGTTTGGCTTAGGGATTATGGAATGAACGGCAAGAGAGCGTTTTTGAGGGACTGGTGGTCGAGTATAGACTGGAGCGTGGTGGAGAGTTATGCGCCATCTGAAGCCTTCAATACGGGTATATTTCAGAGCGCCTAAGGTAAGGCGGGGCGTGACCTGGGAAAACTTCATAGCTTTGCGGCTCATCACTGTGCCTGTAGCATCATCAGGCTGGGAAAATGGGAATCTACGGATCTGAAATTCATTTCGGACAGGACTGCACAGCAGAAAATTACCCTTGTGTAACTTACACCCTGATGCTTTCACAGAAAGGCAAGGCATCCCGATACGCGCTGCCAAGGGCAATGCAAAGAGTAGGCATGTAAATTAGAATGATAGTAGGCATATCTTCTGACTCGTCTTGCATTTGAGTACGAGAGATAATGTGGATCGGTCGACCTGTCCAGAATGGCCCCTTGTTTAGAGCTTTACTGCTAACCCCTAAGCATTGTCCTAGTCTTCAAGCATCGCATTTAAATCACCAAGATATCGGAGCTTAGGGTGTTGAGAACAACTCTACTGTTACCCGTCTGACCGTGACGATTAATAAAACCTCGGCATCCGCAGGCGTTGCTCCTTTCCGTTTCAGACGTACCATTTCTTTCAAAACATACGATTCCCGTTTATGATGCGCCATGTGATTGGTGGAGTTGCTCGCAATGGCCCATACCTATTGATCTTCGGTCTCGTGAAAGCGGGGGAGAGCGTCGAGCACAGGCCTTCCGGTTGGCGTTGGTCTGCAACGGCCTCGTCCATGTCCCTGCGTTTACTATCGAACTTGAACGCGCAACTCTTCTGTACAGTCTGGCCATTCCTCTACTTAACTTACTCCCGATCTTTGAGTAGTGGCATCGCGATCAAAGACTAATTGTTGTTGGACACGACTCGACGAGCACCAATCCTTACTCTTGTCTATCCCATCTCGCGCAACAATGCGAACTTCCGTCTACGCGTTTGTCGCGGCATTCGCGAGTGCTGCCTTCAGTCTGAGCATTCCCGGCCTCCCGCCATGCGCTCAAAACTGCGTGACTTCCTTTGGTAGCTGCAATCAGCTGGATGTGAAGTGCATCTGCAGTGATACGAGCTTGATCGCGAACTTGGCGTGCTGTGTGGGCAAAGTCTGCGACGCTGCAGACCAGAACGGTATGAGCTAGACAACACAATGCCCGAATAATTTTCCAGTCCAGATCATTGATTTATTTGGCGTGATATAGCGACGATCACATTCGCCGACTCTCTTTGTGCGGGACAAGGCGTGAGCGACCTTCCGAAAGCTGCTACCTGCGCCCCTGGAGCCACTGCCGGTACTCTCGCCTCAGCGTCTGCGACTGCGAGCAGTTCGGCGACAAGCGGAATGACCAGCACTGGTACTATGAGTAGCACCACGACGACCACCGGATCTTCCGCGTCAGCGGCTTCTAGCAGCGCCCTGTCAAGCGCCAGTTCCTCCGTCAGTAGCGCATTATCTGCCGCCAGCTCCTCTGCGTCAAGCGCTGCAGCCTCATCGTCTTCGAGTGCTGCAGCTGCTATGCCAGTGAACGTGCCATGGATGGGAAGCACCGGGTTGGGATTGGTTTTTGCTGGAATTGCCGCTGCGCTTTGAAGAGACATTCAGGACCTTACATATGGTGAGAATGAGAAAGGAAGAAAGTGGCCTGTTTGATACCCTCAGCATGGGATTTTTGTGGTGATTTTACGATATTTTGCTTAAGGCAAATTAGAGACCGTTGCCCATCTTGTTGGTTAAATATCATTAGCCGTAATTACCTTGTCTAGCACGATCATACCTCTGCTATTTCTTTCAGTTGAGTATAATTGCGTTTAACCACAAACTTAACCCCTATTCCTGAGCTTTATCCGAGATCAGACATCTGTAACGAGTTCTTAATAATCGCAGCGCCTTCTCGAGCGATGTGGTCGCGATCTTGTCCTGATGGAATTCAGAGCATGCTCGATGAGATGTGCCTGATCCCCTTGGACACTAAGTTTCGGTGAGGAACTTCGAGGGAAGCTCAAGTCTTTGCTATGATTGTGGACTTCTCGTTCGTGTAGAAACTGCTACGCTGCGTTGCAGACTGAAAGAGGGCTCAACATCTCTCAGAAAGACTCAACAGAACGCAAAGAACGGCCACCGCCGGCAGTGGAGATAGTAAGCTCTAACTTCCCGTTCACACCTCAATATTTTCGAATTCCCATTAATCATTCGATATGGCGCGAACCCAAGATGATGGGTAAAGAATACGTATATGTACACGAAATTACCTACATTGATCTTAAGACTCTGAACGTTGCGTTGTAGCCAGCATGAGATATTGTATATCTGAGCACGGCTGCTGCTTTAACTTCACTCTCCAGCCAATCGTCTCAGCATCGACTTCCACGGTTGAAACAGGCGCCAAAAACATATTGTTTTCCTGAATACACAGCCATCATTTGCCGCCATACACTTCTCTAGAACTATTGATAGTGCCGGCAATGAAGTCACCTGGCCCATCAGGCGCCCGCATAACGATATTTCCAGCCCACTGCTTCCGCTGCGCGATCTGAACTTGAAGACATTTCACGTTGGAAACGCGCTGAAGTAAGACTGTCGAGCATTCCTCCCTTTGTGTACCAGCAATCGCGTGTATGATCTCGTCTATTTTACAATATGCCTACTTCTTGACCTTTTGGTAATCATTTCCTTATTTTCCTAAGCTCATTCCCGCTGTCGAACTCGCGCCGGCCGCGTTCAAACACCATGCGTCCGATCGTCTTGTGTTTAGCGTTTTCACTGTCATTTCTTACAGCTACTGCTCGGATCATATGGGAGCCAGCAGTTTTCGACCCAGATGAAGGCCGCCGCACACTGACAGTCCGGGACGTTTCGAGCAACTCGACTAGCTGCGGGAGCTCATTCCCAGCCGACTTTGCTTGCCCGAACTCTGCGAAATGTTTGCGACTTAACACAAATGCATCCATGATCGCGGTCCTTTGCTGTCCTGTCGGGCAGGATTGTTTCGTGATCGAGCCCATCAGCTGTGATCAGAGCAAGCAGAATGCCACCACCAACCCAAACAGCGAGCTTCACGCAGAGCCCACCACCCAGCTCTCCTCATGCGGGCGTGCATGCTGTCCCATGGGATACACATGCCAGGCTGAAGTCTGCCAAATACTACCCGGAACACTCAGAACAAGCTCTGCAATCTTGTCGAGCACAGCTTCCACTGCAACTGTGTTGCCATCATCTTCTCTAACCCTTACGTCTTCGACTTCTTCAAACGAGGCAACAACAGCGCCCGCCACTGCGACTTCAACCGAGAGTGGGGGAAATGATTCAGGAAGTGCCGTGAAGTTTTCTGGAATATCTTTCGCTGCAGGTTTCATACCTGGCATGCTCATCGGCGCCTGTTTGGCTGCCCTCCTGTTGTGGCTTCTTTGCCGTAAAAGGGTACGCCTGTCAAGCTCTTACATAGACAAAAATCATTGTAATCGGGATACCTTGACCGATCTCGGGCCTTTGAGCAGACGCCCGACGATGATGCACGGCCGCTCCATATCCGAACCGGTCGTTCACGCATCATCTGGACATCGGACAGACTTTCTCCGCACAACCCCCCAAAGAGGAACAGAAAGCGCCCGCATGAATAACAGCTGCAGCGTAGAAACAAGTGCAGGTGCAATCCATTTATCGACTCCCCGACGCACGCCAAAGGCCGTCAGGGCACTTTGGAGTCATTCGACTTTCTTGGACCAGACGCCATCCACACCGCCAACGATACAGCCAACGATACAACCAACGATGCCATCACATCTGAAACGCGGCACGCTTTCGTTCTCGATCAGTCCAGTCCGCGCACTCAAAAGGCAGAAGAGCATGAACTCACTGCGACGACAAATGACGGAAATAAGCAGGAGCAGCAGCCGGAAGACGAGACCAGGCCTGAGCAGAAGCGAAAGTACAGGAAGCACTGAAACAATTCAAGTGCTCATGCCCAGCAACGTGCCGTATACGCCACCTCCACTTCCGGCCTTCGGATCATTCACGACGCGCGATCCCATCAATGACAGGCGTGCAGATTCTGTGACGACGTGGGGCACCAGTGATCGCTCACTGTCGTCCAGTCAGACCAATGGCGCGCTCCCGTATGCGTCTTCTAGTCGATACCCAACAGAAACGTTCACTCCCACGCCCGCTGGACGGAACTGGACTGCGATGGAAGTCTTTCTCGGTACACCATATACGCCGAGTAAGGACCAGAAGAAGCGTGGGACTACGTTCACAGCTATGATGGAAGCTTCAGGGTCATGATTGAAGAGCATTGTTGGGAGAAAAATTCCCGTAGATTCCCCTAATATACTTTGTCCTTTCTATATGAGTTTGAAGCCAGCTTTTTGATCTTATTTCATGCTTACATGATAACAAACCCTCGAAAACATTGCTAATGTCTCGTCCTGATCGGATCGTTTACTTCACAAGAGCCTCACCTGGGCATTGCACTTTTCATGTGAGATAGCGCGATAAACGCCCCACTTTCCCGATAGGCGGATATGGCACTGAAATCTCCTCTTCGCCAAGCATCACTTACTTATGGTCCGCATTATTCCTCTTCCAGAAAGCAGATGAGATGCAGAAAGAAGAGGGGAGAGGGAGTTCATGAAGTAATGCCAAGGAGTGGGTTTTGGTACGGTATAAACACCTCCCATCATGGCCGCCATGCACATCTCCATTCTCTTTGTTTTCCTCGGTGCCATGAGAGCATTTGGCTACATTATACCAAGCGCTTTGACGTCGCAACTTATAACTGCTGCACCGGCGAGTTTCAATCTCGATACTCCCAGCCCGTCATTTGATTCAGATCACGATAAACTTGGCGCAGTGGCGAGTGAGAATTCAATATGTACCAAAATTGGTATCGATATCCTCAAAGCGGGAGGCAACGCTGCGGACAGCATGGTCGCCACGGTTTTTTGCGTTGGCGTCATCGGAATGTATCACAGTGGAATCGGCGGCGGAGGTTTCATGCTTGTGCGGAGCAGTCACGGAGACTTCGAATTTATAGACTTCAGAGAGACGGCCCCAGCCGCCGCAACTCAAGACATGTAAGAAATCCACTTTATTCAACCCAATCCGGTGCGGGAGGTTTCTAATCGTGCCCACATTTAGGTACAAAAACAATACCAACTCGTCAATCTACACTGGTCTAGCCAGCGGCGTCCCAGGTGAAGTTCGAGGACTAGCGTACCTTCATGAGAAATATGGATCTCTCCCATGGAGTGACCTGGTCATGCCCGCCGTTAGCGTGGCTCGCAATGGTTTCCCGGTGACCGAGGACCTGGTTCGCTATATGGCTTTGGCAACTTCTGGCATGGAAGATTTCCTTGTCCAGGATCCTACTTGGGCCATTGATTTCGCGCCAAACGGTACTCTGGTTGGTCCGGGTGACATTATCACCAGACGACGATACGCCGATACACTCCAGGCTATCGCGCAGCGCGGCCCCGATGCCTTTTATGTGGGACCGATGGCGGAGGTCATGGTAGACGCTGTTCGCGCAAACGGAGGTATCATGACCATGGAAGATCTTAAGAATTATAGCGTGGCCATCAGGAATCCGGCCAATATTACATATCGTGACTACAAGATTTATAGCGGTAGCGCACCGTCTTCAGGGACAGTCGCTATGAGCGTGATGAAAATTATCGAAGGATATCCAAATATCGGCCAGTCCGATAACCTCAACTTGAGCACCCATCTTTTTGATGAAGCGATCAGGTTTGCATACGGTCAACGATCTGAGTTAGGTGACCCATTTTTCGTCGAGGGAATGGACAAGTATCAGGAGAATATGCTGAGCGAGGCTACCGCGAAGGCTGTACGCTCCAAAATCAGCCCTTTGCACACTCTTAACGTTTCGGCGTACGATCCGTCCGGGTTTGAATCATTAGAGACACCGGGTACATCTGCTGTCGTCACTAGCGATATTACTGGTTTGTCAGTCTCTCTAACCACGACGGTGAATCTGCTCTTTGGAAGCCACGTTATGGTACCCGAGACCGGAGTTATAATGAATAACGAGATGAACGACTTTTCCATTCCCGGCTCCTCGAACGCATTCGGCTACGTGCCCTCACCATCAAATTACATTCGGCCTGGGAAGCGGCCGCTGAGTTCTATCACACCAACTATTGTGGAGAATGCAAATGGGACACTTTATTTTGTGGTCGGAGCCGCTGGGGGGAGCCGGATCATCACTGCCACTCTACAACAATTGTGGCACGTGCTTGATCAGAACATGACATTAAGTGAAGCATTAGCCATGCCGCGGCTACATGATCAACTCGTCCCGAATCAAGTCTCGTTCGAATATGCGTATAACAACGAGACGGTCGACTTTATGATCTCTCGAGGACACAATGTCACGTGGGTCGCTCCAGGCCAGTCATCGGCACAGGCTTTGAGAAGGTTGGAGAACGGGACTTTTGAGGCGGCCAGCGAGCCCAGGCAGAAGAACAGTGCTGGGGATGTGATATAGATATAAAGCTTTCCGCAAGCCTACAGAGGCACAACCATGCCAATACGCGATGACCTGTACTATGGTGCCATACCGACGCAGTTCTGTGATCCTTACACGTCACTTAGATAGAAAACCAGAGTCTTCTAAGCATGTCCTTATGCCAAAATTGTCCTCGCAGGGGCTAGCCAGCTAGATGAATGGCCCTATTTTGTAGCCCAGTTGTTGGATTTGCTAGTGTGAGTTTTTATACCACGATATCCGGATTGTTAAATACATATAGAGAGGTATAGACATTGACTAGTATATCTCGACATCCAAGCCTTCGACATTATGAAATCTGCAAGGGCGCGTTAGCTCTTACCCGTCTGGGATGGATGAGCATTTCGCAACGAGGATGCAGCCCCTTTTGAGCTCTCACTTAGATGCGAAGCAGAAGGTCCTGATCATCAAGGCTATTGCTAGCTGAACCAAGAACCTCCAGCCTTGCGCTTGGCTTCCTTCCTTTCTTCCATCTACGATGTCAAGTCATTTTAAATCAGCTGCATTTTCAAGAACAGGGCCATCGGTAACGCACCCATCTTTTCTTACATTCCTTATAGGCATCGAAATAGTCAGTGCATAAGAGACGATCGCCGCCATTACGTCGTAAGCATTTCCAACTCCGGTCTGCTGCTTCCTGACATGGATCGAAATACTCGCTATTCCGCTTGCTATGGGTGGTATCAGCCTACATTTCGATACTTGTCTAACAGCACTTTCATCCGCACCTCTGGAAGAGCGCCGCACTCTTCTGCCATTCTGTCTGCGGTCTTTCACCTGTCTTCTCAGCTTCCTGGCTACCCATTCCTGGTCTGTCGAAATACGTTAGGGTGTTCGAATGGCTGATGTGAGGACTTAGGATTGACGCCACATCTTTGTCAAAGCCACAAAAACGCTTGTAAGCGGCCCAGCGGCGCGAGCTTGGCTCGGTCCCCACCTTTGTTATCTCTTGGAATATACACGTTCGTGAAACACTTTTTGAGGATTGCAGGTGGCTTTCCCTTCGCGGAATACAAGACTACAGGATCTGAGCAACCTAGATGCGATCGGGCCAGGAAGTTTGACACGCTCGCCCACCTTTCCGCGCCTTCCTCTTTGGGAACACTTGCACGAATTGACACAATATCCCATTACGCCTCCCGTCACCAACGTGAAAAACTAGGATGCCGCCCAAAAGTGCTACCGGGCCTTTCGCAACATTCCTCATCATCGGCCGTAAGCCCTTTCCCCGCCCTCTACCTTCCTCACATCCTCACTCTATCAATTTTAGCAACCTGTTTCTTCCTCGGCATCCTGTTCGCAAACTTCCCCTATGACTACCACGTACTCTGGGCCACTCCTCCGATAGATCCCCTCAACCCAGATATCGACCCCCGCTCGCCATACTTTGCCATCCAAGAAACGCACCTCAAATTCCTGTACGCCTCTCCACCCCTCATCGGCCGAATCCTACACCTCGCCATCGGCACGGGCCTGCTGGGCTTCATGCTCAAACTCTACCGCCCCTCCGATGCGAACCTTCTGTTTGACGGCGCTAGCCTCGTGCTATATATGTGCGGCATCACGGTCTATATCGCGAATATTGTGCGGGGGCTTCGCACGGCAGCTGCGGGGGGCGTACGACGGTCCGCCTTCTTCGAACGGGGTTGACGTCGCTGGCGGCGCGGAGAGTGGAGGAGATTACATCGGGCGGGAGGATAGCTTGAGAGTGTTGGCGGCGAGTCACACGATATTGGCGTTGGTGTTGGTGGGGGTGTTGGTTTTGCAGGCCGGGCAGTGGTATGCGCAGCGGAAGGAGGCCGAGGAGATTGCTGAGATGGACAAAGTGCAGGAGGAGCGGCGCCGCGCGAAGGGAGCAGCGGGAAAGGAGGGTGCCGGGACGACGGGGGGGTAGTGGTAGTGGCGGGAGTGCGGTTGGGCAGGGGAAGAAGAAACAGTAAGCAGCCGATGTTTGGGGCTTTGTGGATTGGTCATGTGCTTTCTCTGTGTGGCCATCGAGTGAGGCGACATTGGACTGACGATTTTACTTTACGATGGAATCAAGTTGGACGTGCATTCCCAGCGATCCGCTCTCGTCGGAAGCTTTTTGAGCTTGCACAACCTTTACATATACGCGTTGGCAGCTGGTTAGCCCCTTTCACACCTGGCAGGTTGTACGTCTATGGCAATAAAAAAACCCCATTCGTGTCATGTGCAAATGTGCAACTTACTATACAAACAATCTCCCCACATCGGGTGCTTTCCTACAAACATAGCGCGGGCGCGGGTAAGATTTCGCTTGAACGCTCCACGCTTGATAATACATATCCCCAGCTCTCATGCAGGGCACAACACTCTTACGATCATAACTGAGTCAATTTGTACGCCCATTAATCATCAGGCGGCGGCGGCGGAGCATTTTCATCGCGATCATCAGTATTCAACGGCGTAGCCGTTTGGCTCGGCTTGCTGTTCAGCCTTCCAGACACGCTATTCGGCGAGGTCGATCGCATCGGTGTGCCTTCTTTTCTCGACATCACTTCCTCTCCCACTTCATCCATCTGAGCTTCCGCCGTCGCTCCCGACAAGCCCCGCTCCCGCGCCAACTTCTGCGCGTCCCGCCGTCGCAGCGCCACCTCCGCTTCTTCTTCCCGTTCTAATCGAGCTTCTTCCAGTTTCAACTCGCTGAGCGTTGGCGCCTCCTCTCCTACCTCCCCTTCCCCTGCGACCACCATTTCAGTCAGCGGAGGGGTAATGCCACGTCTATGATCATCGTCTTCCCCCTCCTCCACCATTAATCGTTGTCGCTGCCCTTCATCCTCACTGTTTCTCCGACTCGACCAGCTTTTC
Source organism: Acidomyces sp. 'richmondensis' (assembly GCA_003545705.1). Lineage (NCBI taxonomy): Eukaryota > Fungi > Ascomycota > Dothideomycetes > Mycosphaerellales > Teratosphaeriaceae > Acidomyces > Acidomyces sp. 'richmondensis'. The sequence goes on along the minus strand of QVLQ01000009.1, from coordinate 779,948 downwards.
CGCCCGCTACTACTCCTTGTTCCCCCGCTCTCCAAGGTACGACGCGTCGACGTCCGCGACCCCGCCGACGGCCTCTTTACCTTGCGCCCCGTCTTCCCGGAGCTACTCTCCGTCTCTGTCCCGGCCCATCCCCCCCCAGAGGCAGACGTATGCCGTCGCTCGAGCACCATCGCAAACTCATCATCCAACGGGATAGCATCGGCCAGCTCTTCATCTGACGACGGGAAGATATCCCCTCGACTGCTCAAGCTGTCCGTTGTATGTCCCGATGCAGTTGTATCGCTCCTTATGCGCCGATGAGGGCGCAAAAGCCCACCCCCTCCCTCGGCCCCCTCTGCAGCCGCCGGACGAGCTTGCTTGGTCCCCGGGTGCTCCTGCAGATCTGCGGCCGAAGGCCGATACCGCAACACCTTTCCTGCTCCGAACAGCGCCCCCCACCAACCCCCAATCCCACCTTTGCCGGGAATGATGACGCCTCGCGCATCGGTCTCGGCTGGCGGCACCACACTCTTCCTCCGTCGTCGATCCTGCGGGTAGCTCATTCCCCGCTGCCTAGCCGGCTGTTGCGCGACCGTACCATAACCCCGCCACTGGTCCCACTCCCCGCTAGCAACCGGTCGAACTCGTCGTTCCCCCCCCACCCAAACAATCCCCCGCCGCCACCCTCCCCATCATCCAAATCGTCCCAGTCATCGTAGAAGTCGAAGCTCAGCTCTGCGCGACCGCGGCGTCGGCGTAAGCGGTCTTGCGACGAGGAACGCAGGGCCGGGCAGGAGGCATCAATGCAGGCGGTCAGGCAGGAGGTAGTACGAGCCCAGCAGGGTTGGAGGTAGTGGGTGGCGAAGAGATAGATGTTGCTTTGCGCGGATTCCGTGGCCGTTTCGACCGTTTGCCCGAGTTCGTTGAGACGGCGGCGGAAGCGCGGGTCGGAGGTGCGATACATGGTAGAGAGAGGGTTGGCAGATGGGAGGTGGGAAGTGGTGGGAGGTGTGGTTGCATGCGGGGGGGGACCAATGGACGGTGGGGAGGGGGATGTGCTACGGTGGTCGCCGGGGTGGTCGTCGTGGTGGTCGCTGTGGTGCCTGTAGAGCGGGACATGAGAGATGTTGATTCTGGTGGGCTGCGGTGTGATGCCGACAAGAAGCTGGGGATGAACCCGGGTACGAGCCAATCGGCACACGCAACTCATGCCTGTTTGGGGAAGTCGTCACGTGGAGATATCGGAGGCGGAGGAATGACCAAGAGGGAAATATCTGCCGGACGACGCCATAACAATAGCATTGTATACCGTTGTGACTCTACATGCCTAAATTATAACATCCCGACATCTCATTTTATATTGGTTGATGAGGCGCTGCTATTGCGATTTCATACTGTGCATGCAGATTGCACTAGTGCGGGTGGAGAATTCGATTGATTCCAGGCCTGTCTCGACCGTCCACTTCATGTCATGAAACACTCCACCACACTGGCTTGCAGTTTATGATGAGAATGACCTTGTATTCCAGATAGTAAATAAACCCCCTCCCCCGATGCAGTCTATCGTTCACCTCTACCCCCTCACTTTCTGGCCCATATCATATTACCATTCCGCTTCCGTCCCTCCCCTCCCCCTTCCCCCCCCGGGCCACCAACACCCTCTTCCAAACCTCCCTCCCTTCCCTCCCCTCCCTCCCCTCCATATTCCCGCGCATATAAACCTCGCACCCAACCAATCTCCCTCTGTCCTTCCCTCCGGCCAACCTGGTCATATTCGGTAGGATTTGAAAACGCCGCGTATCTATCTATTCGGTCGTTGATCCGATTTCCTCGCACCATGCACTACAGTAAGGAAAAGAATACCACTCCCTGGCCTTCTCTCCAACCCTCCTTCTTCTACTTGCTCACACTCTCTCAATCCTCCAGTCCGCTTCCTCAAAACCCCCCGGATTCACGTTGACGGCACCACCGTCCAGCTTAAAGCCGTCATCACTATCACGACCGACTTGGGCGAAACGTTCTACCGCGACCCCCTCGACCTCGTGGCCACGCTCGCTTCCCCCCACATGACGCGTCTGATGACGGGCCAGAGATCTTTCTCCGCCGGCGCCTCGCCTGGCCCGGCCATCCGACCCGCGCCCTCCCCCTCTCCCTCGACCTCTCGCGGCAGGATGTTGACTGGCCCGCATGCGTGCACATCGCCCCTCGCGGTTCTTCCCCATCCTCCGGATGCGATGGCTTCCTCCCGCCCATCGTGGACATCTGGAGCGGTAACCTCAACCCCACCAAAGGCCATTTCTCATCCGGCCGACGAGTAGAGCGCCGTTTCCACCCTATCTCCTACCCGTCCCGCCCCTGCGCCCTTCTCGAAGACGCAGGCGACAGCATCGCGCGCCACCTCTGGGATGGCAGCCAAGCGCTGGCCCAGCACCTCGACGCCACATTATCCCTGCAACTTCCCTCCTCCCCTCTCCCTTTGCTTGAGTACGTGCTCGTCTCCGCCACCTACCGCCGCCTCACCGCGATCGAACTCGGCTGCGGCTGCGGTGCCGTGGGGATCGCCCTCGCCCAAACCATCCCGGACGCGGATGTCTTGCTCACAGATCTCCCCGACGCGCGCGAGTTGGTGGAGGAGAACATCTCGCGCATGCGCCCAGCGATCAACGCGCGCGTGCATTTCGCAGAGCTAGACTGGGAGGATGAAACTCCTCCCCTTTGGCTCGCCCAGCGCGTCAACGACATGATCATCGTATCGGAGTGCACGTACAACCCCTCCACATTTCCGGCGTTGGTGCGCACGTTGGCGGCGCTCGTGGCGCGAAGCCCGCAGGCGGTCATTGTGATCGCGACCAAGACGCGGCACGCGGGCGAGGCAGAATTCTGGGGGCTGATGGCCCGGGAAGGTTTTGTGGAGGAAGGTGTGATGAGGTTGTCGTTGCCTGGGTCCCCTGGGACCGGGTATGCAGATTCGGCGGGGGACGTGGGAGTGCATATTTGGAAGGGGAAGGAACATCGGCTGACTTTGTCGCCAAAGGGTGGGGAATGAGTAGGGGCCCTCCAAAAGCCTGAGTCGAAGAGGGGCGATGATGGTGAGGAGGCGGCGATTTCTTTCCGGATGGAAGGGGGCCGGTGATGGCACTTGATCGATTTTTTTTTTTTGTAGTATGGGGATGGTGGTAAGGGAGTTTGAAAGGGATGCCCGATGAGACGATAGAAGCGCTACTGTCGGTGTCACCATGAGAGTTTTTATCTCACCGATGAATAAACGAAAGGTTTTGGAGCAAGGAAGCTCTATGCACAGACGAATCGGACAGGCACGTCAATATAGACACTGAAAGAAATACTTCTCAACGCAAGAAAGGCGGAAAAAGCAAACACATGGTCGCGAAGAAATACACAGGACATCCTATCCCCTCGCCACATCACAGGTGTGGCAATTCACATCAGCCCCTCCCGTCCAAAGATCGTGCCACACACGAATAGCATGAATATTTCCGAAGCCCGCTCACGCCCCCCGAATCCTCCCCACCCCCTCCCATCCCTCCCGCGCCGCCTCAGCCACGTCCGCACAAAATCTGTCTAACCCCTCCTCGCCCCCTTCCCCTCCTAACTTCCTCAACTCCGTCCACAATCTCTCATACCCGTTCTCCATTCCTATCACGACCTCCTTTACCCTTTTTGCTGTTGCCAATCCCGCCTGCGATTTCGCGTGCCGCTGTATCGCCGCAAAAGCCTCCTCCGCTTGGGCTTGGAGTGCCTGGAGGCTTTCAGGGCGACCAATCTGGCGATGCGCCGCCAGCCAGCGACATGCGGCGATAACGTTGCGGGAGGCGTCGGCGAAGGCGTAGGCGTCGAGGAGGTGGTCGGCGAGTGGTTCGGCGCCGTCGTTGGAGACAAGGGTGTGGATGGGGAGGCGGGAGAGTGATGCGGAGATTTCGGAGATGATGGGCTCCGTGGCTTCGGTGGAGGGGGAGGAGGGGGGGAAGGGGTAGATTAAAAGGCGATATGTATGAAACGCCACAATCCCCGCCAACTGTTCCGCGGGACGGGCATCACACTCCTCGCCATCCTCCCGCCCGGTTGTGGTAGCGACCTCCGACACTGCCGCAAGGAGAACCTCCCCATCAACCACCAACGGCTCTGCGTCATGGGAGAGCGCCCACACGGAGTCCGCGAGCAGGGCGTACAAGATCCAGACCCTTCCCGGCACGACGCCTGTCGACGTTCCATGTAATGATTTTTCCACCTGCTCTCCCCACGTCCCACCCACCGCGGAAAAATCTCTCGAATCGGCGTCATCCCGCACCCAATTCGCCACCACGGGGGTCCCATTGTCTCCATCGCCTCATGCCACCCCGCGGCGCCTTTGATCAGCCTGCCCACACGCCTGGATTCTAGCACGAAGATTCTCCGCGCGCGGCTATCCCTGAGACGGGCACGTAGGGTCTGAAGGTCGAAGAGGAGACCCGTCTGGCCGGTCCGCAGCACCGCGGCGGCTGCAGAGGAGAGTTGGGATTCGCAGCGGAGGTAGACGTCGAAGGCGGAACGGATGCGTTTGGCGGGATCCCAGGCATGGGTTGGGGCGAGGAGAGTGGGGTGCGGGTGGAGGAGTGAGAGGCGGGTGAACAGGAAGTGGGCGAGAGTTTCGTATTGAATTTCTTTGATGGACAGGGAATCGAAGGCCGGGAGAGAAAGGCGCGCGAGGTTGAGGCGAGTCGTGAGGTGGATTAACAGGATTCGCGCAATGTGTGGCGTGGGGGAGTGCGGTAGAAGGCATTTTGCCAGGTAGGCGGCAGGGAGGAGGACGGTAGTGGGGGATGAGTGAGTGGTGGTGAAGAGGTGGACGAGTGCGGCGATGGCGAGAATGGCGAGGGACGTGGGGTGTTGGGAAGGCGTGCTGGAGCGGAGGGCAGTGAGGGAGTGGTGGAAGAGATGCATGCACGTGGCGGCGAAGTCGACAAAGGCCTGGCGTCCCACGTTCTTCGAGTCTGTGAGCAGTGCGCCAAACTCATTCTCCAATCGTCGGACCTCCGCCTCCAACCATTCATTCGCCGGCACCTCCTTCGGATCCGGTACTTCCCCCACCACCGTCTTCTGCGCATCCATATTTGCTCCCTGCAGCTTCACTCCAGCATCCCCAAACGTCTTCCGCCCATTCACCTCTTCCACCCCCACCCCTTGCAACTCGAAAATCTTCCCCACAACCCGGCAATCCAAGTCCTTGTCTCCATCAAACCCTTCGGCCACCGCCTTTTTTGCCAACGACAATGCCAACCTCGCTTGCAAATCCCCATTATGCGTGGACAGCATCTGCGTCACAGCCGCGTGCGCCATGTAAAACACTCGATTCCCAGGGTCCGCGGCTTTAAGCTGAATCAATGTCTGCTGCATATCCTCAGTTCGGGAATCCGCGACTGCACGCTCCCATCGTGCGAGGAGGACATCCAGCTTTCTTGTAGTCCGGGCAGCACGATCCCACAGGGCGGATACCTCGCGGCCGAGGGTAAGGGGTGGCGGGAAAGTGTGGCGGTGGAGCTCGAGCGCGCCTTCTTCGAGGAGGACAAGGTCCGGAATATCGGGGATATTGGGTGTGGGAGTGGCGGCAAGGTGGGATAGGAGGGCTTGTGCGGCAGCATGTTGGTTGGATGCGGCCAGGAGGCGGAGTTTGGTGGCCTGGAGGCGGAGATCGTAAGGCTGGCGGGCGATAAGAGCATCACACCGTTGGATCCCCTCCAGGAAGTTGCGGCGAGGGAGATATTCTTCGAAGGTTGGGTAACGGGCCATTGTCTTGAGCTGTGATTAATTTCCTTTTTTATTCTTTCTTTTTTCGACTTTTTCGCAATTCTCGATATTTTATATTTATCGATATTGTTCTTCTGCCAAAGGGGGAACTAGTGGCGTGGTGATGTTGATCATTGCGAAGGGGTGTGAGACATAGCGATGAATGATTTTCAGCAAACTTCCTTCTGAACTTGTCAAATTGGTAGACACATCTACTCGGTATTTGTTGTAGTTTCGCCGTGAAGTCACGGAAAAAGATGTATGAAGCTGTGGGCTGCGCACATGTGGCTGACCATTACCCAAAAAAAAAAGTTTGCGCCACATGCCCCGGACGGAACCCTTGTGGGGGCGGCGATTGGGGGAGCATCGAAAAGGGCCACCTTTTGGTTGTTCTCGTACACGTACATATATAAAATCAGCGCCTCCCCATCCACCATCTCCGCCAACATCCCCCCCGTGTCATTCTCAAGATCAACTCGCCCCTCTCTTCTCTTCCTCCTCCTCTTCCTCCCTATCCCTCTCACCACCTCAGAGAGGCACCTCACGTATCCCATCCACACACTCACACGATCATGGTTAGCCGTCCTCCGGCCCTTCCCGCTTGCAACCGAACCCAAAAACCGTCCTAACTTTGACGACGACATGTGTAGGCCCAAACTCCGCAACAACGCCGTGCGAACGAAGCCTACGCCCGCTCTGAAGCCTCGCGCCGCGGCAAAGCGGCCAGCGAGCTCAAGAAGAAAGAAAAGGCGACTAAGCCGCCAATAAATCGGATTTGGGTTTGTATGTTCCCTCCCAAGCCGCCACAACCTCCCCGAGCGACTTGTCTTTGGCGGGACTTGGACGCGGCTGACGGCAGGCGGCGTAGATTTGTTATTATTCGTGGTCTGCGGAGGACTGGTGTTTGAATTGTTGAGGTTGGTATTTGGGGCATTTGGGCTTTGAAGAGCGAGAGGGAGTGAGAGGGTGAGAGTGAGAGAGTGAATTGGTGAGAGAGCGAAGCGAGGTAGGCAGGTGGGACGGGCATGGTGGGTGCAAATGACGGGACGTGAGGGAGGAGGGTGTTGCACATTGTTAGCTGCTGCCCTGGTTGATGGAGCGGTAAGGGTTTGGCAGTGAAAATGGTGGAAAATTACATCGGCAGCATTTTTGATGGCGTAGGGCGCGTTTTGTTCGACTGCCTGGATGGCGGGCTTTGAACACTGTTTTGTCGACGGGGGGTTGATTCAAGGAGCGAAGTAGACAAAAGAAGGAAAGCCTGGTACAACCAATGCCCCAAGCACATAGGTCCGAGTGATAACAGGAGAAATCACTATAGTACAGCCAAAATCTATTGCCTCCAACTCCATTTGCACAAAGGAGGAGGCTTTCGCTACGTTCTCGCCCTGGCCTTTCTTCTCCGCGCTTCCGCATTGGCGTTGCCAGAGACGGCGGAGTGCAGAGCTGTTTGTGCCTCGTCTTCCTCCTGCTGCGGCTTGCCTTGCACCCCAGCTTCCCACACCACGTGCTCCGGCGGTTGATGGCTTTTTGGCAAGAGCCGTCCAACGGTCATGCGGTAAGCAAATTTGGGCCCGCGCACCAGGAACGTGTCCACAAGGGTGGGTGGGGGAACTTCGTCGGGCTGTCCGTATCAGAAATTAGCTCCTGTACCCTCGATATGACGATGTTGGGTGTGTTGTAAGAATGGGGACCACTCACATCGAGGAGAAACTCCTGTACGTCACCTTCTTCCGTCTCCTCCTCGAGAAAGACATTTCCCACGCTGTCCACGATCAATATCTTCCCGTTCTCTGCGACCGTCCTCTTCTTCGCGCCGATAGGACCGGAAATCAACTCTGCCTCCTGCGGCGCCGAGATTCCGTCCGTACGCGCCTTGTTAGCCGCCCGCGCGCTCTTCACACTCGCCGCCCCTGCCGACTTCCCTTCCTTCCGCTTCTCCTTCTCCATCGCGCGTTTCTGCCGGCGATTCCACGAGACGCTCTCCTCCGTCTCCTCCGTCACACCCCGACTCCCTTCCCCATTTCCCATCGGGCCCCCCAGCCCCGGAATGGCCCCGATGGCCCCCTCGTCGCCCCACGCCATCCGTCTCGCGTGCCGCACATACCTTTCCACGAACTCCCGCCGCCGCTTCCACCCCAGCCAAAGCGCGACATAATGTGCCCCGCCGCCCACGAACACAAAAAGCCCCATCAGCACCGTGCCCAACCCGGGTCGAAAGCGGGTGTAGTAGTAGCCCGTTCCCCGCCAGGCGGGGAAGCCGTGCGTGAGGAAGTGATCGTACCGCTCCCGCAGCGGACCGCGCAGGATGTTGGCGACCAGGCTCAGACGCTCGAACCGTGCCGAGGCCGCTTTGTTGAAGCGTGCGATTTCGCTCGAGCTGGGTTTCTTGGGTCGGTGCACGTGCACCGTGGGTTTGGAGCCTTCCTTCGCCTTCTGCGGGGCAGGCGGTTTGTCATAGTTGGCCAGCCAGTTGCTGCGCGCTTTGTCCGGGTGCAAGGCCCGGGAGAGCTTGCGGTACGCCTTGGTGATGTCGTCGCGGGAGGCGTTGGGCGGGACGTTGAGGAACGTGTAGAAGGTAGCATTGGGTCCGCCTTCGTGGAGCTGGACTTCGTCTTTGAGTCGAAAGATCTCGTGATCCTCTTTGGACCACGCGCTCACGAAGCCGACCCAGGACGCGAGCAACAGCAATAATGCTGCCCGAGCAGACGGCAACCACATGACGACCGTAGTATATGGAAGAGATTGATGCCACACAGCTAATCACAGGAATGTGGCTGAGTTTTTTTGGACAACATGTGCTGCAGATGCGTCTTTAGCGCCGCTCGCGTGTCGGCGCGCGGTTGGCGCATTGGTCTCCACACCGCGACTGCCACGGCTGCGAGAGTACAAGAATGGGCGAAAAGACGGGAAACTGCGTTTCACCTCGCTCCTGCCCTGTCCTCCCTCCTTCTTTCTCATCCTCCTTCCTTCCTTCCATCCTTCCTCTCCTCCGGCCGCTCTTTCCCCGTCGCTCTGCCACCGACCATCGCACCTGCCTCGACGAGTCGGGGTCGTTTCCCCTCGCGTTCACATGCTGACCGCAAACGGCAAGGCGCCTTGACGCGGCCCGCGCCTGGCCCGGGCGTGCAACGATCATCCCCGTCTCCAATAGCACGGGGAGGTTGGCGGGCTCGGGGGTTTTTTTCTTGTCCTCCACCCGCCAGAACACACGCACACCGCTCCGCCCCCCCGTCGCCGTCCTCTTCGCGTCGCTCGCTCGACCGGTTCGATTTCCGTATCTTCAAGTAAGCAGCAGGCCCCGGGCACCGAGCGCCTTGGACGCGCTTTCCTGCAGACGTAGTCTGCCGTGCAGCCACATCGGGGCAGAACTCTGTTGACTCCTTTTCTCACCCACAGCCTGCCGCCTGTCGTCTACCTCCTGCCCCCTTCGTCTCGTCGGTCTCCCTCGTGGCATCCTGCCCTCCGCTCCACCCCATCGACATCGTCATGGCGCGCATCAACATCCCCCTCGACGCGCTTACGAGCCGGCTCAACCTGCAGTCGCGGTTCGACAGCGTGCGCTCGCAGTCGTGGGCCAACCGCTTCGCGAATCTCAAACCCCTCTCGGAGTTCCTGAACATCAAGGCCCTCTCCAAGCCCCGTGACTTCTCCGAAGTGCAGAACCGCGTCAACTACAATCTGTCGTATTTCAGCAGCAACTATGCGGTCGTCTTCGTCATGCTCAGCATCTACTCTCTCCTCACCAACCTCCTGCTCCTCTTCGTCATCGTCCTCGTGGTCGGCGGCATGTTCTCCATCTCCAAGCTGCAGGGCGTGACCTCGACATCGGCGTCTTCCGCGCCACCTCCTCCCAGCTCTACACCGGCTTGCTCGTCGTCGCCGTCCCCCTCGGCATCTGGGCAAGCCCCATCTCCACCGTCCTGTGGCTGATCGGTGCCAGCGGCGTGTCCATCCTTGGGCATGCGGCGTTCATGGAGAAAGATGTCGCGGCCTCTTTCTCCGAGGAGGCGGTCTAGGCTGGTCGGCCGCGCACTCTCCTCGCCCTATGATACGGGAAGACCGCCCGGGGCTGCCGGCCGCGACGTGCGCAGGAGGATGTACGTCGAGGACTGGGAGCAGCTCCGTCCAGCTACCACGCGCCAGTACCGCCCTTACCCGCACCCGGCAGCGCGCTTTGAAGAGGTGGACAGTGAGGACGGAGAAGCAGCAGAGGAAGCGGAAGATGATGAAGATGATGAGGGCGTCCTGCTGGACCCGAATTCCTACCGCGACGGCCCACGGTTCGTGAGCGACGAGTTGTATTTCACGGGCTACGATTTGGGACAGGATCGCCCCCACCGCGCACCGTACCAACCCCAACATGCCCGGCAGCAACAGATGTACGATTCCACACCGTACGACGAGTATTACGGTTCCGAAGAAGACGCCACGCCATCCCCCCTCAGCAATCGAACCCGCGGCGGAGCCACTTACCGACTTGCCGTGCGCGAGAAAGAAGACGCGCTGATCGCCTCGGCCATGTCGCGCATTACGCGCGCGCGTGCCAAAGGGAAGACGAACGTGCACCTCTCGCCCGACGAGATGGAGGCTCTGGAGCGCAGGCAAGGAGGCCAGCTGCCCACCACCTCCAACCCGTCTCAGACGCTCGTCTCCCCTCCGGCCACGCCTGCGTCCACGAAGAAAGCCACCACTCAGAAATTCCGCAGCGGGAGTCGATCTGGCAGTGCGACGAACCTCAACCAAAAAGTCTCCTCTTCCTCCTCCTCCACTTCTTCGTCTGCGAAGAAAAAGGGCAGCAACGGGACATCTTCACCGGCCAAATCTAATTCCAAGGCCAAGATTGATCGCAAATCTCTTCCCCCGCCTTCCACGTCCACCTCTGCTGCGGAACACGCCCTCCCCTATCCCCCCGGCACCGGGCCCCCGGCATCATGGTCCCAGGGCCCAACGGTGTGCCAGTTTTCGCGCCCATCGTGAATTACACCACCCCCCGAGCCCGGAGTATGTGCGCGGCGGCAGCCGACGAGGAGAGTCTCCACGATCCGCCGGCGGCGGCGGCGGCGGGGCGTACTTCCCCGCCCCCTTGCGGCGACCGAATTCCTCGGGCTCGGCTCGCTCGTTGCCGGATGAAGTTGACTGGCTCCCCCTTCGTCCTCCTCGTCCCCGTTGAAGATGAGGGGTGGGAGGAGGAATCGATCGTTTAGCAACGCGCCCGCTCCCGGCGGCGTCTTGCCTGCAGCGCAAGGCGGCGCCGGCGCGAGAAGAAATGTCAGCGCCCCGGTGGCGGCGGATGTGAGGTATGCGAGTCTCCCACGTTCACGCCGTTCGGGTGCGATATACGCGGGGTTTTCGGACCCGACGATGGTGGGGGGTCGGTTAGAACAATGCAGCGGCGGCAGTGGTAGTGCGGGGTCGAGCAGTAGTGGCGGAGAGGGAGAAGATGAGGGCGTGCAGGTGGAGGTAGTGGTGCAGGGGGTTGGGGACGGAGGATATGTGGTTAATCGGGTGCCGCTAGACGGAAAGGTGGGGGTGAGGGAAGCGGGAAGAAGAAAAGGGGGAAGAAATAGGTGTTTCGTGTTTCGGGGGGATGCGTGTGTACGAATTGCTCAACGGGCTTGGGAGTCTCCTTTTCATCTTTGGCGTCGGCTGCGCCGCGGAGTTTGCGACAGGATTGTATTTGGATGTACGATTGAGAGAACACGGTTAAAATCCCGACCCATCTGATGGGGGGCCTATGCATGTGCAGGTACTGTAGGTACGTGTGTTAGAATAAGCTTGCGCAGGTTGTCCATTCCTCGCCGGAGGACTTCGCTCGATCCACCGATCACTCCTCTCATTGATCGCGACCATTTCTGGGGGTGGTGGGCGTCCGTGCCGACGGGAAGGGCCGAGCCCACGATTCCTCGAGACCTACATATTTCACCATTTGCGCCGTGCCGTGCGATGTCCTGTCATGAAATCGTTCATGACGCTTAGACCACAACGGCGCATGTTGCATTCCCGCCTTCGACCGAGCCGAGATGAGGGCGGGCCGGGGCAAGGGGGGCCCGGGGGGGGGGGGAGCGGCGGGGCGGATATGATGAAGGCAAGGGGAAACGGGCGGGAAGAGTCACATTCGGACCGTTGCGATAACATATCGCCCAGTTGCGAGACAACCGTTTGGGTGGGGAGGGGCGGTTGTTTAACGTATAGTATGAGATCTATTTCTAGGGTTCGGGAGCCGGGAGAGGAAAGTGTGTATTGGCCGTGGGGGGTGGGGGGCCGCTGTGTGTGAGTGAGTGAGTGAGTGAGTGGGTGTGTATAAATGGATGTGTATGAGTGTTTATGAGTATATGTGTGTATGAGTATATGTGTGTATGTGTGCGTATGAGTATGTGTGTGTATGAGTATGTGTGTGCATATCTGCGTGTGCAAGTCTGTGGGTGGGTAGGTATGGACAACTGAGGTGGAGCCGAAGGCCGCCGTATCAGCAGACCGACCGACCGCACGCGCACGTTGAGACTACAGTATTTGCTTTTCGATGGCGCGAGACGGACGGCCGACCAGGCGAAGATTTATCTGGAAAAGGGGAAATGGAGGGCCATGATTCTGCTTTGGGCGGCGGCCGGTCGGTTCCTGAGCCAGATGCGGAAGAGCATCCGAATCTGGGCTCGGCAGGGCACGGGACAGGTGAGATGCTAATCTTACTTTTTACTCAGAAAGGGTGGGGGGGAGGGTGAGGGAAGGGGAGAGGGAAAGCAAGGGGGGAGGAGAAGGGGGCGAAAGGGAGGGAGGGGAGGGTGCATGGCGGTTATGGTGATATCGAGTTTGTGATCAGGAAGGATGGAATGACTGCTTGCCACGCAGGCCGAACAGTAGGCCCGAAACGGAACGCCCCGGCGCGGGGGGGGGGGAGGGTGTTTGTCTGTCCCGGAGATCATGACCAGGGTAAGCGACGGAGATGTGATCGACGCCGCAAGGCACCACACGAGGGGTGCTGGCGTTCATGGGCTGAGGCTTATGCGACCTGGTAGCACCAGAACCGAACGAGTTCAAACGCTGGCCGGGCGGGGAGGGGCCCGCGTGTGACCAAACGGCGCGGCGGGTACGGGGGTGGCCAGATCAAGTGCCCGCTCAGGACGTGAGAGAGGAAAGGGGGAAGACGGAGGAGAGGAGGAAGGGAATAGAGGAGGACAACGAGTGGGAGGAGGGTGACGGGTGGGAGGGGTGCGGTGGGTGTGATGGGTGGGTGGGAGGAGGGAGACGGGGGAGGTGACGGCGATGGAGGAGACGAGAGCGACGACGGGGGACGTGAAACAGGTACCGTCAGTCGATCACTATTGGCAATAATTGCGTCTGGCATTTGCGGGGACTAGGCCTTCATGCATGTGATGAGCTTTGCATTGTGGCGCCAGCAGGGATGGACAAGACGGATGGGTGCCCGTCGCGGTGTGGCTTGCTCTTTCGGCAGCCGAGCAATCTCGAAGTTTTGGACCGGTACAGCACGATCCAGACAATCCATACAATCCATACAATCCATACAATCCATATTCCCGTTTCCGGAGTCACGACGAGACGCTTCCGGGTGTGGCTGATCGAGATATCTCATCCTCACAACTCGACGCCAAATTGCTGTGCCCGTTCCCCTCGCTCCCGGAGATTTTCCATCCGTCGTCTGGCTCCCTTCTATCCCCCCCCTTCACCCCCCTCCCCCCGTCTGTCGTAGCCTCCTCACCTAAGCGCTGGGCCCGCCTGCCGGCCTATCACCCCCGTCACCAGACGCCCCGATCCCGGCTGGGCGTTCCATCACGCCTGTGTTCGTCTTTATTTGCTGCTGCACGACAGCGAACCCGCACTAAATGGTCGAGGACGAGAGGAGTGGCCCCATGTCGCATCAGCATCACCATGTCGGCCAGCAGCATCATCCCGCCACTACATCTCCATCTCCCTTATCACCCGCGGTAGCGAGCGTTGGCGGCAGACGTGCGGTCCTTGCTGGGGCCAGCGCGACACAGCACCCATCACCTGCAGCAGGTGCAGCAGGAGCAGGAGCAGGAGCGGGAGCAGGAGCGGGAGCAGGAGCAGGAGCAGCAGCAGCTCCTCACGGCGCGCCATCCTCGTCGCGGCCGACCGATCGTGTGTGTGGCCCAAACCCCGGTAAGAAGGCGCCGAAGGATCCGGAGTTGGACCTGTTCCGGGACGCCGTCACGGCGGCGACGCTGCAAAGTCGCTCACCCCCTCGTTCTCCCACCGCGTCCACGATGACGGTGTCTTCCCCTTCGTCACGTCCAGATCCGCGCGACATCCGCACCGCCATGCCGCGCACCGCCTCGATCGACTCGACTGTCTCTTCCGTCTCCTCCGCCTCCCAGCGTCCTCCCGGCGGAGGCACCACCTACCGTGTGTCGCAGGAGAGCGCGGGGCCGCAGGACGTCGCGGCGGTCATCGCGGCGGCCGGCGGGTCGGCCGAGGCCGCCGTGCAGAAGCTCCTGAGCGAGAAGAATCAGGCGGCATCGCACAATGCGCAGCTCTGGCGGCTGGTGGAGAAGCAGCGGGCGATGATCCTGGGGCTGAATAAGGACTTGGAGAAGGCGTTGAAGGAGAAAGAGCGGTACCGGAAGAGGGTCAAGGAACACGTCGTGCAGTCGCAGTCGGCGCCACTGCTATCGGCCGGGAAGGCGGCGGACGACTCGGCGGACACGCGGGAGAGCAGCGAATCTCCGGCATTGCCGGCCGAAAAGAGCACGGCGGCCACGGCGGCCACGGCGGCCGGGGGGCGAAGTCTGCGGGAATTTACGCTGGACAGCCGGAAACCCAGTGATGCGTCGGAGTTGGCGTCGGTGTTGCCTGGCCGGTCAGATACACCGCAAAATGCGGACACCTTCACTTCCTCGTCATCTGGCATGCCGACCACGCCTCAGTCCGCCAGCAGCGGGAACATCTTGCGCGATGCGGATCATGACGCGGCGGCGGTGACGGAGCACGGGAGAAAGGAGATCGCCACGGCGCCCGTGCCTGCAGGAAGCGCTTCCATGCCCGCTCCGCCTACGTCGCCGCGAGCGTTGGAACCGCCGTCGAGTCCCAAGGCGTCGACCAGAATTCTGACTCCCTTATCACCGACAACGATACCCGGACCCAGCCCCGGCATGTCGAGCCCGCAGTCGGCCACCAGTCCCAAGTCGGCCACCCGGAAAGCTCCCCCAGCGCCATTGCAATTGTCTCCAAAAGCCCCGGCGAACATCACGAACAACATCATTGATCCCTCGGATTCGGAATATGAAGACGAACCGGAAAGTGCGCGCGCGGAACAGGCAGCCCGGGGGCGGCGACGAACCCGCGAGGAGGATGACCGCGAGCGCGAGACGATCGCCCTACAGGAAATGGAGAGTCGCAGTCGATCGAAGAAGAAGAGTAAGAGCAAGAGCAAGCCTGCCGAGGATGCGCCTCAAATGCCAACCGCGTCGGTCAACCCCACGGCTCCTCCCCCGACTGCGGTGCAACCACCGCCTTCGGAAGTGAGAGGCAAAATGTACGCCTTCCCGCCGATGGATGATCCCGCCGCCCTCGTCCGCCAGCGTGCCGTCACGGACGCCGCTAGCGCACTCCAGAAGAGCAATACCGCTCCCTCGCTGCTCAGTCCGGGATTGCCCCTGAGCCCCCGCCCATCGACAAGCCCATTAACTCTCCCTTACCGCGCGCCCCGAATAAGATCCTCAATTCCCTCCCCATGTCCCCGCGGGGCATGGCCGCCGGCTTGCCCCTCTCTCCCCGTGCCCCCGCCAACCTTTGCCTCTTCCACCCCAGACGCCTCTCACCTTCGCCTCGCCGCATCTCGCGCGCGCCGAGGCATATCATCAGCAGCCGCAAGGCCCATTGCACCTCTCTTCATCCCTCGCCGACACGCTGCTGAGGTCCTCGTCGGCTTCCGCCGAGCCCAGCCCCGAACACGAGCGGCCGTCGACGTCCAGCGACGCGATACCCAAGTCTCCCGGCGAGGTATATCGTGGGTTGGTGACGGAGCAGTATCCGGATCTCCTGTTACCCCCGAACGCGCTGCCGTTGATCTACGTCCGGACATCATCCTCCAGGATGAAGCCTTCGCGGCAGAGCATCATGATCTCGCAACGCTCGATGGACGATGGTCCCGTGCTGACGCTCGCCGTGCACGAGCGCGCCGATCGGAAGCAGCTGTGGCGGGTGGAGAAGACGGTGGCGGCGCTCGCGGCGCTGGATGGGCAATTGAAAGCGGCGTGTGGGACTTTCCGGGAACGATTGCCCGAGCGGGCCATTTTTTCGGGGCATGCGCCCGCAAAGATCGATGCGCGCCGGGCGGCGGTGGATCGGTATTTTGAACGCATGTTGGATTCGATCCAGAATGAAGCGGCGGCGAAGATTGTGTGTCGCTTCCTCACCGCAGACGCGTTTGGGGCGGCGAGCGAGGATTATTTTGCCGGGCACGAGGCGGACGTGGGCCGACCGGACACGCCGCTATCGAAGCTGCGGCCGCACCGGGCGGGTTACTTGACCAAGCGGGGGAAAAATTTCGGGGGTTGGAAGGCGCGGTATTTCGTTCTGGACGGACCTCAGTTGAAGTATTTTGAGGCTCCTGGAGGTGCACATTTGGGCTCGATCAAGCTGCCGAATGCGCAGATCGGGAAGCAGTCGGCGCAGTCTCACGCGCCGCAGGAGGACGAAGACAACCAGTTCCGCCACGCCTTCCTCATCCTTGAGCCGAAGAAGAAGGACTCGTCGAGCCTGGTCCGCCACGTCCTCTGTGCCGAGAGCGACGAAGAGCGCGACGCGTGGGTCGACGCCCTCCTGCAGTACGTCGACTTCAGAGAGGACGAAGAGGAGTTGGTCAAAGGCACCACGTACGTCCAGCCCGGCCCAGACATCAGCGGCGCTCGCAGTCCCCGCTTGCAGAAATCGCTCAACGATCTTCGGCCCCCATCCCGCTCGCGAGACGCCCGCCCGCCGGGAATGGATGCGTTGCGCGGCATGAGCTATAACGACACCGTCGCGGGTGAAGCGCCCGTCATCGGCCTGGCGCCCGGCCAGCCGCGCAAACCTGAGACGCCTTCGCCACCCCACGACGCTGCCACCTTCCCGGGTCCCGACCCGGGCCCGGCGACATCATCCACCTCCCACCCCACCATCTCCGGACCTACAAACCTTCAAGTGATCGCGAACGCCGGGGACTGGGGCATGAAGTCGGCCGCGGCCGCCCCGCCGACGCCGCAGAGCTTGGCCAAAGACAAGAAGCGAGGTATGTTCGCCGCGTTCCGGGGCCGGTCGTCCTCAGATCTGGCGCCGGCCGCTCCGGGCTCGCCATCACTGGAGGGCCAGGGACGGGGAGGGCGGGCCGTGTTCGGTGTGCCCTTGGCTGAAGCCGTCGAGTTTGCCCACCCTGCCGATGCGCCCACGACCGAGCTCCCGGCCGTCGTGTATCGCTGCATTGAGTACCTCGTCGCAAAACATGCCATCGCCGAAGAAGGCATTTTCCGGCTGTCCGGTTCCAATACGGTAATCAAGTCGCTGAAGGATCGCTTCAACCAGGAAGGGGACGTGAATTTGGCGGCCGAGGAGCATTACTACGATATTCACGCCGTGGCGAGCTTGTTAAAGTTGTATTTGCGCGAGTTACCGGCGAGCATCCTGACAAGGGAGTTGCATCTAGAATTTCTGTCGTGCCTGGAGATGCATGGCCGAGAGACAGAGAAGATGGCGGCGTTGAATCGTTTGGTCAATCGGTTGCCCCGGCCGAATCGTGCGTTGTTGAAGGCCTTGTCGGAGTTTTTGGGGTCGATTGTGAATAATGCCGACGTCAACAAGATGAACGTGCGCAACGGTAAGCTTTCCCGTTCCGCCTCCCTCCCTCCCTCCCTCCCCCTTTCCCCTTCTCAAAAATCTTGGAGACAATCATTGCGTTCGAGCTAACATTATGGGGGGGGCCCATCATAGTCGGCATCGTCTTCGCACCCACCCTTAACGTTCCCGCCCCGCTCATCTCTTCTTTTGTTGAAGACCAGGCCATCATCTTCGGGCCTCCGATCAACCACGACGTCACTTCTGAGGCCCTCCCAACCTCCCCCCCAGCCTCCGCCACCTCTGAAACCTCCCAGCCCGCACCCCTGCCGACCGATCTGCGCTCGCCGCGGAAGCAAATGTTCTCCGACCTTCCCACTCCCGCCTACCATCAGACCTCCTTTGCCACCGCGGATACGGGCATGATCCCGCTGCAGCCGAGCTACGGTGCGTATCAGATGGCCCCACAAGGAGAGGGTGGCTTCGGCAGTCTAAACGATGCGCTGAGGTCGCCGCTCGGAGCAACGAATGGGGCCACGACAACGAAGAGTCGGCGGAGGGAAAGCGCGATGATGTTGCTTCAACCCGGTGGCGGTGCGGGCGTTGGGTTAGGAAAGAAGGGGAGTATGACGCAATTGCGTGAAGAGGAAGGGGGAAGTTTTTAGTTGGGCGGAGAAATTTTTGAAGGGGTTTTGTTTGGGTGGGGGAAACTATTTCTACAATTTTGCTTTGAAAGCGCCGAATACTAAAACTCATGCAGCATGGACACGGAGGATAGATGACTGGGCAACACATGATATTTTGTTCTTGATGGAATACAGCGATTGCAGCGCAAGCGAACTTTTTGTACGGGTTTGGGAGACAGGTCGTCGGTGGGTTTGAGCGTGCATGATTTGAGGGCATGAGGGGTTGGTTTTTTGATCCCACCCCCTTGTTTTGGGTGATGATGCTGTCGTTGCTGTTGATGTTCGTCTGGGGAGGGATTTTTCTTTTTCTTTTTCCTTTCCGAGCGAAACCCAACCCCATATTATACCCCCTTTGAGTACAGCCACGTTAATGTTTTATTTCATGTAGACAGCGTTCTGAGCGAGCACATGGCTTTGTGATACCTAACTTATGACAAGACGTAGGTTTTGTCGGAGCACACAGAAACGTGTCTTGAATTGTCATTTCTTTGGGGATTGAAGACCGGCATCATGATTTTTTTCAATTCATAAATCGTAAGCGTGTGAAGTCGTTACTTTTGACAATCTTTTATCTTCTCTTCTCGCTAAATGGCGGACGGCTTCTTGTCCTCACCGGGCTTGGACTTGCCGAAGTGCGTGTCCGGGTTGCTCCAGCTTCACACCGTCGAGCTCAATGTCCACCTTATAATGTCTCGTCAGCGGGTTTTCTTCTTGGTTAATTTTTTTTTTTTTTTTTTGGTGGCGATTTCAGTACTTAGAAAAGTCGTGTTGCATACCTTCTCGTTGTAAAAGCATACCAAACCCGTGATCATACTGCTTTCCAGCGTCGGAGACTTATAATACCACACAACATCCTCATGCAACTTCCCATCGACTTCAATCGAATAATACTCCGCCTCCCCCTTATAGGGACAACGGGTTCGCGTCCTGCTTGGCCGGAGCACTGACGCGTCGACAGACGTGAGGGGGAGGTAGTACCGACACGGCAATCCGGTCTCATAGAGATGCATCGAGCTGTGGGCATCGGCCACGACTTTCCCGTCGACCAACACCCGGACGTGTCGCGTCGATTGCAGGATATCCACGCGCTTGAACGGGTCCTTGGGGTGGACGAACACCGGCGTGTCCTCCTCGAACCACTGGTCCATGCTGGCAAAGTCGATTTTCACAAGGCCTCGCAGCTCCGCGGCGGGGCCGGAGAGATGGTCGGAGAATGCCAGAACATTGTCGGTGGATTTGTCGCCGACGCGGAGGGTGAGTTGTTGCGCGAGAGGTGGTCCGTTGGGGGGAGGACTGGAAGGTCTCGCCTTCGGCAATTTGGAGATGTCCCTGTTTGGTGCTTTCGAGCAGGCCGGCTTTCGGGACGTAGAATTGTGGGTAGAAAGGATGTTCCCAGACGAAACGAGCTTGCGTGGTTTGGAGGATGTAAGAACCGTTGTAGAGGATTTTCACCATACGTGACGTTGGGAAGACTTTCACAGGTCCGTCGGTTCCGAGCTTGAGGGCGAGTTTTTTGAGGCTGGTGTGGGGGTTGTTAGCATTGTTGCTGTCAATTCTTACGCTCGGGACGAACTTTTCCATCGCCCTTTAAACTTGATTGGGTTCTGATCAATATTCCGACGATGTGCTTGATCAAAGTGTTGCAGTTCAAACTTGAATCTCCGGGGCGTAAGCAATTATAGGCTGATGATCACTTGTCAGCATTCACGCAGCGAGGCATTTGTCATCCTTGGCAGGAGCAACGAAGCCTACATCCTGTCTGTTCGCAGAGCGGGATGATGAGTCCGTGAGAACTTTATATTATTCGCCTGGGACGTATTAAGATGTAGCTATTGTATTTCATTTCTCATTGCACTAATTAGTCGATGCTTGAAACAATCCACTGTCAGAAAGTACAGCCCTTATGTGGTCTTCAGGCTTCTTCCACAGTTCACAATCCGATTTCGGAAGCATAATTGCTTTGGGGCCGCTTCGTTCAATGGAGTGACGCGGTAGCTCACGAATTTATTATCAAACTCATAGGCTGCTGGTCAGACAAAGAGCCGATGCAAGCCCGAGTCATGCCTCAGGCCCTTGCGGAGCCTCTATACAGTCGAATATTTCGGTACCATCTTCTTCCATATGTGAAGATCTCAATGCTTCATCTTCCTCATCATTCTTCCGGGCCTATAGGCCCTTGTTATCGAGCCACTTTAGATACATGATCGGGGTTCTTCATTGAATTCTTTCGATGTGATCGGCTTGGTGTTTAGCTTCGGTGCACTTGCTTGCATCCGCCATTTGTCTGTCGGACAATTGGATCAACAAATGACCTGAAATCCCGAAACGATTCCGACATCACCCTAGAACGAAAATATATATATTATTTTTTTTTTAAAAAAAACTTTTTTTTGCCCTAGTCAGCTTAACCAAAATTTTGGAAAACAACCGCCATTTTGGCGATGTTTGCCTGCGGCGCTTCTGCGGATGATCCGATTCTATGGCGATACTCATGGCGCGTACTTGAGCTAAGTTGTCGTCAGAACCAGAGGATATCATTGTAGAACGTTTGAAACGAGTGGTGGCAAAGCAACTTCAGGTAGAGTGGAAGATAAGTAATAGCTCGGACCCGTGTTGAGGCTGGCCCTGTGGAGTATGCGCAAAGATGATGAATGACTTCACAGGCCCAGGTCATGCGCAGCTCAAAGGAAAGTATGTGCATTATTCTAATGAAATCTAGATCAAACAACTTGAGAGACGTCCTCGTACAAGTTACGAACGTATTTAACGTTGTGAGATGGTTGTTTCTTGTGCTCAGATCGAGACGTATATGCACCAATGCTCCTGGAGAAAATCAGAATGATTCAAATCTGACCTTTAGAAATCGGCAAAAGGACTTGCTAAAAAGAAGAAACTTTCGCCAGCTTCTCGAATATAAATCCTCCA
This sequence comes from Acidomyces sp. 'richmondensis', assembly GCA_003545705.1. Taxonomy (NCBI): domain Eukaryota; kingdom Fungi; phylum Ascomycota; class Dothideomycetes; order Mycosphaerellales; family Teratosphaeriaceae; genus Acidomyces; species Acidomyces sp. 'richmondensis'. The sequence goes on along the minus strand of QVLQ01000009.1, from coordinate 758,793 downwards.
TTACCCAGTGCATCCGTCGATTCACACACGAATGTATGGAAGCCAGTATATGAGGCTCTTCCTTCGACCATGACCTTCACTCGTGGATGCATGTTATTGTCTGCAGTCTCTTCAGACTGAGCTGTACCCACAAAGGCATTTTTACTCCCAGCAGCGCACGATACAAAGGAATGGTAAGTCCACGATTCTCCAATGGAAATCTCGCCCTTCGCTACCGCAAGTGCAACTCGGGCGACGACAGCACTTCCTGTCGGAGAGCGATCAACTTGTTGGTCAGCAAAGTAGCATAAACCCGTCTCTGCGCCTTTGGTTCCTTCACTGGGGCGTCCGAGCGTTGAATCAACCACCATGATCGAATACAAAAACCCTAGATCCTGATGATCGGGACTCCTAAAGTATTCTCTCAGATCCTGATTAGCATTGATCGATGCCTTAAGTAGACGCGTTGCGCGATTGAAATTATCGAGATTTGGCCTTCGTAAGCCATCTGCAAATCCAAGATCGGTGGCAGGAACTATGCAGTAGAAAGCTCCACCATATGCAAAGTCGACACTGATCGTATGACGGTCGCCTAGCTCTGGCCAACGATACTGTGAAGGAATGGGCACATCAACATTAATGCCAGAAGCAAATGACGGGACAGAGATGAAAGACACTGGCCGGGATGGATCGGATCTGTGGCCATCGTCGGATACAGGAACGGTGACTTCTATTATTCCGCAAGGAGCATGCAATCTCAGCGCTGCTGTGTTCGTTTCCCTATTCACAGGTAACTCTTGCCGCCGCGAAAAGACCGCAAGGTCGTGCGTATCCAGCAGAAATCGTCCAAGTGCGATCGTTGCATGTCCGCACATTGTAGAGTATCCATCATTAGTCAAGAAAAGCACACCAATATCTGCTTGGCCGTTCTTGGTATGTTCAGTTTCCTGTAGGAGCACGGCACCATACATATCGAAGTGACCACGGGGCTCGAGCATCAGACGCTTTCGGATGTGGTCATGATTTGTTTTTGCGTCCGCTCTTTGAGAAAACAGCGTCGATCCTCTGAGATCAGGGTAGCCTTTTACAACAATCCGCGTAGGTTCACCAGCTGTATGCATGTCTACGCATTGTATCGCTTCACACTCAGGTGCGATGACTTCTTTCAGTACGTCCATTGGAGAACCTGCTCTTCAAATCAAGACTTCGGGTAACTAGAATAGTCGTTTCCCAAACTATCTACATTGTAAGAGAGAAGATTTTCCTCTATACGATACAGATTCTGATTAAAGAGGCTGACATCGGCTTAAGTGTAGTACTGGCGGGATTATTTACGTAATCTGCGCTAACGAATCCTCACGCGCTAGCACGTGAGATACCCATCGCATGGATTTTCGTAGGCCAACTTTGTCTAGACTTCATTCCCTCGAACGGGCGATGATTGTAGACCGTTGAGCCTCAAAAGTGAAGCGATGGCTTCTCAGTTGCTCCCATTGGAGCTGATCGACCGTTGTGTGGGATCGCGGATATCCATCATCATGAAGGGTGACAAGGGTCGGTTTCATCAAAGGCACCATGAACCCGGAGAGCTTTGAAGATGCTGATCTCTTAGCAGAATTCAGCGGTACTCTTCTAGGTTTTGATGACTTTGTCAGTACGTGATGGTCATCACTTAAACGGCTTGGCGTCCGTGCTAACGGTGTTGTAGACATGGTCCTTGAGGAGGTGACGGAGTAGTATGTCGCACTGCCTGATCTCTTCGAGTGTGTTCGATATATCTGATCAATGCATAGCGACCTATCATCTGGTTCTCAAACAAAGCTACCTAAGATTTTGCTCAACGGCAATAACGTTTGCATGGTACTATATTACGCATCAGTGTCAAGGCAAGAGTGCCAGCTAACGATCTTACAGCTTATACCTGGAGGGTTACCGGAAGGTGAGGAGGAATGAGCGGGGTTACTATGGAAGTAAGTCATGGAAATGTGATGCTTTGATGGAAGTCTCCAGCCCACATGACTAGTGGCTCGCTGCAGACACAGGATTCTATCAGAACATAGACGTTCAAAAAGGTCGATTCCCGAGTGTCTTGGCCCTTATACCGTGCAACCCTGGCTGCAATAGTTTGCACGGTTATCTGGGCGCAGTGTTCAGTCTCCAATATATACAGCTCATCAAATGTAATTCATCAATGCTGCCACGCAAGTTGTCATATTTCCAGCTCCTTGTCAGTTTCATCCTTCTTGGATTTCCCGCTTCCTATCAAGCCCTCAAAACACTATTCGTCAACCGGATGCTTTTACAGAATTCTGCAAAGTAACATCCTGCTTGTCCCAGTCAGTGCTTCCACAATTATGATAGTTAATACAATCTCGCTCTGAACCTTCCACATCGCTTCTATCGGTCGCCAAATAGCCAGCCACAACATTTTGGCTCCTTCAAACCCTCGATGTCTGCAGCGCGATCATTCACTCCTAAATGCCTCAATAACACGCTATACAATGGCAATTGTCGCCACATCTATCACAAGCGTTGATGCTCAACCGTTACAAATGACATATGTGTCAGGGGGTTTCAAGAAGCAGCGGGTATCTGCAGTCGGCCACGGTCACCCAGATATTACTGGTTGTCAAAGAGCATAAATTTACATGGAATAGATAGGTTTCATTTCTGATATGGCCCTCAAGAAAGTAGTCCAATGTCTAATCAATGAACCATACGTAGTCTTCGGTCTTCATGTCTCCTGAATCCTAAGCCATTCGCTGATGTAGCAATTGGACTATACAAGATTTCAGAGACAGGACATATTCATAAAAATTATATCCATTCAAAGTAGATCGGAGCACATACTCCATTCTCCTAAATCACCTCTGCCGCCACCACTAGCAAATATCTGACGACGAACTAAAGATATCAGTGTTGCAAACAATGGCACTATTCATTCTAGGTGGTGATTGTCACGCCCGCATTCTTCCATTTCCCCTTCAACTCAACCCCGGACTTCACCAATTTCTCAAACATCCATCGTCCCACATCCTCTCTGTGAATGAAATATCCCACTGCCGGCTTCTCCTCGCTACCTTCACGCACCCTCTCCCACCCTTTCCCCTTCCCGTCCTGCAGGAGTGAAGGTCGCACATTGACATACGCTTCGAGCACCCTCTCATCCTCCGGCAGCTGCATGTGAGCCGCCAAATTGTCCTCCAGAACTTTCTTGTCCTTGTGCGGTACGGAGAGGAACCAGTGGTAGAATGGGATGAAGGCGACAGGCACGTCGCATGGCTGTCCCTCGTAGGTCTTGATACCGGTAGTGGAGACGTTGACGAGCAGTGGCTTGTTATCAGTTTGGAGTTGGTGCAGGGCATCGAGGATGCTGGCCCCGCCGTCTTGGCAGATGCGAGGGTCGTTCAGGGTGACAGGGTGTGCAAGTGACCATTGCAATTTTGGTGATCCACCTGGGTTTTCACAATGGCATGTATTAGCGTGTAAATCGCAGATTTGTGTGGTGATCCTTTGACTGGCCTTACCTATTCCAGATATGATTTTATCCACTACCCTCCCGTTCCCGACTTGAAGCACTTTTTTGACGGCATCTGTGTTTCGAATATCGCCGCTGATCACCGTCAAATTACGGTCCATGGTCTCCTGTGAGACGCCTTTGGCCGTCATAGATTCCGTGAGTTTGGCCGGGGATCGGACGAGTACGCGGCAGTTGTAATCATCGTGGAGCGCGGCCGCAAGACAATATCCCGCACAGTCGCCAGTGGCACCGAAGAAGGCCACCACTATTGCTGCCGTTGAAGCTTTTGTTGCAGAAGATATCGTTCCGTATTCCATTTCTCGTGGACGTTCCGTAGCAAAAGTAATATTTTTTTCGTATATGAAGTATGATCTTGTTAACACAGTGTGTAGCGTTGGGTGACAACTTTGCACAATTTTTTGCCTCAAAATCTGTGAGATCTAAAATCTTGAGATAGGAAGATGATAGATGAGTTCAGAGAGAGTTGGTGTGTATACTTATATCCTCTTCACTTTATACATAAGTTACATGTTTGGCATCGAGTGCCGTTGAGTTCCAACACAGCCTCCCCATGCGGCCGTCGGCGAAACTCATTCATGGCAGACGACAGTGTGTGTGCGCGCTGAAGTGGATAATGCAACTTGAGGATGTGTTCGACATGGAATAATCACGATCCAACTCAATCACCAGAACCTTGAATTAGTTCCAAGACCACCGAAATGGGTATAGATGATCCTTGACCGGATAGATTCTTGGGCTGGTCTTGGCGAAGAAAGCGAATGCGAGATGGCTTTATCGGCCGAGCGAAATTGGATTGATATTGAATGACTCCGTCACCGTGGTTTTCATCTATGCATGTGCGCCATTCAAGACTTCAATTGCCGAATTAAATACGAAAAGACGAAAAATGGAAATCGAGCGGCTGTCGAAAGAAGTCGCAAGATTTGTTTACTAGCCCGTGTCACCTTGGCACAGGTGATCGTCTCGGTCAAACAGGAAGTACGAGAAGCTACCATTCGATCTACCTACGTAGGCATCAGGTCGTCTCTCGTTCTACACCCAGGCACTTAGGGAAATATGAACGTATGTGTTATAAAAAGATTAGGTCTATATTGCGGACCGGGTTGCCAAACTGGATGTCAGCAAACCCGCGGCTTTGCATCTCAAGACGTACCTTCGTGTACTTAGAGTTATGTGTTCGAACATTTCGTTATTCAAATGTATATTGCCAATCATCAGTAACAGAAACGTGCTTCTAGTCATTAATGTTGTCCGACTCGTAGATTTTGGTGCCAGTCACCTTCGCCGCAACGCCGTTAGGAAAGCGTTTTCAGGGTATCAAATACGCCGTCCCCTCCACCACCCCAAAGCATGCTCACGCATCACCATCTGTACCCATATTCCCATCAGTCACCAATCACAGCCCCCTCGTCTTCCACCCTCTCCTTCCCTTTCTCTCCATGCCCGTCTTTCTTCCGAAGCCCCAACATCTCCCGGCCTTTCTCCACCACTCCTTGTAAACTTGGCCGTCGTTCTTTCCCTTTGCTGCCCCTCCGTTCCGTACTTCTATGTCGATCTTTCGTCTTCTCGCGCTCCCCTTCTCCTTCACCAATCCCGACCGTCGTCATATTGCCCTCTCCACCCCGGCCCCAGTGAAAAGTCCCTTTTGGTGCTTTGTTGTGGTAAGCAGGCGCCTCCACGTCCTGTGCCGCACGGGCAAGGCTCGGGTTGGCAGGATCGTTGGTGGCCATGTTGCCTGTGCCTGTATTACATACTCTGCTGTGAGTCGGTTGGATTCGCATCTGAGGCTGCATGAGAGACGCCTACCTCCCCGCCCGGTGGTATAGGTGGCGGACTTTATATGCGGCGTGGCTAGATCATCCGCCCCGATGCCTGCCGCGCCATTGCCGGCTTTAGCAATAATATTGCCCGCCCCGCCACGGCCATGAGATTGTGAACGTGGCGCCTGGGGCGCATCTTTGACGGCCTGGGCCATAGTGCAATGTGGACGCTTCGCCTGCTGTGTAGGAAACGCTTGATAGAGGAAGGAAGCAGAGAACGACAATAGTAACTTCGCTTACCGTAGCATGTGAGTCTGTCAAAGTCTTTTTTTTCTCTTCTACGCCAAGGGCCTGAGGCAGGTCTGGAGTAGCTTTTTTCTCGGCGGGTCCAGTTTTGCCTACGTAATGCCAAAAGCCCGGCATTTTCGACGTCCCTCCATGGCCACCAGACTCTTCCTGCTTTATGGCTTTGGGAATGAACTGGCAATTATGTGGCAGATCTGAGACTTGATGGGATCTGACATTTACAGACTAGGAAAGATTAGAAGACGATGGGAGTCTGCGCAGAGCGCGATTGACTGATAACGCCAGTGAGGCGTATCAACGGCTGATTGGCTGCGGCAGTCTCACCCGCGATTGATCCCGACAGCAAATCGTGAGCGTATGGAGCAAGCGAAACTCTTGGGTATTCATAATTTAACAATATTTAGCATGAACATCACATCTGCATCCGCATCTGCATCCGGGGCGGCGGCGGCGGCGGCGGTGGCAGCGGCAACCCCAAGGATGGGGTGTATGGCTATCTCCGTGCGACCATCACTGGCGGCTGCCCGATTCCACCACAGTGCATCAGTACCACAAGGGTCAAATCACAATGGCAGAGGCTTGTCTTCCGCGACAGCAGCTTTTATGCAAGCTCACTGGGCAGCAAGATATCGAATGCTGCCGCGGCGGGCAGTTCCAAGTCGTCATTTTGCAAGCACACCCTCAAGAGCAAAGGACCATCACTTCGACACACTCAAGTTCGTGCAGCGCCTCAAAGACGAAGGTTTTACCGAAGCTCAAAGCGCCGCCCTGATGAAGGTCCTCTCCGACGTCATCGAAGAATCCATTCAGAACTTAACCCGTACCATGGTACTTCGCGAGGATCAGGAGAAAGCTACGTATACACAGAAGGTTGACTTCGCAAAGCTGCGCTCCGAGCTGCTGTCAGCTGACAGCACCGAGTCCTCGCTCACCCGTGCCAGCCACGAGCGCTTGACGAATGACCTGGCGAAGCTGAATTCGCGCTTGCGAGATGAGGTGCAGCGCACGCAGGCGAGCGTGCGTTTGGACCTGAATCTCGAGAAGGGTCGAATACGTGAAGAGGCGAATAGTCAGGATTTAAAGATCAAGGAGACCGAGACCCGCATTGAACAGGAAAGTGCGGCCTTGCGGGAAAGGCTGGAGGCGGTAAAGTTCAGCACATTGCAATGGCTGATGGGTGTCACAACAGGCACGGCCGCCATCATTTTGGGTGTGTGGCGATTGTTGATGTGATTTGAACCGTTCCCAGGTTTTGCTATAAATTAGCCGAGTTGCACTAAATGACGTGGAGAGGAGAATGGCAAAGGGACTGAAAACATAAAGTCTTCCCGCGATATCAATTGCGCTACGCACCTGTTCACAATCTCGACCTCGGGGAACTATTCAAAGGAGTGAGCATATATCTTCTAAAAACCTATGCGCGCATGAACGAAGAAGGAAATCAGCTTCTGTCAACAATGATCTATCCCTCGTCGAAGGGACTGCCAAAAGTTGACAGACCATTCTAAGCGCTTTGTTGCTTTTCTCAAACCCAGAGATTACTTCTGAGCTTCTTGATTTTCTGCGATTGAGTCGTCCGCGCAGGCGAGCTATCTTCCCAATAACTGCGTCCCGCACGTGGCTGTGTAGAGTGTGACAGACGATATCGCGGTTGACGGCATGTCTAGTCTAGTGCCGGCGGGCGTTCAGACAGTTTGCAAGGGCGTCTCTGGAGATATTCCAGTTGTGCGTGTCAAGATTGCAGATGATAATAGAGATAATGGGAGAGGAAGGTAGTTGATGTGGAGGTGACGCTTAAGACATTGCATAGAGGCGAGGGAGACCACGGTGAAGGAGAACCTTTGGGCGATGGATTGAGAGTTGCTTGTATCCGAAAAGGGAGAGGTTTTGAATCGACCAGTTCTTCCTAAGGTGGAATTGCGCGAACACGCCAAGCATAATCTCTTACATAAGGTTCTCCAACTTCCGGGAAAGGGTACGACATGGCCACTGGATATTATATTCACACGTCGGTCACAGTGCGTTATACCGTGCTAGCTTTGGACATGGACGAAGATACTCGTCCGCCTTTGCACTGTTGGGGGGTGGGGGGAATGGTGAGGTACATATTTACGGGATAGCGCCCTTTTCTCCATCTTCTATCAGACATAAAAAGGGCCAACCACAAGTAGATATGGTTGCGGTGCACGAAAACAAACCCAAATTCATAAATTTTGTTCTATTTCTATCGTAAATGACCGGCATAAAGGGTATCTCATTGAGCGGCCGAAGGAAGCTTGAGGCCAGAAATTATTGCCGAAAAATGCTCTCGGCCAACTCAAAGTTACTGAGTCTGTTGCCAGTCCCATCTAATATAACGCCACTGTAGATATATTCTTAACATTCATAAAGTATGCATGTCTTGACTTATCCCAAATCATTTCCAGCTCCGCTTCTTGGCAAACCAGCGTACGAAGTATACCAGGCTTAATAAAACCGGTACCTCGATCAACGGCCCAACGGTGGCAGCCAACGCTTGATTACTACCTGGTCCGTACGTTGCTACTGCCACTGCAATCGCCAGCTCGAAATTGTTACTCGCAGCCGTGAAGCTTTGTGTCGCCGACAATGGGTACCCAAATCCCAACTTGTGTGTCACAATCAGCGTGATGCTGAACACCGTTATAAAGTAGACGATCAGAGGTGCGGCCACTCGTACTACAGAGATGATCTGGTGAACGACTTGATGGCCTTCGCTTGCGAAAAGCACGATGACGGTGTAAAGCAGGCCGATAAGTGACCATGGTGCCAGCCATTTGAGAAACTTGGTTTCATACCACTCCGTACTGAAGAGCCAACAAACGGAGAAGCGAGTAACAATGGCAGCGCCTAAAGGGATGCCTACGAATTCATTGGTCAGCAAATAACTCGTGCAAGAAATTCATCAACAGCACTCACCAAGATAGACTCCCACACTCGTGGCAACCGTGGAATAGGACACTGTAACTTTGGATGTTGACTGGCTGATGATATTAATAAATAAAATCGCCAGCGGGGCATACAGAACCATCTGCAAGATGGAGTTGAAGGCGACAAGAATCGCGCAATATTGGCTATCGCCACCTGCGAGTCCTGTCCAAATCAAAACCATGGCAATACATCGTGCCAGGCCGACAAGGATTAAGCCTTCCCGCAGGTCTTCTTTGTCAGGGAGGAAAGCCCATGCAAGAGCCAACTTTGAATTGGATGACATCGTCAGCACTGAATTGGTGTGTTTGGGACCTCGGGGTGATGACGTACCATGAAAAGAGGAGCTATGATCCAGTTGAGGAATACACTGAAGCAGAGTTGGACCCACAGCTTCTTCTCCTGGAAGGCGAAATGCAACGTTTCAAACTTCACCTTACAAAGGATGGGGTACATCATGACGAGCAAGCCAATGGCTGCAAGAGTAATGGTGATTTAAGTCAGCGCAATGATAGATATATTGACGACTCCCAGTTGAGGGAGATTGAAGTGGAAACGTACCAATTGGGACCTCTAAACCGCCACATCGAGGACATCCGTCAGTAAATATTTTGGTTGCGTGGTTCATTCACATCCAACAGTACTTACCCACGCTCACTAGTTTGCCCTTTTGGAATGCCGTGTCTATGCTGGGAACATAGTTTCCGAGCAGAATACCGATGACCATGGCGAGAAATATCCAGAGTGCCAGGAATCGATCCAGCCAACCGAGTCCTTTGAGCACCGGGACATTTTGCGCGGGCGTTTCGGGGGGGTTTTGTTTCTCAACGTCGTTTTGATTCATGGCAGGTCCATTGGACTCAGTAGCCACTGAATCGGAGGCCTCCGTATTTCGCTTTTGATAATCAGTCTGCATTTAGTTTGTCGAAGAAACGGGATTTGAAGTTCAATGATGAAAATTTGATCTGACAAGAAATGTTCCCGTCGTAGTGAGGTCTATATATTATCGATCGCAGAAAAGTCAGTAGATACTTTATCTATACATTGTGGCGCTTTTGCTAAAATATAAGAACATTTCTCAATGATATTCTCAAGATTTATTAGCGGAGCGTGTCACTGATTCACTTCCATTGGCACATGGAGGTCTCGGCAAAATTCTGGATGACATTCCCAACCCTTGATGACATTCGCTAAGCTTGGTGACGTTCACTTCGACCAATTTTTGCTACCAAGATGCATCAGAAATGGTCAGATTAGGGAACTTGTCCAGGTCTGGAATCATCTGGCATATCAAATAAACGATTGTCTCTTAGGGTAGTGTCACCATCTAAAGGATTGATTGGCTGATGCTGCAAAGTTGCTTCCCCTATCACTCTCAGTTTGTAACATGTCCAGTCGTTGCAGACTCACCTTAATGTGCGCAATGCTCAAAAGTTTCCTCCTACGCCTGATGCTCCATTTCTTCTCCATTCCCGGCTCGTGTCTGCCCTTCATAAGATCAGCCGACGTATTCAAAGTGTGTCCAGCCCGTTTTGCACAACATCCTTTGGTCTGGACCACTCTGCTTTCGACTTCTCATATTTTTTCTGTGGATGCTCCCTCACAGAATCTCGATATGGTTCAGGTAACGGAGGGCGGGACGACTTCATCCGAGAAGCCCTGGTATGAGGCATATCCGCCACCTCGTTCGGAGCCACTGTCCATCGACCGACACGATGTGTTGCGGCTGCTCAAATCTGACACCGCGAAGAATGAAAACTTCGTGCTTGTAGATCTTCGACGCAATGACTTTGAGGCAAGAGAAATATTTCGTTTTTGTTGAATCATAGAATGACCGACAAGTCTTCTGACATTCGTTCGCATCGTAGGGTGGAACGATTCTCGGCTCCATCAACTTGCCCGCCCAAAGCCTGTACCCTACCATCCCATCATTGTATAATCTCTTTAAAGCTGCCGGCATTCGCAAGATTATCTGGTATTGTGGTAAGCCTGTGCACTATGTCCGGGAAGTATAATCGGGAGTGCTGAGGGAAAATTCACCGTCTTCTAGGATCCTCTCGCGGGCGTGGTACCCGTGCCGCGGCTTGGTTTGCCGATTATCTTGTTGAGCAGCACGATCTTGAGATGCAGAGTCTGGTGCTGCGTGAAGGGATTAAGGGATGGGTGGCCGAAAAGGGGGACTTCGTACGACACATGCAAGAGTATGATGAATCCAAATGGGCATAACGTTTGTACATCAGGCGTTAAAATGTGCAGAGACCTCTCCACTCACCAATTTGGCCAAACCTGCTTGTATATATTGGCCCTTGCCCGTCATGATCTGAATTTGCTTTGGTGTCATTCGGCCATGGATAATAGCACAGTTTAACCCCGCTTGGATCTCCGGCGCATGTGAACAATGATGTGTTGACATGTTGGCATGAAGGGGCACGAGAATATTCATCATGCCTAGACTATGTGATCTCAAGTTTCTCCCGCGGAAAGCATACGCGGCTATCTTCGGCGGCGAGTTGGCATACGTTCAAGATATATATTCATGCCCGCTTGGTCGACCGACGGGAGATTCTCTATCCCCAAACTATTATAAATAGTCAAAGATTCTGAAGCAGCATGCAAGTGCTTGCTCTTGAGCAAGTCGACAAACCATGATAAGCACTCGCCGTCCCGGCCCACATGAATGATGGAAGACCGTACAGTACATGCCATCAGCGGCCAGCAGTCCGAGCCTCATGAGTGTCGAGAACTGGCTCGAAGACATCATGCCCACGTACCAGAGATTGTGCATTAGCACTGCATAGTAACTTCAGAATTAAAAAAACATTCCCCTAATTCATTAATGGAAGATGTTTAGAGTAAACGATCCTTGCACGATTCCGCAAACAATCGATCGCCGCGGTGGCGACCCACGGATAAAATTGTACTCTTTTAATTAAATCATTTTCTGAAAAATATCACAAAACTTCCAATATAAGATTACACAGTTCATTGAAAAACACAGCCATCAGCAAGCCGCTAGCTTGGTAGACCCGCCAGCTGTCTACTATGTCTCCGTGAGGCGAAATTAGCGTCCCCCAAGCAAATCCATTTTTGCGACAATCAGATAATCTACGGCATATGCCAACACTCAATCTACCAGTTGCATTACCCGGCGGATTCAAACATGCATGTGTTTACGTTTCGGCCATACGAACAGAGAGGTTGCATGTTGTTCCATACCAACAACACGCGTCATTCCGGAGCCGGAAGCGCAACATTGCCGTGAATCCTGCTGCGCTCTGTCACACCCACCAAACGACACCGAGGCTTGGATGACACACCGTACAATGCAATGTCATCGGAAGGATGAAATGCCAAGAACGCTGTAGAAGCTTCCCTGCCAAAATTTGACGAATGGTGACTCATGATCTTGTCGGAAGATCTTGTGGTTCGTTTGTATCTTTCGACGGGTTTCCTTCATCCCGCCGCCCGCATCGTGACTTCACGTCTGGGATCTGCTGCTTTTCAGATTCGCTCCTCGGTAATAGAACAATCCGGTAGCCCCTTCACATAGTGGTCGCGACAAACCTCCCCTCGCCATTGGATTGTTCCGCCAAGCATATCATATAAGCATGAATGCAGTGGAGCAAGGAGGCACGGTCATGCCATAAACATCGGATGGTATGTCCGAAACGGCCAACCGGCCGGTCAGAACTCGCCGGTCCCGCGCGCCAGGTTTGGAGGAGATTGGCTTCCAGGCACGTGGTCGGGTGCGAAAGGAGGAACGTGTTGCGAAAGGAAGCCACATCTCAACCGTATCTTAGCAAAGCCGTGGCGCTCCACAGATTTCGTAAGCGTCGTAGCCATGTGCCTGCATCTACTGAGCGAATGATACGACATCGACGTTGCTGCCTTGCCCAATGATCCGTGAGGCCGGCCGGGGTCAGGAGCACAAGAGCCGCTCCGCTCTCCGCTCGTCGCATGGGCAAGCAAAGGCGAAACGTAAAGGGGAAGAAAAGTCAATCGTCCGTAGCCCATGGTCGTCGAAGTGGGTGGCGCCAAACTGCATGAGGCAAAAGTAGCTGACTCGGAATGCTCGTTCATCCGTTCCCCGACAAGCCTGGCCAAGTCGCATTTTCTCTTTCGATAGCCCTATGGAATCTGTTGGAGGCTTTCGTTGACTCGTCGCTTTCGCTTGTCCACTTGTCGGAGCTCGCTTTGATATGGGGTTCGGAAGTTATGGTTCAAGTGATCCGGTCCAAGAATATCTCCTTAATACCATTTTAAAACCGAGCCTGCTGAACAACCGGTGTTTGCACTTACCTTATATAGCCGTCTCGTTTGCCCACGCCTGGGTCTAGGCTTTCCCACTCTTATCACGAACACAAGAAAGCCGAAGGGCCTGCCTGGCTGTGACCGTTTGTCCAGCACTCACCCAGCTTCTCACCCGGCTTCTCTCCTTGTGACGTCTCAAACGCCCTTGGCGACCGGCACTGATCAGAACCGAATACGGTATGGGATTTTTCAATAGAAAGTCGGGAGGGCCGGTTGTTCCCGACAACAAAGATGCCGCCCGGCCAGGTTCTGATGAGACCACACCTGCTCCAAGCGGTGCGCCATCTGTTCTGGAAAAGCTCGATTTTGAAAAAGCTGAGCCTGAGGCAGCGGATCCGGAAAAGACCGAGGCAGAAGTAGATGCCAACGTCACAGTAAAGTCAACGGAATCCCAAATACAGTCACGAAGCGATTCTCATGACAATGCACTGGAGCGGAGGATATCGGGGATTGAGAAGGATGTGGAGGAGCAGGAGGAGGAAGGGGTTGAGTATCCGAAGAAAATGCAGCTGGCCCTCATCACGACGGCGCTGTGCTTGTCCGTCTTTTGCATGGCATTAGATAACACGATCATCTCGACAGCGGTATGTATTTCGTTTGGCTAAACCACACTGGCGGAGTACTCGCTGACGATTTAAACAACGATAGATACCCAAAATCACGGATCAGTTCAAAGCGATTGACGATGTGGGTTGGTATGGGTCAGCCTATCTCTTAACGACCTGCGCCTTCCAGCTGTTTTTCGGCAAACTTTACACCTTCCTATCGCTTAAGTGGATATACCTGTCGGCTATTACCATCTTCGAAATCGGCTCCGCTGTGTGTGGCGCGGCTCCCAACTCGCCAGCCCTCATCGTCGGCCGCGCGATCGCTGGCCTGGGCTCCGCTGGCATCTTTTCCGGCGCCGTCCTCATCGTCAGTAACACCGTGCCACTAAAGCAGCGCCCCACTTACATGGGCATGATTGGTGGTATGTACGGCATCGCCTCCGTTGCTGGACCGCTCATGGGTGGTGCTTTCACCGATAAAGTCAGCTGGCGGTGGTGTTTCTACATCAATTTGCCCATCGGCGCAGTCACTCTCCTTTTTATCGCTATATTTTACCACCCGACCAAACGTGCTCAAAACATGGGCCTGAGCTGGAAGGAGAAGTTACAGCAATTTGACATTTATGGAACCGTTATCTTCCTCCCAATGATCGTCTGCTTGCTCCTGGCCTTGCAGTGGGGCGGCTCCAAGTACCCCTGGCATAATGGTCGCATCATTGCACTTTTCGTCGTTTTCGGCGTCCTTCTCTGCGTTTTCATTCCCATTCAGATCTGGAAAAAGGATAATGCCACCGTGCCTCCTCGTGTCCTGGGTCAACGTTCTGTGCGGGCGGGAGCTTGGTTCGCGGTCTCGCTTGGAGCCGCCTTTTTCGTTTTTGTTTACTACTTGCCCATTTGGTTTCAGGCTATCAAAGGAGTTTCGGCCGTTGGATCGGGCATCAGGAATATCCCGATGATTCTCAGTCTCGTCATCTTTTCCATGATCTGCGGTGTCACCGTCACGAAGGTGGGATACTACACCCCCTTCGTCATCACATCCTCTGTCCTTATGGCCATTGGTGCCGGGCTTCTCTCGACATTCACGACCCATACATCCTCTGGAAAATGGATCGGTTATCAGATTATTTTCGGTGCCGGCGTTGGTTTCGGCATGCAGAACACCCTAATTGCTGTTCAAACGGTCCTGCCGGAGAAGGACATCCCTATTGGAACGGCTATCATCATGTTTTTTCAGACGCTCGGTGGCGCTCTCTTCATATCGGTGGCCCAAAATGTCTTTACAAACCGCCTCCTCTCCAACTTGAAGCAGGTGGTGCCCGGATTAAATCCTCAAGTGGTGTTGGCTACTGGTGCAACATCGCTTAAGGATGTCATTCCGAAGCAGTTCTTACCAGGCGTGCAGACCGCATATAACGACAGTATCATGAATACTTTCTACGTTGCCGTCGCAATGGCATCCATGAGCGCATTAGGGTCATTTTTCCTGGAGTGGAAGAGTGTGAAGGGCAAGAAGATTGAGATGGCTGCTGCTTAAGCTGTTTTCATCAAAAATTTTATTTGTACTATAGCGTTGGCGTTGGTTGGCATTGGGAAAAATGCAGGTTCGTCCGACACAAGGAGGAGGAGGAGGAGGAGGAGGAGGAGGAGGAGAAGAAGAAGAAGAAGCAGAAGAAGCAGAAGAAGCAGAAGAAGCAGAAGGCGGTGGTCGGACATATACAGCATAGATATCCTCAACTCTTACTACTGTAATTTCCCGCGATAGATAGTGTTTGAATAAATTTAGATTACACTATATCTTGATATGCTAAATATCCCGACGCATATGGTGAATCTTCGCACCCGGCTGACGCCAGGGCTTTGTCAAACACAATTATATAGCGATGGTAATCAAGCATGGATCTGCTCTATTATGCGACTTCTCGATTTACCTCTCGCTTCGACAGCTCGGCGCATATCACAACATGGGATCTTATGAGACGACCACGTAGCCATTGCCGCTTGGGCGTCAAGGCGTCTTCCTATCATTGGACCTCAAGTGTACGGGGAGAGGCCAACACGTGACGCTTTCGCACGATTTAGCGCGGGTCCTCCCGCCGCTTGCTCCCACCTTGGAACGCTTTCTCAAACACTCCAAAACACTGCATCCTGTCAACAAACCACACGCCTTCTTTACTCTGCGAGACGCCCGGATCCTCAACCCGAACGTGAATCCAGTTTCTTACTTCAAACCAAATCAGGTTCTGCGACCACAGAAATGGCCAACGAGGTATGTTTAAACCTTATCCTACGGCTGATGTAGTGCGCATTCGGGGATGCCTCCTCAACAAAAAGATGGCAATGACTATCGTGATCGATGGAGACGACATGCTGATATTTCTTCCCTGTAGCGTGAGAGGTATGCATCAATGCGAGCCGTGCGATTCCTTTGGAGCACCGGTCTAACCGCTACTGCAGCAAGACTTTCCTCGCACGACTGTGCGAGCAGGCTGAGCGTTATGATGGTATGTCGTGGTCACTCCGTTGGAGCGGAAAAGATGGCTGACTTTCAATCACCAAAGAAATGGTCGGCTACATGAAGGTGAGATCGAGATGTCCGCAACGGTTGGCCAAGCTTGCTAGCTGACATGTGATACAGGAAGTCGCGAAGGTATGACAGAATGGCCCCCGCAAACGCTTGAGCCCGGCGCGATAAGCGTTTCGTGCCGATCTCCGCCTTCGAAAAGGGCCGTACTGACATTTTATGCGATTAGATGGGTGGCGAACTTTCCGTTGATGAGCGCAACCTCCTCTCCGTCGCCTACAAGAACGTCGTCGGAACGCGCCGTGCCTCCTGGCGCATCATCTCCAGCATCGAACAAAAAGAGGAGGCTAAGGGCTCAGACAAGCATGTCTCTATCATCCGCGAGTACCGCCAGAAGATCGAGACCGAGCTCGAGAAGGTCTGCCAAGATGTGCTTGATGTCCTCGACGAGAGTTTGATCCCGAAGGCCGAGACAGGCGAGAGCAAGGTTTTCTATCACAAGATGTCCGTGATACGGTGCATATGGGATAATACCAGTTTGGTAGCTGACTGTGGAATAGGAAGGGCGACTACCACCGCTACCTTGCTGAGTTCGCATCTGGCGAGAAGCGTAAGAGCGCTGCTACGGCTGCGCATGAGGCTTACAAGGCATGAGTCATCATCTTCTGTGTTTCAAAACCAGCTGGAGCTAACCTCGTATTCTTCAGAACGCAACTGATGTCGCTCAGACTGAGCTTACCCCAACCCACCCCATCCGTCTCGGCCTTGCCCTCAACTTCTCCGTCTTCTACTACGAGATCCTCAACTCACCGGACCGTGCATGCCACCTCGCCAAGCAGGCCTTTGATGACGCCATTGCCGAGCTGGACAGTCTTTCCGAGGAGTCGTATCGCGACAGCACCCTCATCATGCAGCTCCTGCGCGACAATCTCACCCTCTGGACGTCTTCCGATGGTGCTGAGCCTGAGACTGGCGCAGGCGAGGCGGCCAAGGCTGAGGAGTCAAAGGCTGCGGCTACAACTGGTTCTGAAGAGAAGCCGGCTACGGAGGCTCAGCCCGAACCGGCTGCTGCTTCTTAGGCGTGCATCCTCAACCCTTCGGCGTGCGCTTTCCGGCGTTGGCGTGGTTCAGCAAAACGAAAGATGAGCACCACTGGTGACTAAAGGGGCAAATGGGGGAATGAATTGTGGAAGGGCCGCGAGGAGGTGGGAGGACTGGCGCGGGAGAGCAGTGATACCTTGATGCAAGCGGAAAATGCGATGTTTTTCCTACGGCTCATACCTACTACTACAAAGTGCGTTCAGCGGTTCCTCGTGAGATTTTGCTCTAGCAAATCGCGATGAGCATTTTCACACATCTTGGCTGGTTGGTTCTTTAAGCAAGTTACCGGTGTTTGTTCGATTTTACTTATAAGATCTTCCTGGTACGCGTATTCGCAGGAGCCTTATCAGCTTCCTGCATTTCGCTAGCACAGGTCACCAACAGACGGTCTCTACCTACATCGTATCAACGTATAAGCAACAATGTCTAAACATTTCAAAATAAACCCCTTGGTCCCCCTTCGATGTTCGTAAGCCTACATCTTGTCTCCTGTCTCCTCGGCTGAGCCTTGGTGCCCGACGTATCGGAAAGTCATTCCATCAGTTTTAGATGCTGGCGAAAGGTGATGTGTCTTAATTCAGCCGCGGTTCTGACTCCGGACTCCTACCTGGGAATTAGTATCGTGACATTTCTCAAAACTGACAGCTCGAGCTCGACTTGATCATCAACCAGTTCCCTCTGTGAACCTGGCATCATCGTCCGTTAAACCATCCTCATAGCCGAGTGGCCGGGGCGCCCCGTCCACGTCGTTTATCAGAGATCAGTCGTTTCGTCCTGCCATCGATTTTGCCAGCGAACATGCCGATACACAAGGAGATGCCCAGATGATGAATGGCGTTGATACCGCGGAGCCGCCGCTGAGGCAGAGACGGTCCAAGTGCTTTTCTTCGTTGGCTATTCCCAATGGTGTCGGAGAAGGTTCCTCGTGGCTAACATTGCAAAATCGCGCAATCGACGGCGGAGATCGATGGTGGACATCCGTCTGCGGTCTCTACCCAATTTTCGCAAAGGCGTGAGGATCGCAGCCGGGGTTGGGGAACGGGGTTACCGAAGCACAGGTCGAAACAGACCCGACTCCTGAACGCTTCAGGGGGTGACTGGACAGGACAGGATGCTGAGCAGAATTCGGAGTGGATGGATTCGATAAGATTTCCGCAATTGTTACGAGTAAGTATCCGGAGCGCTCGAAAGAAATGCCGAGAGATCGGATTAAAAAGAACACAAGCAGGCAATGGAAGGTAACATACTCCTGAAGGCTGACAGGGTCAGTTGTGCCTCATGAGCTGGGTCAACGCCACGGTTGATGTTTCGAGCCTAGAACTCACGCGGAACAACACAAATGCGTCCATGGGGAGGATGCTTGATGTGATTCGCCATTTGGCATAATTTCATTTACAATATCATCCCACAAAATATTCCGAGAGATTGGAATACCTCATGGCCAGCGTGTAGTGCGATTTCGAACGTCCGATATTGAATAGGGGTGCTTGAAGCCTGCCATGGCAGGGGAAGAGAGGCTTTTTGCATCCTACCCTTATTTTTGGACATGATATAGAATGAACGTCTTCCGTTCGAAAGGAAATGCTCGACTTTAAACATCTAGTGGCCATTGATCAGTCGAGGTGTTAATTATTAGTCAAGGAGATGAAGCCTGGTACTATAGCTGGCACACTTAGCCTACTCCAGGGCATCGACGATGCATGGGCGTCCGAATAGACTGGCCAACCCGCCTAGGCAATATGGTCGGAAACATTGAGGAAGCATCCACAATGCAAAAAACAGCATACATAGTTGAGTCACTGGTAAACACACCAATCATATTAGAGGCGAGAACCCATACCTGGACTGCTCGAAACCTTTCAAAGGATTGTCAACTATATTCTTGTGAGCTTGATATTACATTTCATCTGCTCTTCCATCAAGCCCCTCCCTCCCAATGCTGCCGGCCAAATATAAAACGCCAAAAGCTCCATGCGAATGCTTTAACGATGAGTATGCAGTGGAATGGGTATCATGTGTATAATCTGTGTCGTCCGTGGCTCGCTGCTTAATGCAAATCGCAGGAGCCGGTCTGTTTTAGGGGGCCAACCCGGCAATCCACCATCCGCCATAGAGCGGTATGCTCTGCTGTCTGATTAGCTTTGAACACTACGCTGGAGGATGGGCGGAGAGTCCTTACTGGTACCGGTATTGTCTCCACCGCCTACTTGCTGCTTCCAACCTGCTGTTGATCACCGTTGTTGTTGGCCCAGTAAGTCCCATTGACAGCTTTGCTGATGCCAACTCCGATCGCCACCAACACACCCACGACAAACACCGCGATGGCGATCTTGATGATGAGTCGCTGCCGCTTGTCGAACCTCGCCCACCAATTTCTCAGCGGTCCGCAGCCTGCATAGCCTCTCAGTTCCCGTTTCCTCATCTTCTCCGCTTGCTTTTGCTCCATCAACGTCTGCTTTGAGGGCCACATCTTGCATTCCTTGTTGCAGTCGAGACTGATTTTGTGCGTGAATGGATTCTCGTCGCCATTGGGAGACAAAGGCGTGGCATTACCACTCTCAATATCTTTCTCGAATGAAGGTGACGGTACCACATTCAGCTTGTTGGCTTGTCGAGCGTGGACTCGCTCAGAAGAGGCGGGTGCATGTTCGTAGAAGGGTGAATGTGGAGGAATAGGTTTCTCGGTTACGTGATACTCGGCAACGATGTCTTCTCTAGACACAGCGGGTGTGAGGGCAGGCGAATCAGGGGCAGGCGGTGACTGTAGAGGTTGCTCCCGTCCTGCAACAGGGACGATCGAGGCGCCAAACGTCGTTGTCTCTGAGGCAGGCATGATGAAACTACCGTGCCTAACAGATGGAAGGGATGGTGATGGCCCGATGGCAAACCTCAAGGAGAAAGACGACCGTGGCCGTGCAAGACCGCGATAGCGACACCTGTGAAGGGATCGGTGGTAGAAAGGGAGGGATGCTGTTGTCGCTACCTCATCTGGTCCAATGGCTGCTGAAAGAAGTCCAGGTGCAATGGAGAACGAACAGTCGGTTCGACGACAACGTGATGAAATTGTTGTGAAGCAGATAAGAGACCACTGAATGGCCGGTGGAAGGAGAGGGAGTTGGTCAGTGTATCTCACCCTGCATCGTACGAGGGCTGCACCATATGGCCACGAGTCGGATGCGGGTAGTCGTCACCAGAAAAGCAGCCGGTCTGGATCAGGCACGTCCGCCCCCGTCTCCTCAATCGTGATTGCAGTTGCAGGGGGGTGACCGCGCGTGCTTTTCCATCAAATTGAGCACTCGCTTGACCGCGCTTGTCTCCTGTGGTGCAGTGACATTTGTGTGCTTGTCTATTTGTGGTCTAGCCGGCGGGCCTTCCCGCAGCCCAGGCGAATCATGGGGTTTGGACACCAAAGCTTGGTGCTCATCTCATTTCTGCCTCAGGTTGGCTTTATAACGGGAGAGTATCGTTGATCGTTATCGACATGCGTTGCCATGCTGCACAAAAGAGAAGACCGTGGTGTACCAGCATGTACTCACGCTATTCGAGACATTACATAGCAGCCTCTCATACTCTGGCTGCAGTAACATCTCGTGCGTGTGTGCAAACATGGCGTCGTCCAGACCGTTGAGGTCTGGCGCTAGCCGCTATCATGCAGTTCTGCGAGCCGAAATCAGCAAACAGGGAATGCATGAGGTAATTTCGTCGGAGAGATATTGTTTATCCTCTGCTTCATAGCCAGTGTGTGTCTTGGTCTCCTATCCTGCGGTCTAGGTTTGTCCAGCAGATAGATGGGTTCAACGAATTCTCCTCGATCGAGTTTCATCGACTTGTCTCGCAAATTCAGAACTGATCGCAAGGCCTGGCCACGAAGACGTAACGCAAAGTTAACGGTGTCTCGTAGAAGTGGTCTTGCACAAAATTCACTTACCACACATCATCTTGGGGAAGTCGAGTAGCCTTCCGATAACGGATTCTTGCATATGATACCGCTGAAGATACATACATATTGCTTTGCACTCGAGTTGTGAGCGACGTTGGAGCCACCAAACGGGATAGTCGAGCATTTTTGCATACCACCATGCGAGCAATAGCAGGGCTTTCGGATCTTTCTCGTGCAGCAAAGCTTTGAACTCCGGCTCCATGTGACCAAAGAAAGCTAAGAAGTACAAGATAGTGGAATGTGTGCATTGAATCGGTAGCAATCGTATAACGAGAGATGTGGCGGTATAGTATGAATCTCGAATGCTTTCAGGAGTGCTCTCGTCGTATTGATAGAGTTGCTGGAAAAATGGGAACAAGCAGTCAATCTCCTGGCGGCGAGGGCATTGCGGTATTTGGCCTTTCTCAGATTCGTACATGAGGGCTGGACGCCAGATACTATCTTCCCTGATGGGGTTGGCGAGCTCCCATACCGCCTTTTTTCCGTTCGACATTCGCAACCAGTCGAGATCGTTTGCAGATGGTGGGGCAAGCGGCCAGGCTTCATCTGCCGTTGTAGCATCCAAAGATGCAATGGTGATGGCCCCGAGCAACGCCGCAGTGCCCCACATTGCATCTTTCTCCTCATGTGGAATGGCTTTCGAGAGCATACTATTGAAGATGGCCGTGCCATGATAATGGTGAAAGGTCTCTTCACGAGAAGGAGCACCCCATGGACTGTCAGAAAGGTGACGATCATGCATTAGAACCATAGCCAATATGACATGAGTAAGGTATGAGTGGCCCCATCCTAATACTGGGAATATATCCCTGTACTTTGAAATCGTTTGTGCGGTTCCGACTGTTAAAACGGTCCGATCACTGAATCTCCGGAACCGGTCCAAGTCTATCTGAGTGATTCGATACTTTTCATCGGTTTCATGCAAGTCCAATAGATGACCTAGCCAGCCGGAGAAGTCTTCTCTTGGATTTGTCAAAGGGATGTGGGGGGCAGTCTTTACCGCAGCTGTGTTGTGAGGGCCGTCAGAGTTAATGGAAAAAGCGCCTTCGCCCGTGTGGTGAAGTTCAGTTGCGGGCTTGTCGTAGTTGCATATTATACCATATGATTCACATTTATTGCAAACTGGTTTCACCTCATCACACTGTCATAATTGCTCATGTTAGTAACAAGTGACAATGAATAAGAAAGATGGTAACTAGAGAAGGGTAGGACCGGATTCTCACCTTGACCCGTCGGACCTTGCAATTACCACAGCCTTTTCTCGACTTCGTATGTGCCCTTCGCTTACGATTGTTCATGAATGCGCTACTCGACGTCTTGATGCTTCAGCAGTATAATTTCTGCCGATTACTGTGCTCTCAGCTCGCACATTGAGAGGGAATAGTGGAGGCTCCAACTAGAACTAGGCTTCTGATTCGCTCCCCTCGGAGGCCCTAACCTTTGCTCGTATATACCTGAGGTCAAGATTTCCGTCAAGGTGAAAATTGTAACAGTAATATAAACCAACGAAATGGAGAGTGTGACCTGAATGTGTGTATTGTGACAATTTAATTTCAACATTGTGATGATAACGAAATAAACCACTACAAGTGGGACGAAGAGGCGTGAGCCACCAATTTTAAATCCGCCTTAACGCCGGACGTCTCTGAACTGGTACAAATACTGTGCATATGCGCAGGAACACACGAAGAGTATGACACGGAGACGTCAAAAAATTCGCCAGGATCATGAATTTGATTCATTGTTGTGATGCTAAAGCTCATCAAAGCGGCGCAAGTGTGTCGACCACTTGCAACCTGTTCGTAATTGCAAATCGTCCTCCAGTACACCTTTCCAGTCTTCCAATGTGCTCCACGCCACGGCTATCTAAGTCCTAAGCTTAATAGGCACAAATTCCTCCCCCTTGCATAGGAACTATGCCTGGTTTGCTGAAAGAGAGGGCAATTCTCTTACAGCCTCCTCGATGATCCGCAAAGACTCCTTGATCTGCTCCTCAGTAATGACCAATGGAGGAGCTAGGCGGATGATGTTCTGATGTGTTGGTTTGGCCTGTGAAGATACCGAGTTAGGATCTTGTTTCAAATGTGAAGTTTTCTGCACATGGGCAATCTTAAGGGCTCGACCTACTAGCAGTCCTTTCTCCTTCATCAAAATGCAAAGATCCCAAGCCGAATGGCCACCAGTTTTTGACTCATCAATCACGATCGCGTTCAATAGACCTTTACCACGGATAGTTGTGATCATGGACTCCTTCGCTTGGATATCACGCAGACCTTGGCGGAAGATTTCTCCCAGCTTCTCCGCCCGCTCGGTCAGTTTCTCGTCTTCCACAATTTCAAGAGCTGCAATTGCGACCGCGCTGCCAAGTGGGTTGCCACCGTATGTGCTGCCATGTGTACCCGGCTCAATGGTGAGCATGACATCCTTGCTACCAAGCACACAAGACACCGGGTACATGCCGCCGCTAACTGCCTTTCCGAGTAATACGAGATCGGGCTTGATGCCACTCCACTGATGGCAGAGAAGGCGACCAGTTCGTGAAATGCCGGTCTGAATCTCGTCACAAATGAAAAGAACGTTGTGCTTCGTGCACAAATCTCTGACTTTTTTCAAGTAGAGATCGTCCGGGACGACGATCCCTGCCTCACCCTGGATTGGTTCGACTATGAACCCAGCCGTATCCTTCCCATGCGCCTCGAGAACTTCCTCAAGGGCCTTCACGTCGTTGAATGGTATCGACTTTCCGGTTTTAGGACATACAGAACCCACGTTGGGCAGGTACGGCCCGTAATTATCTCTGCTCTCTGGATCGGTACTCATGGTGATTGCCGCAAAGGTGCGGCCGTGGAAGTTCTCTGTCACGCTGAACACCAACGCTTTGTCCTTTGCAATCCCCTTCACTTTGTAGCCCCACTTTCTAGCGATCTTAACTGCCGTCTCCACCGCTTCAGCCCCGGTGTTCATAGGAAGTACCATATCAAAGCCCATCATCTTTGTGATCTTCTCCGCAAATTTAGGAAACACATCGTTGTAGAAGGCTCGGCTGCTGAGTGTCACGCGGCTAGCCTGCTCAGTCAAGGTTTTAATGAGTTTGGGATGGCAATGACCTTGATTGACAGCAGAGTAGGCGGATAAGAAGTCGAGGTAGTGTTTGCCTTCCGGATCCCAAACCGAGCACCCGGAAGCTTTGGCGAAGACGATCGGAAGTGGGTGGTAATTATGAGCCGCGAATGCCGCCTCGGCGGACATGGCTTGCTGAGAGGAGCTGGCATGGTAGCCAGAGGTATGAGAGCTAGGCATGAAAGACGTCGCCTTCGCGTTGAGGGTGCCATTTGCCGGCCTGTTGGTCGGCACGCGCTCGTCCATTGCCATGGGTGCCATGTCAGAGATAGGAACTATATATTGCCCAATATCTGCAAAAGGAGCCAATGTCAGACGGCTTGGCCGCGTGGATAAACCGCCAACAAAGTACGAATGCAGGAGAAGTCAGAGTGTATAAGCGCCGACGAGAGAAGAATTTGAGAAAGAACAAACCGTTTTTTTCTACTCACGCGGACCTCAGGTAGGTATCATCAGGGACATACGCCTTCCACGTCTCCAATCTCCAGGATGCCCCGCCAAACGCATGCAGTTGCACTTAGGAGTTTGGGCTGCTCAAATTCGGCGGCGCCCTTAGGTAATTTACGGCTGCTTTCAATGCAGGTTCGAGGCCGGCATGGTCACGTGTGCCTCGCTTATAACCGGCAATCCTTGATTGGAATAGCTTGACGGTGTGGAAAAGATTATACTTCTACTGTGGCGATTTGACTTGTTACAAAAGCAAAAGACATTAATACCTATGTAGATGACAGTATCCGTTCTTACAAATACATGGCTCTTCAGATATCAAGTCAGCTGAGGGAGACAATTTGGCGAACCAGACCAAATGTTCGGTAGCAACTCGCTGCTGAAATATACGAATCGAATTGTGACATGACTGTACCATGCTGCTGCTATCGTATGATTTTGGCACACACCAATGGTAGCGCTGGAAGTCGCCTGCTATTTTCGCCCTTGCGGCTTGAACTGTCACGACGCGCAAGGGCCGACTTTTATGAATGCGACTTTGGACATACTGAGGGCAAGCTGTTATTCGTTGATTGGTTTGTGATGGGTGAATGGCGGGCTTTATAGTTATCAGGAACCTCTTCAAATATGGAAACATCGCAGGTCATTTCTAGCACCACATCCAGGCGGAATAAGCACCGTCGAAAGGCAATAACGGCTGTAGGATCTATCGAAAGAGATGAAATCTGGTTCGGTGTTTCTCGAGCTCCAAGATACCGCCTCCAACTTCCTCAGGACAACGTTAATTTGCGTTGATCTGGCTGCGAAGTTCGCAGTACGTAATATTAATTGCAAGGTAGAGAGGGCCAGAAATATGTACTTATGATAGTGGGGGATCACAGTATGTAACAATTAGCTCTCATAAATCATGCTATCTATACTGATAGTGTTTCGTCGGCTCTTGAAGGAGAGTTAAGCCGAGCTCATTTTGCAGATCCAAAGCGATAGAGAGGCAGATGAGGCATCACGATCCTATTGATTCCAGAGCTTTCGTCGCCGGTATTCATTATCCATGGACTGCTGTCTTGCCGGGCCGCTCTGGGTTTTTTCCACGGCCATTGTTCGACGGCCCAATTGTTCGACTGCTGTCCCGGCTGGACGCTGAAGCCGAAAAGCAAGAGCGAATATGAACACCACCGCCACCGATACTGCTCTGGTTGCTCAACGCTGACGAACCTCGGTCGTTATTCCGAGATCTGGGTAAGGGTCTCTGAGCTAGTTTTCGAATACTGACGTTATCAAGAGTATTCGCAAAATGCAAAGGACGGTGTGCTGCGTAAATTGGCGGATGGGAGGCGGCGAGCGGACTGAAAGGTGGGTTGTAGTGGTGCAAAGTGGACACATGATATGTCATGCCTCGAGACATGCGCGGGAGTCTCGCAGAAGACGGGTATGCGGGAGCAGCATCATAGCGACGGGAATGCAGACCTGTTTCACGTATGATGGGGGACGGGTTGATGGTAGTTGACTGGTTGCGAACATGATCAGGACCTGTTACTGATATCAGCATAAACTCAATGCAAAAAGCCGATGGGATGTTCGGACCCCACCCGTTGTCCGAATTTTCATCGCTGTCGCTCTCGCTCTCGCTTATCGAGCTGTCATCCATCCCGCTAGGATATGAGTATTGCAGAAAGTTAGTATTGTTCGGGATCTCAGAGTCGCCAAAATTCGTAGATCTATCATCGTCATCGTCCTCAGTGCCATTATCGATAACCTCACTGCCCTGCTGAGGTGAACAAAAGCCGCCCACACTAGGCCGGCGAGACTCTCCACCATCAGTCTCTTCTTCCGAGGCTTCTGAGTCGCTCGATATGGCGATCAACCGCCGTCTGTGTGCGATGCGGGGCCGCTTGCTGCGCTGATTGGCAGGTGCTATTGAACCTTCGTTATCTGAGCCGTCGATGGAATTGAGAGAATCGAACCCAGTATCATCCTCTTCATCGGAGATGATTACGGGCGCGCCCCTTCGATAGCGTGGACGGCTGGTCATTTGTTGAACGGCTGTGTCGTCTGAGTCATAGGTTGCAGCGTGGCTGTCATCATCTGTAAGCAGCTCATCATCTTCGACGAAATCCCGTAAATCAGAGTCCGCCTCATCTTCCTCATCCTCTGATTCATCCTCCGATTCGAAGCTGATGTCAATTGGCCTTTGTTCCCTCCGTCTATGTCGATGGCTCCTTCCACCCTGAACCGGTCCGTTGCCAAATGCGGCACTAAAAACTGCTGGATCGATATCCTCACCACCAGAGTCGCTCAATTCCTCGTTGTCGTCATTTTCAAAGTCATCGTGATGATCATCAAAGCCGTCATGGTCGTTTTCCGTCAACGCTTCGTCTAACTCGTCCAGATTGGCATCTGACTCGCGAAGATCGTCTTCCAGGTCGCTGAAATTTTCACCCGAGTCAGACTCACCGCAGTTATTGCAGTAGCCATCCTCCACCTCCCAATGGCATATAGGGCAACGCTCGACGTTATCACTCGGGTCGTGAAGAGCTGCCAGGGCCCGATTGCGCTTGAAAGTGCCTCTGAAGAGACCACCCTTTTTCACGTCCATATTGGCTTTGTCTTTCGACACAATGTCTGCCTCATCCTTTGCTAACTTCTTATGCTCCTCTGAAGTTTCGCCATCAGGCAAAAGTTGATCACGACTGACGAAAACAAGCACAAGCTCTCTGATAACATAAGATGGCGTGGGTTGCTGATAGATTTCCGTGCGACAGTCAGGGCAGGTTTTCTTGCGATTGTCGCCTAGCCATTGTGACAGGCAGCTGTAGCAGTAAGTGTGTCCACACGAGAGCGCATACGGTTCGTACATGAAACGATGGCAGATTTGGCAAGTGAGCAGGTGCCTCATGGTATCTATGTCATGCTGGAGCGTTTTCAAAGCCGCCTCATGCTGACAAGACACCAATGATGATTTTGTGGTGACCAATCCTATCTCCTGACTTGTATGGGTGGACATGGTCGCAGGGGTTTGCAAGGCATTGACTGCTTGCTCGCCTCGTGGATCGTCTCTTGAAAACCTCAATCTCTTCCTTGGATTGTCCTCGCGGTTCAATGAGATATTGCCTGTGGTAGCCATGACAGTGTTTAATGCTCCAATTGCCACTTCGTATGGATGTAATGCCTGGTGAATCTGTAAGATCTACAGTGGCTGGCGAGATCTTAAGAAGCTGCGTTTGAGGTTTGATCAGGCCGAGATTGTACGTTGGTATTGGCGCTCAGATAATGTTGTCCTTGCCCAGGCTATTACGCCTGGAATTAGCAATCTCGCTTTCCGAAGCGAGAAGGATAAAGTACGTGTCTTCAGCAGCAGACGCGACAAGTGACGGCTTATGATGATTGTGATAAGTTGCAGGCGGCACATCTATGGAATAGGCGCTGGAATAGTGTGACTCTCCACGCTAAATTGCGCTAGCGGGAGGATCCGCGGGATTCCTTGCTTTCCCCGTTAGGAGTCCGAACAATCTTCAGTCTCAAATTCTCGAATCTCCACCAACACATAGAACCTCCCTTGATTTCGCAGAGAATTTTGCAACGCTTGCCTCACCAAGGATGTGTGTGAAACTTGGACTTGCGATCGTCAATTATGCAGGAACCATATTTTATAGAGTACTTCTAACTTCTACTATACTACGACCTATATGGCTCTAAAACAGTGTAAATGAAGTCTATCATGTTCCTCACTAAGTTTCAGTTGACTTATCATAACGCGTTCTTGACCTCTTCGTAAAGACTTTTATACAATCTTCATCCGCTTCAGCTTCGGCTCTTCATGCAGCGACGGACTCGCGTCTGGTATGTCGAGCTCCGGCTGGTGACCTGGGATGACATCCTCATCTTGAACTATCTCGGCATTGGTATGGCGCAAAAACTTCTCTTGTTCCTCGAGAAATTCTTTTAATGCCTTCGTATTAGTCTTCTTACCTGCCCTGTGGCGCATGCGCAATTCTTTCAGTTGAGCACGTATACGCTCTTCAACTATTTGAAGACGGTACTCGCCGTACTCATAATAGAGATCTGACAGCACTGATATGCCACGAACAGTGGCTAAGTTCGAGTCATCCGGAAGAAACGGAGACTTCGGCCTGAAGGACGTAACCATGGTGATGCGCTCCTGTGCGCCAAGAGCGCGAAGGGCCTGATGTGTTATATATCGCCCCTGCATGACTACAGCACAGCCCTAAATTCTCTATCAATAGGTTGATTTCTCTCTCTGTTCAGATATACTTACCATCTGCGGGCCACGAATTTTAATTATATCTCCATTTGCCGTTCTAATTGCCGTCTCGCCACCGATCATATTGGTACAATCACTCAGCATTGTCACACACACGAAAGGATAACTGTCAGTATGCCAACCGACTACAGGCTTGTCATCCTCCCATGGACAGCCAGAGATACCTTCATCTTCCGCAAATGAGTCCTTCTCTCTTTCCGCTGCCGCACGCTCCTCCGATGCTTGCACCGAACTTTTAACGCTAATGTTAATATGACCGATCTCGAGGTTCATGCAAGGTATCAGCTCCACACCAGCAATCTGTGAAATGATGGCGAGAGTTCTTGGGTTATGCCATGCATCGTAAGTAAACGGCGCATATCTGTCAGGATCGTTGTTAATGCTGATGTTTCGTAGGACTTGACTTAGTCGCACATACTTCTCCGCATACCCTCGGATTTGGCATGCAGCAATATTGCTCTCAAAGAGACAATTTTTCATCACTTGTTCACTAAGAACTTCATCCCGGAATCGATTAACACACTCTGTCGTAAAAAGCCTAAATGGCTGAGAGACCGCTACCGCTGACACCCCAATGTCTTCGCGATATCCAATGTCTTTCATCGTGATTACACCCTCGGGTTCTTCGAATGCGAGATGTTCTTCCGGATTGAAGTCGGTAGTGCTCACGTTCCGCTTCGCGGCTTGCTTTTGTATAATTGGCCCGAATTTTTTAAATGCTGCAGGCTCGGGTATTGCTGTTGGGGTCATGAGGGAAGCCATAGTCATCTTCCGGATGCCCTATGTGTGCCAGTATACACTGTAATTTTTGACATTAAGGATTTAGCAAAAGAGATGGCATATGAGGTGAGGGCCGTGAAAGGAAAACCAAAATATGCAATAGATGAGCCAATATGAGAGAAGATTGAAACGCCAAGGGTTGATGTTGATATCAGTGAGAAATTTTCCATGGGAGAATGTGCACTTACGAATTATTTCGCAAAGTTTTTCAGCGAGGAGAGGCAAAGCTGATTATGATGTGGTAAAGTTCTGGCCTAGGGTGCAAAGGAGGCAACGTGGCTGTCAACTCGTACTTACGATGGCATCCGCAAGCTAAAACACATGAAAGAACACGACTGAATCAACTGCATCGTGTTGAATCTTTCGACATCAGATGGCGACTATATATTCAACGGAGCGTTGGTGTGCGTACGATTGAAAAGTCAATACCTTTCTGGGAGCATGGGAACGAGGCCAGACAATCAAACGCAGTGGGCCACAACCTCAAACCGGATAGGAGAACGGGTTCGGCACGCCACAAGGATAAGGATCCTTCAACCGAACTATTGTTTGTCTAGAAAATTTTCATGACCTCCATAACTCGTCAAATGGGTTGTGGGGGACTTATGAGATCGCCAAGAAATATATATCTTCAGTTCGTCTCTTTGTTTACGCTATCTTGCTCTTATCAAGATGCAGCACATTTTTTACCTTATCGTCGTTCTTGTGATTTTGTCATTGTGTGCACAGCACAAATATTGGATAAAACAAGGAGCGAGCATTCTGAATAGACGTCGCGACCGATAATCAACCCCTTTAGAACACTCGCGGGCAGTTCCCGAAGGGATCCCTATATTTCCGAGAAGATTATATTGGATTTCAATACTGAATGAGGGAATACGCGGCAGGGCGACTTGTCGTCAATGATATTCCGCACGTGGCAATGACGAGAGGTCGTTGAATTACCTTATGTGCGCATCAGATCGAGACTCCATTCCTTTGCTCGGAATTTAGCCCGTACTATATGCATGGCTCTCACTCCCGGACGGAAGTCTTTACAATCAACGGGCCACAGCCACTATTCCATCAGGCAAGGGAAGGTTTCGGCGGTCGAAACGCCAAATCGTAGTCGCGAGAGACCCATCCGGGGGGGAGGATCGTGGACAAGGTCTCACGAGAATTGTTAGCTTGATGGCTGAACGTCTCTTTCGTCCTGTGCCACTCGAGCCCCGAGCAGCTTGATATGGATAACATGCCCTTATTTGGAAATGTCATTGTTAGCGTCTTAAACCCTGCATTTTCTGTGTTCGTGGTCAAGCGGCTTTCTCCATATCGATCCCATCGATACGGGGGCTTGCTTGTTAGCAACGTGGTCGAGTGAATCTCCCCCGTATTCTTCGCAAGAACTGGCGATGGACCGGACCTTAATTGCAGGGCAGACGTTTCCGATTGCCATCAAAATATCGTCGTGGAAGCACCCACCAAATTCTGAGTGGAAATGTTGACAGCAGGAAGATTAACGGATGAGGTCCTGGTGCGTTGGTAATTTACAAGAAATATCAGCGTTTGGATGAGGTACGGTACGACCCACAGGCGGTGGGTGCGGATCGACATGGATACCCTGTGTTTTCTTGCTCCTGAAAACATGCAGTTCATATGGTAAACACCGCGAGAGCATCGGGTTCAGTAAATGGGTTGGCGCCTTTTCGCACACTGGGTAAATCAGTCCAATTAGGTGCAAGCTACAGGGATGAGCGTAGGATTCCAGTGTCGACGCACGCGCAACTACACTCACGTTTTAATTTCCCAGCTTCAAACAGAACGTAGAAGCAGCAGATGGCATTCATATCTTGACATATAAGTACAAGAAAAGTAGCTAAAGAGCATTGACGTTCAACCTCAAGTTCAACCATCGAAGACTGTGGTATCAAAACGAAGGCATGGGCCTCCGACGTGTCGAGTGCTTTTCTTCCCTTTTTCGCCGGTTCGCAGAAAAGAAACTCAAAGTCTTACCCATCGCCACAATCAGTCCCGTATGAATATTTATATCACCGCCTCTCGGTGTGCATCAAGTCGTACTAGTAGTACATAAAGAAGTTACGGCTTCGAAATCGCCGTCAGCCAGGAATCTTCATTTCACCGCTGATGACGGAAAGAGCGGTAGAGTCTGTCTAAATCCAACATTTCATTCCTTCACTGCATCGCAGTCAAACATCTTCCACTTACGCGTCATTGGCCCGCCGCATCTCATCACGCGGCCCTCGCCTGCTCCGTATATGTTGCTTGAGAGGTCGAGGGCGGCGAAGGTGGCCGCGCCTCCTCATTCTGTCGTATTGATGTCTGCGGCTGCCGATACGGCAACCGGACGGCATCGTAATGTACAACGCCGGCCCCTTGATAGGTCGGCCGGTCGTGGTGCTGCACCAGAGGGCGTGCTAGTCAATACGGACGGTTGTTCATCTCGCTACTGTAGCTCGCCGCCTGCGAAAGCTGGCCTTTGAGTGCTATGATATCCTCTTGCAGACGTGAGATGCGCAACTCATATTCATCTTGCATCTTACTGAAACGTTGCTCGAGTGTACGCACATACGACCAGATGTCATTTGGATCGTGGTTTATCAGATCTCGCGCGCTGCTGCCGGAAGAGTGGCCATGGCTGGACAAGCTGCCAGGATTAGAACCGCCGCCAGCGCCGCTGTGCGCAGAATGGGTCGCATGTTGATGGAGAATGCTTGGACCCGGCCCACCACTGCCAATGGAGGAGTGTTGAATGCCGAATCGACCGCCCTGGGGCTGACCAGCGGGCAATGGGGGCAGTACCGGGGCAGCGTGTAGTACCTGAGGACCGGACGCAGTTGACGGTGGGGGATACGGTGGTGTTCCTCGCCCGCTCCCGCGCCCGAAATGAGTTTGCTGGAATTGCGTGGTTAGGCTCGGAGACCGGTTCCTGTTGTGCGCACCCATCGCGGCGTCCACGCTTAGACGATGCTGGTCGGCCGGCTGCCCCGGGGAGAGCGGCTTGGGCGACTCAATCATGACACCGCCTTGACTGCCGAAGACTTGATGGGTGGTCGGATAGGAAGGATAAGAACCGCCGCCTCCCGTGGCGGGACTCGGTTGTCCGGACATTTCGCGCGGCGACGTGGCGGTGCTTGAGCCTGGATGGATGACTTGTGGCGGGCCCATACTACTCACACTGGACCCATGGGGTCGGCCTTGGGCGGGCCCGATGGGCGGATACGTGCTGGAATGCTGTCGATATACATCCCGGCTCGAGTCATGTGGAGACTCGACATGTGCTCGTTTCCGGCTTGGCTCGCTGACGCGCCGTGGCTGAGAGCCCGAGCCACCTTCCTCGTCTTCCTCACCGCCCGCGTACTCAATGCCGTCCATACCCTCGCCGCCAGCGCCGTCTCCGCTGAGTTCGTCATCACCCGCGAAACTC
Source organism: Acidomyces sp. 'richmondensis' (assembly GCA_003545705.1). Taxonomy (NCBI): domain Eukaryota; kingdom Fungi; phylum Ascomycota; class Dothideomycetes; order Mycosphaerellales; family Teratosphaeriaceae; genus Acidomyces; species Acidomyces sp. 'richmondensis'. Next base: position 725,787 of record QVLQ01000009.1, on the reverse strand, counting down.
GACCGCCTCCCCGCACATCCTCCAGGTCCCTTGTTGTGACGCGCCAACGCATCCCCCCTTGCGAATCGCCTACCACACTTGTCGCAGGTGTGCGGCCGTTCGCCCGTGTGCAGCTTCGTGTGACGCTTCAAGTCGTGCAGACGCCGGAAGCGCGATTGACACGTCTGGCACACATATGGCTTTTCTTGGCTGTGCGTCAGCAAGTGGCTCTTGAGATTGTGATGGCGAGTGAAATCGGTTGAACAATATGGGCATTTATGCTTCTTGTTCGAGGCGGGTGATTTCGGGCTACCTTGAATGCCAGGATAGCTCGTACCTCGCGATTGGCCGCCGTCCGAGTTTTGATCCGGGAGCGGAGGCCCGGGATATGAAAAGGCCTTCGAGCTGTCCTCGCTAGCCACCGCCAGATGGCTGTGATATGTGCCACTTTCCGTCATCTGTGCCGGCTCAGCCACGAAATTCATGCTTGAGGTGGCGGGCGGATGATCGTTGGCGGTGGCGGTCAAAGCCGAGTTCGCGTTTGCCCCTTCATTCGTGCTAAAGCTCGTCATGCTCACGGGACTCGCTTGCATAGGATCACCTGACAGGTTTGAGTGTTGTGGGATGTGAATCTTCTCCGCCACTCGCTGCAAAGGCTCGGAAAGTTTGTTGGGAGCAGGAGCATCCGTGGGTTTGCTCATGCCACCGCTGCCCATTAATGATTGCATGGCCTGTGCGGCCGGGTTTGGACTTGTCTGTCGAGCGTCCTCAGCTGCTTTCTGCTGTTTCCGCCTCTTCAAATCGGCCATTGCCGCGGCGCCGGTCAGAGGCACCGATGAGTACGATGGCGGGTAGCCTGCCTTTGCGGGTCTAGGAGACGCGTCGGAAAGGGGCTTTTGCTGCGCCTGCGGGCGGACGTTGTTGTCGTTCTCCGCGCTGCCGGTGGGTAATGACGTGGAGGTCGGAGCCGGTTCCAGTGGCGGGAACGGCTCAGTGTGTGGAGAGATGGAGCGCGTGGTCGCAGCCATTAGACCCTCAGTACATCGGACCTACGAATGGACAGATCGGTCGCGCTGCGTAACACCATCAGCATCAGCATCAGCCATCCCGTTGGGTAGAATTCATGCTCATCGCATAGTGTATTGACTCGGCGCCGCCAAATCTCCGGCACATAGACAGTTCGAAGGGAAGGAGACGTACCAGGCTTGACCCTTTACCTCACAATATCACAGACTCCAAGATATGGTACACGCACAAGATTCCAACTGCGCATGGCACGCCTGCCTGTTGCCGATGACTTGCACCCCAGCCGATGCGAACACCACCGTCGTTTTCGTGGCCCTCTAGGGATGGGTAGAGGCCGAAGCCACGCTGCCCCGCCGCTCCCCGGCTGTCACAGGATACCCAAGCAAATGCTCACCGCCGCCCCGGGTGGTCGCCGAGCAATGGTGCCCGCCGCGCGCGATGATCTTGAGTGAGTGCCGGCCAGCGAGGAGATATCGCCCGTCGGCTCGCGCCCGCAACGGTGCGAGCTTCCGGATGCGCTCGACGCTCGCCGCTCGCAGTGGCCAGCCGGTCCTGTCGACCTGTTCTCGAGATGTTCGGCGGCACGCGCCCGGACAATCTCCAGTCATACAATGAAGTGATCGCTGGAGTGCGCACGAGGTGTGGCGACGGAGAGAAACGTTCGAGTAAGTGGCAGGGATGGTGGCGGCCACAGGTGGGCTCAGCCTCGCAGGCACCTCAGCGTCAGAAGCGATGAAATCATGTGCCAAGGCCCCCAGCCACTGCGCGGCCGCGCGACGATCGGCTTTTCGTGTGGCCGTCGGAGCAGCCACTTAGCTGACCGCACGCGCTCGCATCTTTGCGGCAGCCACCTCAACTGCTTTCTGAAGAGCCTGCTGGCGTATACACGGCGTGGTGGGGCCATAATTGGACGCTTGCCTGAACACAGCCTTAGCCTGGCGCAGACGCGCAGGTAAACGGACACTGTCTCGGCGGCCGCGCGATCAGCACCACTCGAAGCGCGTGATCGGATATGAAATTCATTTGCTTTCCTCGATCAACAGGCCGATCGGTGTGGCGCAATCGTCGCGAGACGTCATGTTCCTCCCACCACTCCGAACGCTAGACTCGGTGAAATGACATGAATGGCCGGAGCAGAGTCGGCATCAATCCGGGGCGGCTCCGCCTGCAAGATGAAGATGGGGCAGGGTGATTGACCTGCAAGCTCGGACAAACGCTGGCCCTCCCAGATCCGACGGCGCTCCAGCATTCGGAGAGCACCCGAGCGGAAGTCAATCTACGTGAGATATGTTTTGCCGAATCAAAGATGCCATGTGGCTAGACGAGGGCGTCCTGGGCACAGACGTGGGGATCCTTGCCACTCCACCCAGCTCTCGTGCCGCTGCAAGGCCGTTGCGAATGGGTCGCCCAGGTTGGAGAGGAGAGCACGGCGGGCGAAAATTCCTACCCAGTCAGACGTGGCGTTGGTTCCTTGCAGCGGCGCGGAGCAGTTCTAGCCATTTCTCGAAAGGTGGTCTCACGCCACCGACAGGGTATCTATGGGTCGTTCACGGATGCAATCTCTGGAGATTGCCGGAATCCGAAGTCGGTCCCAGGATGTCACGCTGCCAGCATTTCTGACCATGCCGCACGGTTTTGCGCAGAAGAGAGACATGTTGTGCGGAGAAGTGCCACCAGCGGCTGCTAAAGTTCAGGGCGCAGCACGAGAGCGAGCAATTGCCGGCCACTAGGTGCCCATGTGGCAATACGGTGGTCGGTCAAATGCCACGGTTGCGAGAGAACCCGTGATATGAGCGAGTCAACTTGTCATGGTTTACCTGGTTTCATCGAAGGTCTGTTCGAAATGGGTTTGTAGTTTTTTTCTTCGAGACTGTCTAGCGCACGCAGACTTCGTCGCATGTGCGTCCACGAGTGGCCGAGCCTTTTCAGACGCAGAGAGTGACGCGAAGACTAATCTTCTCCACTCTCATCTTGTAATCATGGCTGTGAACGTCACGTCCTTTATGTGCCTAGTCATCAGCGCAATCCGGGATATGCACAGATCCAGCAGATGCACACATTTTACATGTCAACAGCAGAGGAGACGAGAACAGTGAGGTGCAGGCGGATGTTGAGCGCGATTGCGACATCGTTAAAATTTATAAATTTACGGAGTCTACTCGGGAGCCTTCCACTGATGTGCCAATCACTCTACGAACCGCCTTGGTAATAGTAATCGATCGAATAGTTCAACCACGCACACTGCGGCATATCCGGGAAATCTACGGTTGGCGACGGCCAATTCAACCATTTGGTTGGGCCGGTTTGGCTGTTTACTGGAAGCCAAGGCCCGCTTTGGTGAACGCCGGCCGTTGTCTACAAAAAGCTCATCAGCATACATTCATACCAATGCGAGTCGGGACACCGTACGTTCGTGTATCCGCGGACCTGTAAGTATTGTAAGGAGGGATTGGGGTTTCCGCTCTTGGCGAATTGGGCATAGTAGCCGGAGATGAGCTGCATTGCCATCAAGTCATCGGCATCGCGGAGCGGATATTGATTGCCGTACGTGAACCCAAGGTCGGAGCCGTGTAGCCTGAAATAGGGAAGATTCGGGTCTCCGTAAGGGTAGCCAGGTTCTACTGGCCCCTGGGAAAGACCGCTGGCGCCAAGATCATTGGGATCGTAGCCCTCGTAAGTACGATCGATGGTGTAGTAGTACGCGGACTTGAATGCTCCAGATGTTGCGCCAGCATAGACGGTTGCTTCATCGATGCAGCGGAAAGTATTGTCGGTGGCCACGCGTTGCGTGACATTAAATGCATCGAGGGTGAGGTTGCCGGTGTTGTAAAATGGGAACAGGCCAGAGTCGATAATAGCATTAGCGTAGTATGACGAGATTCCCAGACCAAGCTCAAGGCCTTGCGCTTCCGAAGTCACGACTACCTTCGGATAGAGGCTGAATGAAGCACCGTCGTTGGCTGTTGTGCCGAAAATGACATTGACATAGGCTGTGCTTCCGTTCTTATTAGTGACATCGAGCTGCTCAGTATTTACGATCGTTCCATCTTGTACAACGTAGCGGGCCACCGTAGCTAGATTCTGAATTGTCATGGCGGGAACGGTTTTCAGACACGCAATTTGTGCTGAGAGAGATGTTTGATTACAACCGGCTTCTTCAAATATTTGTTGTCCTGCGACAGAATACGATTGGTCAATAGTGTAGTATGTGCTGTATGTCGTCCCATAGTTGCCGTCCAAGCCAAGGTCAACACCACCGCCAAGGTTGCTTTGTGACACGCCGCCCACGATAAGATTTTCCTCAATAACTGGAGGCGAGCCAAGCAAGGCCCGCACTGATCCAGCACCAGCAGACTCGCCGATGATGGTGACCTGGTCAGGATCGCCACCGAACTGGGCGATGTTCTCGCGGATCCAGCGGAGAGCGGTGAGTTGGTCACCAATGCCAAAGTTTCCTTTAATATCGGTTCCGGGGATGGCCAGGAAGCCTAAGGTGCTGAGACGGTAGTTGAATTCTACCCCCACAATATCTTCGCGAGATGCTAAGTTGCCGGCATCAAGTCCGCTGTTAGGTCCAGAATTGCCGCCTGTGAATCCACCACCGTAGATCGATACTAGGACAGGTCTAAGGTTTTCTCGCGAGCCAGCTTTGGGAATATACGGAGTTTGGATGTTCCTAGATACGTTGGTGTCAAAAATCAGCAAACTGCTCAGCAGGGGCGTCCTTTCGAGAGTGTGCATACATGAACAGACAGTTTTCTTCGCTGGTTGGATCGTATGCTTGCGCACAGTCCGGTCCGTATGCCGTAGCATTGATAATCTGCCCTTTTTGGCTGTAGACTGTGGAATAAGTAAAACGTGCCGGGTTATCGGCAAACGGGATACCGTTGAAGCGGAATGATTTTTGATTTCTGAATCCGACATATATATTGCCCCCTGAAGAGATGCGGATCTCATTTGATGCTGTTGCTACAGCGTTATCGGGTCCGTTTTGGTTGCTAGATTGAGTACACAACACAGGCAATCTGTCGTTACTGTAAGGCAGCGGGCGAAATTCTAGGCTTCCGCCATTCCAATTTTGAGACACAGAGACCACACCGTTCGAAATGATGTATTGCTGCTTCGGTTCCTCGAGGCGGGCAAATTCAAGATATGACAGCGAGTGGTAGAAATCGGACTCATGGGCTTTGAGGGCGGACTCGGACAGCAAGGACTCGCCAAGAGACTTGCATGCTGCAGCTCCATCGTTCATGGTCATTGGGTCGAGCAAAATCGCACCAATGTGATTGACGTCGTCAGAAGCGTTCAAGTTATTTTGGTAAATGAACGTCAATGATGTCTCTGCATTGCTCAAGCTAACTGGCATCCAAGCATCAACGACAGGGGAGGTAATACTGATTCCAACCAGCAAGAGCCATGCCGCATGGCCGGGAAGTGAGAAGAGCATGATGGGCTTTCAACGTGAAACAACGCGAGCATGAAAGATTCAAGGCGCAATCGAGAACACTCACAATATCAGTGCCGAGCAAGCCTATTTATCCTCGGTGTGACACCGCACCCGTCATGAGATTTAGATTGCCGGACACCAAATAGCGAGAGGAGCGAACTGGCTTCCCCAGCTTTGGAGATCAAATCGTGGAGGGGACAATTTTTACTCCTTCCTCTTTGGGGACATATCCCTTGAGCCGCGCAGGCAAAACTGTGAACGACCAGGCAGTTAATTATTCCTGAGGTCATGAAGGAAGCTTGAGGATTTAGCCGGTGCCTGTCGGGAGGTATTCAACCGGGTGCCACCTTAGAGTAAGGACTGGCGGTGACAACAGCATCAACTATGCACGTCACCGGGCACATGGAGTTACCGACTGGTCCGCAGCTCTCCTAGATATAATGTCGTGGTAAAGGATAGCCGATGTAGAGAGAGCTCAGAAAGCTGTTCAGTCAAGCTGGAAATTGTTGAATACCGGCCATCTTATCTTATCTCTGGGAAGATCCGCTTGGCGGCGCGAGAGAGACAGCAAGCCCTGGCAGCCGTGGCTCAGTGTGTTTACTGACACGATCCAGCTTTTGAAAAAAACCAGAAATGGAAGGGCATGTCATCTCCGCGAGCTGCATTAGAGATTGCCGTTGCAAAGACTCGTCGAAATCTGGAATGGCCCTGGTATCTATTCAAGGCGCTTCATCTCACAATGACAACACCCCTGCCTAATTCCCATATGCCCACCTCTTCTGACGCGACTATCATTCCTACTGCAAGCCAACATCTGCCGCCACAACGCCATTTTGACGAGCGTTGTAAACCAGCACGGGGTGTATACTTTCATGATGGGTGGCAGCCTGGTTGTGCAAATTTCACTTGGTCTCCCAGCAATGGGATCGTCTTTGCTAAACATGCCGACGTTGAGAGCAGCTCAGTTAGTGTGCTTGGCGAACCGTCTCGAGTTCGACAGAGAAATGTGGCCAATGATCTGAATCGATTCCCCTCTGTCCGATCGCCCACCATTACATCAAGACTGGAGACTGCAGTCACGCCTGAGCCAGTTCAAAGCAACATTGATTTAAGCAGGAAAAGGGATGATCTAATTAGGAGATTGACGGGAAAACTGAATCTACATGATATCGAGATGGATCGGAAAAGAGGACCCGCTGATGGTCGCAAAGCCTGCGGGGACGGTGATTATATTTTTAGCGCGCAGTCATTGTTTTCAGACAACTATAAAGAGGATGTGCATATCCGGCCGGAGCAGATGACATCAAGCTCACGGGCATCATTTAAGCCTACGGAATGTCAGCCGCACGATGTTGCGACTTCACTGCTGATCAAATTTGATGGAATTGAGATTTCCAGCGCGAGAGGCCCTGGTGCTAGTGAAATTACTGCTCATCTTGAACTACAGCGGCGAGAAGAATCAAAACTACAGCAGCGCTTTGATGAACGGCGAAATTCTTCCCTGTTTAAAGAAAACCCGGAATATCGGAGTTCTCCGAACCAAGTCAATCTCGCCCAAGGGCTTCGTTTGACTCCTACAGGATCAAAACAAGCACAAATACCCTACTGGGTGAATAGTTCGCACAAAGATCAGGTCAACAGTGGTTCTTCAGGCCAGGAGCATGACAGCACGACTGACGAAACGTCACCCTCCGAATGGTCTCCTGAGACACTCAATACCGGAGAAAATAATTCAGCGAAATTCCGAATATCACCTTCTGATTATCGAAATGCGATGAAAGCGTCAAAAAATTCGACCGCGGCTTACTGGACATATAAACTTTATAAAGACTCGGCCGGAGAGACACCTTTAATCTACTATTGCCAGAAATTTGAGCAAGCTCAGGAGCAGGCCAAGAAATTCCTCCACGAACCGATCTTGGGTTTCGATCTGGAGTGGGAACCCAATACAAAGGCCAAAACGATAAAGCAGAACGTCTCACTCATACAGATTGCCGCAGAGGACAAGATTGGTCTCTTTCATATTGCAAGATTCGTCGGGGATAAAACGGAGGATCTTATGCCACCGGCTTTGCGCGAAATCCTAGAATCGGACAAAATAGTTAAGGCTGGTGTGAACGTTGCAAACGATTCTACGCGCCTTGCGAAGTGGCTCGGAGTCAACATGAAGGGTTTATTCGAGCTTAGTCACTTGTACAAGGTCGTCAAATATTCTCACAGTAACAGAAGTGCTATCGACAAGAAACCTCTCAAGCTTGCGGAACAGGTGCAGCAGGCATTACTGCTTCCGATGAAAAAAGATGACGTGCGTGTCAGTAATTGGAGCAAAAGGCTCAATTCGCAGCAGACTGAATACTCAGCTTCTGATGCATACGCCGGATATCAATTGTATCGTACCCTAGAAGCCGAAAGGAAAGAAATGGTCCCCATGCCGCCTAGACCAGCTTTTTGGGAAGCTCAGCAACCTCTCGTTCTCGGCGATGGGACTGTGCTGATGAGACGGGCCAAGAAAACCACGATAACGGTCAGGGATACGACCGCAGAACAGGAAGAAGGGGAGGAGGCTGAAGAAGAATTCTTTGACGCCGTTCAAGTTCTGGATCCATGCGACTTGGGTGAAGTCAATCCAGATGCTTCTGGCATTGAATTACCTCGTCCGAAACTACCGACCCTAGGCAAGACGAGCCATCTAACGTCGGAAGAGAACACACCTAGCAATTCCAGCTTCGAGCAACAGAACGAGACCAAATCGACCGCCTGCACTCCTGGCCAGGACCCTCTATCGTCGCATGAGTTGGCGCGAGCCGATGGGTGGGCAGCCAGATATTTGTCCTCCCTGCCTGAGGGCAAAGCCAAATGCCGAGCCGGGGCACTTCGAGCTTGGCATCTGTGGTATGAGCAGGGATTCGACCTCAAAGTCATTGCTGCTCTAGCACGGAATCCCCCACTATCGCAGATTACGGTGGCGAGCTACATCCTGGAAGCGGTGAAGCAAGAGAACCTGCCATTTCACGCTCACAAAATCAAACAGGCATTTGATTTGATACCGACCAGTGTCTCCCACAAATACCGGAATTTACTAGAAAGAGTTAATGCTCCCTCCTAGACCGTGTTGATTGCTAGAGTATATCGTGGCGGTCGCACAGTCTGGCATCCGGTGCCGTCGATATACTCAACCGCCTTTTAGGTGGCTATAGTCACATCCGCAATATAGCACCTTAATATATTCAGTAGATTTCCAAGAATAAAGTATCAACACAGTAACATTCTTGTGCGCATAATAAACCTGCACCTCATCCTCAAACGTCTGTCTCGTCGAAACGGAATCCACTAAACCACAGCTTCAAAGAACAGTCCAAATTGACGGCCTAAAAGCATGAACACGCGACCGGTACTTCAGCATTGAGGGGTATGAGGCATGTTTACAGCAATGTGCTTCCACCCCATTTCACAAACCAATAAGAAACTTTGAATGGACTGTTATGAATGTTCTACAAGGGAATGTATCCCTGGTTCATATCCAGACTTAGCCGTCGTATGCAGGCGGTGCCTCCATCTCCTCAAATTCGCGCATAGTGATGTCGTAACCTAAGTGACGCTTCAGCAGCTCATGGGTCACGAATCGCTCTGGGCAGTTGCCTTGCGCATCCACAAAAGAAACGTGATGGTTTACGTCACTAATGCGTTGCAGTTCGTTCGCATGTCGATGATGGTGCGGACAGCCATCTACGCCAATAAGGAAAATAGTGACGTGAGCCCAACTGCACGAGAGCAAGTCGAGCTCAAACTCGTCCATGTCTGTTGCTTCGCCATCGAGAAGAAGTAAAAGCCGTAGAATCGGAGTCTCGGGACCAGCTTGCCAGCCGTACACGGGATGATGAGTGGCGGACTCTGAGTGCTGCATATTAAATTCACTGTCAGCAGATCCACCAATCTTATCTAGGCTACATTTGTCCTGTCGTAACACGCACCTTTTGGAAGTGCAGCTCCTTGACTAGCTGCCATCCCGTCATGACTCGAGTTCCACCTCCAAACCGGACTTTGCGCCACATGCTGTCGAAGTTGCGGTGGTTAATAGTTCCGATATGCTGCCCACTGTTTGAGAATGTTGTAAACTCATAACCTGCATTGGATCGATCATGATTAGCCATAGCATCCGTGAAACGGCGGATAATAGCTTTGGCGACGTCCTTGTTCTTCGGCTGAGTGGAACGCTCGTAGCCAGTAATTAGGTATTGATTGTAAACCGGTCTTACCGGGTCAAAATCCATTGATCCTGACACGTCTAGTAATACCATCGTGTCATCGGTGGATTGCTCGGGTTGATCGTAAGGTCGAAAAGGAGGAGGCATGACTTGCTTCGAGTATCCATCAGAGGTATGCTGGACGTGACAAGTGTCCGCGGCATCAAAGTAAAGTGGCGGCGGCTCGACGGCTTTCGCCATCCTGTCACGCGCCATGTTCATTTCCGAAATGAAATCGGGCTTCATGCGCATGCCCACGCTCCCCTCACGATGATTTAAGACCCAGTATAGTCGTTCTTCGGCTGTATCTTCGTATCCCCGCCATGCGGGCGTGATGCCTCTCCAGCCCGCAGCAGCATCGATGGTGAATTTCAGAGGGTTTGACATCTGATTTGCCCAAGCGACGGGGATGGGTTCAAAGTAGCCGGCTCGCAAAAGATGGAGATACTGAATAGGCTTCCGAGCGCGAAGATCCGCAATCATCTTGGTCATCCCGACTTTATCCTGGTAAGTTGCAACAATTTGTCGCCATTGTTCGTCAGGCCACCGACCGTTTTCCTCTGCCAATATTTGCTCACGTAATGATTGGCCTCTGGAAAACGCTTTCTCTACCTTGGCCACCGCTTTCTCCTCGGTTGACTTGATGCCTAGTGCGCTCTTGAATCCTGAAAGCTTGGAAGGCTTGGAACTTGATGGGCGGCCGTCCATGCTTTCGTTCGTTGAGGGAGCCTGGCTGTAGCGCTTCTTGATCGTCGCTTTTTCGTCCGGATAGCCGTTGTTCCCTGGATGCTTCTTGTCGGAATTACTGATCGACATCTGACTCATGGCAGCGTCGAGAGTATCATTTTCCCAGATGCTGTGCTTCGGTTCTTTTGCGTCAACATCTGCTTGAGCCTTGCGATTTCCTTGGTTGTTGAGCTGGATCGTTTGATGTATAGAGCGCGCATGCGAGCTCGGCTGTGGCCTTGGAGGGCCCCAAAAACCTCCACGTTGCATGTAACCATACGGGGAAACCACCCCGTAACGATACGGGTTGTTACTAAAGAGCACACTCGAGAATTTGTTGTCATTGTAGTGTTTTTCCCCTAGAAATGTGATATCAGCTTTGGGGAACACCACCACGAGCTCACCAGTCGCCAGCTTACCGGGATACATGACAGCTGCAGACCATCTCTCCTGCACTGGATATCGTGCCTGCTTCCGGTACTGGTATTGGTGAATTGGACAATTACAGTAGAAATCCGTGTCATGCTCTGGTTCAATGTCGCTATTGTATATGCGATATTGGAATTGAAGTTGTTGAAGCATCTGTTGCATCTCTTGCTACCGGGTCGTTAGCTTGATTGAGAGCAATGTCAAGGTAAATCAATGCCCATACTTCATCCCTCGCACGCTCCTTTCCAGCCTCTATGACGGGGTTAGTGTGAATGTATTGCCTAGTACTGACTGGTCTGCTGCTGGCCGGGGGTGGACCGCTCGGTGGAGCATAAAGCGGAAGTGGGTGGTCTTGACTGCCACCGCCGTTTTGCTGTCTCTGTCCCATGTTAGGCGCGGCTAGGTCCATCTTCCTGACATTGGGAGACTCGGGACTGCTGCCCGATTGGCCGGAGTAAGGCTGCGCGGCGCTATTTCCAGATCCATATTCTGCGCCCTGCTTTGCGAGTCCAGCTGCTAAATCTCTTCGACGCTCAATGTATGTAGCGATGAAGCGGAGAGCGTTTGGCGAATTTCCAAGAAGCTCCTCTACCAAAGTACTACCATTAGCATAGTCTGTTTCGTCTACAGCGAAGACGATATAAACTTGCCAAGATGCTGCGTAGCTTCCTGATCGGGCAAGCTGTTGGTGTAAGTGAGAAGTGCATGTAGTTCGCCCTCGTCTAACGGAAGAAGTTGTCCGAGCTCTGGGATCGCCCACTGTTCAAGCGCCATCGGATTTTGAGATGATTGCAGGCTGCTGTTGATGAGGAGATGGTGTTGGAAGTTGCTTACAAAATTGGAGTTTTGGTATAACTATGTACCTACCTAGCTGCGACAAGCGCCTGCTGCGCCCCTCGTTTGGCCGCGCAGCGCTGCGTCATTAAAGCCACCCATTCAAATGCCTGTGATTGCGCCACTCCCTTCAAGAAAACAAATCGCGTCTGGGAATGCCGCATGATTCCATTACAGCCGATCACGAATTCACGGATCAGTGGCAACTTTCCGCAAGTCGATCCGAGACCGTCAAAGCACAGAAGTCGCGTAGATGCTATCGATTTGAAAGTTACTGCGACGAAGTATCCTGATATTTTTGAGAATGTCTCTGCCTCGAGATGTCATCCGCGATAGTTTTATTCGTCAGTGTCCTCCCAAATGTCATTCTGCAGTGCGCCCGGCCGATCGAGTTTGGTCGCGCACGATGTGTCTCCTCGAAACAGCGCCGAGAACTACGCCTCCTCCCTCAAGTAGTTGTATGCAAGAAATTTGTGGAAGTGCATAGCCAACCACCGTGACATTGGAGAGATGTAACTAGACTGCCGGGACCGATTCAGTAAGAATCTTTTTAAACGTTCGGAATAAAGGTGCAAACTCGTGGTATTGAAACTTGGTCCAAGACTGCGTGTTTCACCATCTACTGCTATCAACCTTGGCATGAGTCGAACTGTCGCATGCCCTTTGAAAGCGCACCAAAAGAAACAGATATTATCTCAAGCATGTATCAAGAGGTTGCGATCTTGACCAACCAACATCTCAAAACTTGGGAAAGGGGGGCCGGGGGGTGTGGAGTAATACGCAAGACTGTCAGAAATACGAACTGAAGTGTGCAATCAGTTCAAGATTGGTTAGGTCATAGAGAAATGGTCAAAGGCATAGCCAGCCACGATAAATTAGACGAAATCGAATTTTTTACCTTCGTCTGAGTATAGTCATGAGTGAGATTGGTTGAACCTGGTCTCCCACTGCTGTTACATGTGGCCAAATGTTCCCTCTCCTAGATACATGATATCGGAGGGCCGAAGAGAGCTCTTAGTACATCTCATGCCAGAGCTTCTCTCAAATGTCAATTGAATGATGGTGAATGTGGACGTGCCTATTGTGTCCTCAGTTCGAGCCGATTGAATGGGAAGAAAAAGTCCGGCTCACAAAGAGCCAGGACATGAACCAATCGCCGATATCGCTAATGCACGTGACTTCAATCGAATCGTCTCTGCAAGCGCTAAGCTTGAATTCATTAATTGCGTGCCGATCCAGGCATGTCAGAGCCAGACCGCATAACCGGGAAAAATTGATTGCTCGCCGCTTTCATCTCGATTGTGTACTCATCGCCTTTGACTCACTTCTCAACTTCATAAATACTCTCCGAATTCCATAGCTTTCGACAATCGTCATATCCTTTTCAACGTCCAAGTCTTTCATTTCGACAGACCGGCAGGACTGCTTGGAGTCAACTCGGAAGCGCATATCGACTGACTATCATGTGCCCGGTGCCTGACACTGAGGCCAATGGCCACACCAATGGCAACGCAAATGGGCAAAGTCCTACCAACGGGGATCATTCAGGGTACAGGTAGGACGAGTCTCAGCAGTGGCCTTTCTCACGGAGGTGTGGCAGCGGCTGACGAGCCCATCACTTAGGGCCATCCCAACACACCAAGCCTCACGTCCCCAAGCGTCAAACCCTTACGCTCCTGTCCAAGACTTCCTGAGCAACGTGTCTAACTTCAAGATCATTGAATCGACACTGCGAGAAGGTGAACAGTTTGCGAATGCCTTCTTCGATACCGAGACCAAGATCAAAATCGCCAAGGCGCTGGACGAGTTTGGCGTGGACTATATTGAACTTACATCACCTGCAGCATCGGAGCAGTCTCGTAAGGATTGCGAAGCAATAGCCAAGCTTGGCCTCAAGGCTAAGATTTTGACGCATGTGCGCTGTAACATGAGCGATGCTAAGTTGGCGGTGGAGACCGGTGTGGACGGCGTGGACGTTGTCATTGGCACTTCAAGTCATCTAATGGAGCACAGCCATGGCAAGGATATTACGTACATCAAAAACACGGCAATCGAGGTCATCGAATATGTCAAGTCTCAAGGCAAGGAGATTAGATTTAGCTCCGAAGATTCTTTCCGAAGTGATCTCGTGGACCTCCTTACGATCTACAGTGCAGTAGACAAGATCGGTGTGAACAGAGTGGGAATTGCCGACACAGTTGGGTACGTCAGGCGCTGGAGGACTTTTCGTGTTGATCTTGCTAACCTCAGCTGCCAGCTGCGCGACTCCACGTCAAGTCTACGACCTCGTCCGCACTCTTCGGGGCGTTGTCAGCTGTGACATTGAGACACATTTCCACAACGACACTGGCTGCGCTATCGCAAACGCATACTGTGCTCTCGAAGCCGGTGCTACCCATGTAGACACCTCTGTTATCGGTATTGGTGAGCGAAATGGTATTACTCCGCTCGGCGGTCTGATGGCTCGTATGATCGTTGCCGATCGCGACTATGTGAAGTCCAAGTACCGGTTAGAGAAGCTCAAGGAGATCGAAGATCTCGTGGCAGAGGCGGTGGAAATCAATGTGCCTTTCAATAATCCAATTACTGGTTTCTGCGCTTTCACGCACAAGGCTGGGATCCATGCTAAGGCAATATTGAACAACCCCAGCACATACGAGATTATCACACCATCAGATTTCGGCATGAGTAGGTATGTCCACTTTGCGTCTCGCCTGACGGGCTGGAATGCAATCAAATCTCGTGCGGAACAACTCGGTTTGAACATGTCGGACGCACAAATCAAGTCCGTCACACTCAAAATCAAGGCGCTTGCAGATGTACGGCCTTTGGCTATCGACGATGCGGACTCGATCATCAGGAACTTCCATTTCAATCTCTCAGCGGACAAGGAGAGGCCACTGCTTGAGTTGACTAATGAGGAGAAAAAGGCATTCGCGAAGAAGGAATTGGAACTCAACGGTACATCTGAAAAGCGAGCGCTGGAGGAGACGGCCGAGTTGCCAACAGAGGCTCCAGCTACTAAGAAGAGCAGGCAGGCCACTGCGACATGAGGCGGTGTTGATAGGCTTTCTAAATAGGTGCTACTCGGGAAAATGGGTATAACTGGTTTTGTCAAGGTGCAAAGTGGGAGTTGAAACGAGACTGCCCATTCTGGTTTGGGCGATTGCCTCTTATATCATGTATGATCCCTTATTTTGTGCATAAAAGTAGCAGAAAGCATGATATTGTCTTGAACATATGAATCAATCGCAAAAATCATGCTGATTAGTAATTTCTAGACGAAGTAGACCACGAAGCGGCGCACAGAAATCTTACCCACGTGTTTCTCCTTCTGTTGTCTTTCTACGCTGCACAACATATTAATTCGAAAATGAGCGAGTAGACACAGTCCGGAGTTCCTGTTCTTCAATATCTTTACTTCATTCGCTGGTCGAGCGCTCGATGACTAAGTTGAACCTTTGCTAAAATGTCAAGCTTGCCTCCCTTTGCAATTTGGAACTCTGCTTTGGTAAGAACCCGAATCTACCATGTCAGCTAAATCGCTTATCTTTTTTCTTATTTCTGCCGTGCCCATACTTCGTTGAGTAGGCTGTAGTGCTCTTGGCAGCGGACAACTGAACGACTGATGTAAGCGAGGTAGGAAAGCTTGTGCTTGTAAATCGAATTATCTCTTGTACGAGAGTGCTTTCTTCAGCTCAGGAGAGACTGCATCTTTTAATTGGATATGGAGCGTGAAGTACACGTAACATGCAAGTTTCCAAATCTACGTAGGATGATGTCGCGAATGGGGCGCCTCCATTTTGGAGCCTCAACTAATTCGTGTCAGCCCTCGGGATTTAATCTGAACCCTGCGGCGGATACGACACAGACACGACAACCAACAGTCGATGGATGAACATGTGCATGACAAAACAGTTCTAAATGAGCGATGCAGAAATGTTCAGTGCGATGAGACCGCTTTAGTGACGTCGGGGTCGGAAAGGGTTTATCCCGATGGGATAGTTGAAACCGGGTGGGTGATTTCCCGATTCAGCTCCCAAGATGCGAAGTGTTTCGAGTCAACCATGTACAATTTCCAACTACTCCTTCTACGGGGATAGGTACACTTGAGAAACCATTACAAAGCTGCGGAATCGAAAAGATGACTCTGTTATCCAAAGACAGCATAAGTATTTCACGTCTTCCCTCTTTTCTCTTCCCAGACAGAGCAGGACGCATATACACAACACCGTTTCAATCTCGTGGATCTTCGCATAGCACTCCACCATGGAAAGCATTCGTAAACCTTTCAAAAAAGACGTGTTCGGCAAGCCCATTTACGCTCGCATAAATTGGTGCAAAGATACTTTGTCTGACCCAAAGCCAATTGGTACAACTCTCTTCCGATAATTCCGTACGCATCTTTTAATACCTCCCAGCTCTAGTGTATCATGCAGGGGGCTTGATTGTCGGCAGCTCTGAGATGGTACCGAAACCGCAAGTTGAATATTTATGCAATTCTGGGTTCGCCGTCGTGATTCCAAATTACCGGCTAGCCCCCCAAGTCAGCGCCAAAGAAGCTTTTGCAGATTGCGAAGAAGCTCATGATTGGAGCATTGATACACTTCCTGATGTCCTCCAGAGCATATACGGAGTCTCAATTGATACGACGAACATCGTCGCGTGCGGTCACTCTTGTGGCGGGACGCTTGCCATTCACCTTGGATCTGTTCGGTCTCTGAAAGCCGTAACGGCTTTTTACCCTTCTTTGTTCAGTTCTGATCCTACGACCTCCATCCATCAGCCAACTTCAGCACCACCTTTCGGGTTGATGCCAGATTTCTACCCCAGTGAAGATGACTGGAGAGCTATCAAGCCACGTGACATTCAAGTCTCTGAAGCACCACTCGCAAAACCAGGCACTGTGCCTGCTCCACGCAACCAGTGGCAAATGCACATTCTCAAGCACGGTCAATGGTTGCCAACCGTCCAGCCGGACGGCGATTACGCAGGACTCGATCCGATAACTCGGCTGGCCACCGACTGGCCCCCGGTCATGATTGTACAAGGCGATATTGACAATGTTCCCGGAAGCTCGTTGGAGCTAGCGCGGCGATTCAAAAAAGAAATGCAGACGGGAGGAGTAAAGGAAGTTCGACTCGAGGTCGTCCATGGAGAAGGGCATATGTTCGATCTATCACCTGTAGTTGGAACCTGCGATTTTGGCCCAAAATGGGTTTCTATTGTCAAAGGACTTGATTGGTTGAAGAACCATTTGCAGACTCCATTGTAAAAGTTCTCGAGTTCTGTAGCATTCAAACATCCACAATCGACAATCCGCTCTTGGCTGCGTACACTCTCCCCACACCATCGTGGTTTGTTATGCTGGAGGCTCGGACTCCCGGAGACAACAGAATCCGATCACCGCACGCAAATCTGTTGAGTAGCATTTGTGTCCAAGATATCGTGCATCGCACTTCGTCATCGCAACACAGCGCAGTCGCTAGAAGAGTGCGCCTTGCGGATTTGTAACCGCCGAGTCGGCGGTTACCGGGCTTAGGCAGTGTGGCGCTCGCGTGTGGCGCTGTGACGTAGTGGTCAACCTTTCGTGCATGTATCTCTATGTCACTTTAAGGTTTTACTACTCAAGCATCCTGACGTTACCTCAAACAACAGTGACAATTGGAAGCAATCTTGAACTCATATACTGTCTTTCCTTCTTTCTGACCTACAACCTGATTCCAATTTCCTTGAAACCAGCCTCCAGTAATCATCCACCCTTCCGTCCGCGAGATTCGACCAAGAGCGCCATAAGAACACAACAGGCGAGATACCAAAGAAGCTGATTTGCACAATGTTTGGTCTTTCATACTGGGTTTTACCATTGTTCGCAGGTTGCGTCTGGCTCGGTAAACACTCTCGATTCGAATTGTGTTCATGTATGGAGTGCTAACGACGTCGAAGGCACTCTTTTAGCGTTATTGGGAACATGGACGGCAAAACACTCGCCTCATTATGCGTGGATGGCGACGAATCAGCACATCGCGTATATTTCAGATACAGCTGCGACTTCTTGGGGGTATCCAGTATTTATTGCTGGAAGTGCGACATCACAGGTGGCATTTCTCCTCGCTTTCATTAGCGAACGGTGGTTGCGGCATAAGGGTCGACTGGCGCACAACTACTCGACCAGTGAGAAGGTCCTCAGCATCCTTGCCACCATTTTCGCCATGATCGGCGCCGCCGGCCTTATATTGCTCACGATCTTCGACACAAAGGATTATCACCACGTGCACGACGCGATGCTTGTGGTTTTCATGTACGTCTTGCCATTGATTTCCTTTCCTGTCCAAATGCCATGCTAATCGCGAAATTTGCAGTGCTGGCTACATCATTTCAGCGATATTTATATGTGCAGAGTATCAACGACTAGGAATTCATTTTCGTGAATACCGGCATTTGCGCCTGTCTTTCTGGACCAAGCTTGCTTTCATCTTCGTTGAGTTGGGCCTAGCGATCGGGTTCGGAGTCGAAAACGACAAGAAGCAGTATAACCGGGCTGCAATACTTGAATGGACCATTTCGTTGATCTACATCTTCTACGTAAACTTGGCCCTCATCCCAATATGTCCAGACCAGTGGGCTGACGAATGCTGCAGGTATGGTCGTTCATATTCGACTTCCTTCCTGCCATACGGACAAAGCATCGGGATTCCAGGTTTCCACCAGTTAGAAGAGCGGATGACGAGATGGCTATGCATACGCAAGCTGAAGGGAATACACTTGGCGGACCCGTGTACACTGGTGGAGGGGAGAACCAAGGGGGTAAGTTCATCGAGGGCGACGGCAATCGTAGTTCCACGGCGAACTAGGGGCGGAATCAATTCTCGCTGACCATGTTCACAGCTGCCAGAAACTTTTAGAGTATGTAGGGTATTGTTTGCGGATAAATCAATCAGGAATTAGCGAGGTGCTGGCTGGGACATTCTGCGGATCACCATAACGATTTTTGGCGCCTGGTAAGACCGCGCTCACGTGGGATTGACTATCGGATGTTATTAATAATAAATATTACTGCTGCAAATGGTCTCGGCTACTATGAGACACCCAAAACTGGACTTTTCTTGTTCATGATCATGTTTATGCATCACTTACGCGAAGATACAATATTCGGGCTGAGTTGGTTGGTGTCCCTTGTCCACATCGGATATGTTCCACTCAGAGAACCCTCCATCCGCTTCGTCGTGAACCAAGGGCACTTCCGATACTTCTCGGAAAGAGGCCATTGGTCTCGAGCACTATTTTAATTCCGCATACAGCAATTTCAATACTCACGGACTTTTTAGTTCTTTAATTCTACTGCAAAAAGCAAAGTGAAGGATCAATTCAAGCACCCTATGACCGCGAATGTGCGGCAATCTCCCTTGACCTCTAGCAGATGGAGAAAATTCAAAGTTAATCCAATTTCATAGTGAATACAAAACAAATCTAGTACATCCTCATGGTGTTAAATGCCATTAAATAATCGTTTCATAATTTAGCCTATACCATCTAAAGCTTCTCGCTACGGTTTGGAAGTTACTTCGGCGTCAAATTCCGAGGCCTAAGGAAGACCTTGGGATATATGAGAAAGACCTTGCATATTATTGAGATTTATCGGGCGGAAAGGACCCTAAGAGTTGGCGCACTTTCAATCTTATTGAGCAGGAGTATTCAGGGAGCCGCGTTGATACTCAATAAGAACAGAATCTTGCCCATATTTATAATCGGAGGGAAGGGAAGCTGATCTAGACTTTTCCGGTACGCAACCGGTCTCAAGGGTCTCTGTAGCCACCCGAAGACATTCTGATTACTCTGGTGTGGACTAGAGGTCAATTACCTATGAGGTGATTTATGGTACAACCTAACTAAACAGCATGTTCAGTTTGACCAAGAATCATTCCTCTCATGAGAGACTTCGGCACTTAAGTGACGCTCCACATCCTTGCAGACTTGCGCAGGCTGCATCGATCATTTGGCCTGGTTAGTTAAATAGAGATATCGCATGAACACTGATTGAGATATGTATGTGTGACATCAATATCAATTGAAAGGGCAAGCTGAAATCCTTACACGTCCATCTTCCGAAACTTATTGAGCGTTTGCCAGCATATCCATCACACTAGCCATTTCTGCAGCATCATTCGCTGTTCCTAGGCTACCTTCAACTAACACGGTGCTAGTAACTGATGCTCTCGTCGTCTGCGCCTTCACCTCTTTGTTTCTATTCTCTTCTGGCATCGTCTTTAGTGATAGATCACTTTCCGCATCCCGTTTCTTCCTCTCCCAGCCCGTTTTGAACAGCTTGCCCAGCTGAAAACGCGGAAAAGCATGGGCTTCGGTATTGAACACCACTTCATTCAGAGGTAATATATCATTAGAGGAGAAGAGGAGATAGAAGTATTTTAATGTCTCAGCCTGCGAGGCATTTAGCAAGACAAATAGTGAATGCAGAGTTTTCAAAAAAAAATTACTCACCAGCCAGAAACTCTCCATGTTGTCCCTCAATGGGGGTGGAACGGTCAACACATTCCCAATGCTGCTATACCCCTGCATATCAGGCGTGGCGGTGTGTGTAATAAAATTTTGGAACATCTGCCAACCCCACTCTCTGTACTTCTCCTCACCAGTAATACGCCACATGTAAAACAGGCTCTCCACTGTTTCTGGACGTTGAAGATTGTGTGAGTCTGAGCCTTTGATAATGTAGTCACGAGCTCCAACTGGGCTAGGATCTAGCCCTGGCAACTGGGGCAGAGGATCAAGAGACTTTGGGCTTTGCGGGCGATTGTCGGATGTGAATTCGTTATACATTAATGGAGGGCTGTGTATATTGAAATAAGTGATTTCTCCCGCCAGCCCGGTTGGAGTGACTGTGTACATGCCCCAGCATGTCTTCATAAGTTCTTCGGCCAGCTTCATATCCTCTTCCTGTTCTGGGCCCCAGTTCGACTGTCGGCGCGCCTGTTCGAGTGGAAGACCGCCAGTCGTGGCGAGTGCAATAGTGCCAGGCATAAAACAGACTAGATGATCCATCTTGGGGCTTATTTCTTGATTTAGACCATTTGGCTTCTCAGCCAAAACTGTGAAATTTGAAGGAAAACTGTACGTTAGTAGATGTTTTTTGATGCCAGCCAGACTTTCATTCCACATGGCCTGATATACTGGTTCCTGCTGCGATGTTTGGAGGTATTGCTTTATAAGATACTCGTAATAGCTGTCCCCTCGACTACCAAGGCGAATATTATTGCCTCGGAAAACGCCTCGATCAGCGTAGATAAAGATGGGCACAAGACCGTCTTTCATATCGTTGTCGTCAACAACCTTCATCACGCGCTCCGCTTTGTGCCAATAATGTTCCTCTCCGGTGAGTTTGGCAAGATATTTCAGCTCTAATTGCACGCTTGTTGCTTCCGCGGTTGACGAGGCACCAGCGTCCGCGTGCGATGGAATGCCTTTCATTGTATGTAGATTTACGCTTGCAAACGGCACGCCTGACTGCGTTTCGAAGGCCCCCAGCAATCGGTCCGCAAGATCAGTTGCTTTCTCTACATATAGGTCATCACTTAACCCATCGGAAACAGATCCATAGCGACCGTCGAATCCAGTGCTTAAATAATGAGCAGACAGTAAGCCTCCAAGCATACGAATGGTGGTCTCAAAGGTATTGACATCATGATCTTGATCGTACGTGAGATCATCGTGAATCCACTGTCGAGCATGCTCCAGCTCAGTAGTGAGGTTCATCAGCATCATGGTGTCGAGAGCGTCGATAATGATCCAACCCATTCCTTTCGGAGTCATTTTCTTGCCAGTCTTTGCTATCGGATGGTATTCATCATCGCCCCAGGCATGTTTCTCGTAGTCTCCGAAAGATAACTTAAATGCATGTTTTACTTTCTCAGCTCGTTCATCCCAATTTGCCGGTGTACTTCCGAACAAGTTCCATGACGAAGAAGTGCTCTTCGGCCGTCCATCACCACTCGAAATATATGATATTGGCGATAATATACCAAACCACCACGATAGTCCTGCTAAACCTGCTAATAACAACAAAACAAGCCTTCTTCGCCTGAACCAGGGCTTGTATTTACGGCCTCCTGGGTAATAACCGCTGGGCTTGTCCTTGTACATTGGCAAAGAGGCCCGTCTGTCATTGCTAAATATGTCACTGATCTTATCACTGACACTCACTC
Source organism: Acidomyces sp. 'richmondensis' (assembly GCA_003545705.1). Lineage (NCBI taxonomy): Eukaryota > Fungi > Ascomycota > Dothideomycetes > Mycosphaerellales > Teratosphaeriaceae > Acidomyces > Acidomyces sp. 'richmondensis'. Next base: position 703,885 of record QVLQ01000009.1, on the reverse strand, counting down.
CGGCCCTCTTGACGCTGCCATTGGCGAAGCCATCAGAGTGTGCACTCTGCCATAGGTCTGGATGTCGTTGCGTTGGTCCACTTTGAGAGTATGCCATAACAGGCTGCTCACCTCCTCGAATTAAAGCCCTGCTCTTCTCAGTAACTGCTACACCTGCCGTGACAACTCTCGGCGATGCGTCAACTGCGCGATGTCCAAGTCCTGCTGCTCCGGACGGAAATTGGAATAAGTTGGACGCAGGCGATAAACGACGCACGCCAAACGGGTCGCGGTTGTTCATATCATAACGCCGATGCTATTTGCGTCAAGACGAATGAGGCAGAAAGAATGAATTGGCCTGGAACAAGAAAGCGCTCCCTAAATGTGTTTCGATGTCCGATCACATGGCATCTGTCCGTTCAGGGAGAGCTTGGAGTCCCTGCTGCGGACCGTGCCGTCGAAGACGGGATGATGCAGGCAACAGTGTTGACAGGAATTCGAATCAATTATAAGTTGCATCGAAGGCTCTGTTGAGTAGGCAAACTGTTTCCACAGAAATACTTTGTTACTTAAGCGTCGCCCAAGTGAACTGGTTTTTGGTCTTGGACACTAGAATCATTAATTCGCTTCAACATCACGAGTCGATCATAACGCCTGACCAACTTCAACAAATCAGGGCATCGATCAATCGTCGACACCATGCGCACTCCCCTCGACCGAGTGACAAGATCTAATGTCAGACTATCTCACTATGATCCGAAAACCGATTGTGGCTAAATTATATACAGCATCTATTCCTGGGATTTGTCGGGATCGTGACGGCTGTTGCAGCCTGGGCGATTTTGGGAGGCGATATCATCCCGCAGAAGCCTGACCCGATGGGCGATCCTGAGCACTGGAGCACTGAAGACATGAGGCGATGGTTAACCGCTGTGAGTCTTCCTTCAATGAAGCTGTAATGTCAAATTGGCTAATGTAGCGTAGAGAAATTTGTACGGTGGCGAGGCAGCGACTAGAGAAGAGCTTCTTGCGCGGGTACAGGCGAACATGCGTGCACCCAAAGCTTGACATACATTGGGCCGATGATGATGAAGAAGAAGAAGAAGAAGAAGAAGAAGAAGAAGAAGAAGAAGAAGAAGAAGAAGAAGAAGAAGAAGCAGCTTGTAATGTTCCAAGGGCAATAAAGTGCCTTTGCCTCGTGTTCATGAGAGATGTGCATATCGTCATTAATACACAAGTTGATTTTATTTCCCTCTGGCTTTATGTTACTGAGAATGTGTGCCATTAATGTGAAAGACACTCCCATAACAAATCTTCGCTTCAGCTATTACATTCTTCACATCAGTAACCTTCAATTCAAGTCCATTATTCAAGGCAGCCGCGCCCATATACTATTTTTTTTGGGTCCCTTGGTCGACCTTCTCTTTGCTCACACTTTTCTATAGAGATTGCATTGAGACATTCAAAATTTAAGAGCAGCCATACTTGACCTGAAATTGCTTCCTTGCTGTAGTCGCTGGTCTCTATTCTTTTTATATTTTTTTTTCCTAAAGTACAAGTTTATTCTGTAGTGTGGTTGATACAAACGTTGCTCAGACTTCGGGGTAGATTCCGTATCTCATATTTTTTGATACCCAATCTTTCATTCGATAGCTCTGCAAATCGCCTTTGAACTTCACACATTAAATGCTTACCACTTTGATCTAGAGATTGGCCGAAAATCTAATTTCAACCGCGAGAGCAAGACGACTGCAGGTAGTCTATTCGTGGATTGAAATTGCGGCCTAGCTTGATCTATTAGAGAAGAATAATCACCTGCAATGAAGCTATGACAAATAAATCCGGACTGGTGACTGTTGCGAGAAATATCTTGGAATATTTGCGAGTTGCATTAGTACTAGGATTGGCCTGACGTTTGATACCCGGTCTCTCATAAAACTTGCCTTGTCTAGCCATAGTGTTACCCCTTTGGAAAGAGCATCCTTTTTAAATCAGTAATCTTATCTTCTAATTACAATTCACATGCAACTTCAATTGCAATATGGATTGGATTCTTACCACATCTTGTTGATTATATTTCCCCGTGAATTTGCCTACTATTTATTGGCCATACGAGCACATAATGGTAGCTAACAGCCAATCTTCTACTAATCTTCAGTGAATGAAGCTATTATTTCACTATGCATTTCTAGAGGCAAATTTTCTTCTACGACGTTGTCAGGCTCTGTACCAGCAGAAGACTGAAATTCTGCATATGGCTTTCCTAAAATAAGCCACCATTTTGTCCCCTCTATTTGTGTTCCAGCCAAGCAAAGTGCATTCATGAAGTGAAATATTCATATAGACATTATCTCGTCAATGACTGGGGATAATATTCTAATCCCTCTACTCAACCTGTATGCGAAATTTCAGTTCATGCAGACCGGTATCGTGCTAAAAAAGATAAGGTGGAGGCGAGATCAATATAAGGCGTTCAATTCACAAATAATTGAGTTCTGCTTTTGACACGCCTTGAACTTGTTGCACTTCGTGGGTTGTAGCAGTAATTCCAGGCCCTAGTGCTGTAGTTTCTGCACCATTCGAATGACAGTTTCAATGTTTTTCGCCGCAACGGGAATTTGCGTATGTCTTGCTTTCCGTTTTCAAGTTGCTCTTGCAGCGCTGCCTTCTTGTACACAATGATCGAAATTCGGCAAACAGTACGGACAGTTGAAGGGGGATGAGTCGCCAAAGTACGATTCTATACAGCGCAATCACCGGAAAAATCCAATATTTATGGAATTACATGTTTTTCAAATTGAGGGTGTAGAGTGAACTCACCGGAATTGTGAACTCAAATTGGACCTAAGCCGTGCTTCCTTGCATAACAGAGGCTGCTAGTTGTCAAAAAAGAGCAAAAATCATTCATATTTCCAGTTCGTAACGCATCAATACTCTATTTAATTTAAAAAGATAACGGCTTAAACAACAAACCTGAATGTCTGCGATTGAATCAGCCACCTCATTCCTTGATCTTGTTTCCCTGTCCCTCTTCCACCGACTTCCTCCTTGTTTGGCACTAATATCAAGCAATCACTGAAAGCATGCACAGGCCCTTCTCTCCTCTCAATCAGTCTCACCGAACCCGATACCTGCACAACCAGGCTCATGTTCCTCTCAGCATCCGATTTCCTTGTGCTCTCCAGCGGCACCATGCACGGGTTCATTACATGAACATTGACGGACTGTGCCTCAAAGTGTGTAAACGGCATCTTTTGAAACTTTTCCTGGAAAGCGAAACCATCTTTGACATGCTCCCCATTGTAGCTTATATGCGGCAGCGAGCGACCATTCTCCTGTATCGTCGTCGGGACATAGTAATTCTTAATGGTCTCTCTAGCCCCATCCAGAGCGGTGTAAAACGCATCAGTGAAGTGGTCGGCTGCTTCAGCTGAAACACGGACATAATCTGTTTCTGTCAGTGTTGACATATTTTGTCTGTAATTCTTCTAAGAAGGTAAGTGCCTGGCGTTGGTAAGAGAAATACTGGGCTCTGTAGTATTTTGCCAGTAAATCTTGGCGCGCGGAAATATCTCCGCGTACAGAAAACGCACCAGCGAGAATTCAAGTTCAGCATTGACGATGGATGTTAAGCTAGACTAGGCAATATCGACACGATCCACGCTCAAAATCATAATCGCCCGCCATGCCTCAACAAGTCGAAGATATCAAATCCTTCATCGAGATTTGCCGCCGCAAGGATGCTTCCTGTACGTAACTTCGCAAACCGCACGAAAAGAGTTGGAAAGGAGAGCATAAGATCTAATATGACCACCGTATAGCGGCACGGATAAAGAAGAACCGCGCGACTGGCCAGACCAAGTTCAAGGTCCGATGCAAGCGTTACCTCTACACTCTCGTCCTTAAAGATTCGGACAAGGCAGACAAGCTCCGGCAGTCACTTCCACCAGGTATGAATGGCATACATCCGAACACTCGAACAATCTAACTGGAATGGATTAGGGCTTGCGATCTCAGAGACGCCAAAAAAGAATGCTCGAGGCAAGCGGGTTGAGAAATCGACATAAACAGATGTGCGAGCATTAGCATAAAGCGAGGTGGATGATGGCGTTCGGGCATTTTATTAAAGCTGAGCCAGCCATCATAATGGCACTGACCGGACTATGAGTCTACAGCAATGACAAGCCAAGGTCCCTTCACATTCATGATGGCGCAAAGATTGAATGTATGGCTCTATGCCGTTATATTACCTTCTAAGCACAAGATGCCGTCCCCGTCTTGTCCACGCATCTGAAATTCCGTTCATGTCATATACTTCTCTTTCTTGGATCTGGTATTATCGCCCAGCTTAACGCTGTCGCAGCCAATAGACCCACCAAGATTGGCTGAAGAGTCTCAACCCCTGCATCTGCCGCAATGACACCAGTGATAGCTGGGAGTATTGCCCCTCCTGCTTGTGCCATAACAAAAATCATCGCCAAACCGGAAGCTTGTAATTCGAATGGGATTAATTTCGAGCCTACCGATACGCCAGTGGCAAAAGCTGGACCTAGTAAAAAGCCCATGAATGCTACTGTCACAAAATCAATGGCCACGTTGGCCACGCGCCAGAATATAATTTGGAGTACCAAGCTCACGGTAGCATAGGTAAGAAACATTCTCTTCTCTCCAAGGCGGAATGTTGGTTCTGCGAGCAAGAAGCGCCCGGCTGCAAGACCTATGTATAGTATTAGCATTCTTAGGTCCTTTGATGCAAGGATTCAACTTTTCAATCGCTTACCTCCATAGAAGGCACTAGAGATGTATCCAACATGTGAAAGCTTATCCTTGCGAACTGCAACAAGGTATTCGACGACCCAGCCCCCTACTGTAATGCCAGCCCCCAAGTAGAAAAAGAAAAAGACACTGAGCATCCAGACAGGTTTTTGCTTCACGGTCGCTCTCAGCTCTACCAAAGCCAATCTGCCACGCTGCGGCTCGCTTTCTGCAGAGGCTCTGCGATTTTGCCCGCGCAAAATTTGATAAAGCGATGTGTCATCATAAAATGCATAGATGCACAACATTAGGTTAATGACGCCAATGCTCATTGGCACGGTGTAAAATTTCGACCATTGGCTTTCGAATTGAGCCCCAATTGAGGCGGCTATAATAGGGCCAACGAGTCCTCCTGTCGCGTAACATCCATGAATGAGGCCTAAAATGGTGTTTACGGCCATCAGCAAATGTTCTAGACAAGAAGTTATTAGAAGCAATATACTTGCCTAGCCAACGATGTGACTTCTTCAGTCTAGCTGCGAATGTATTTGCCTGAAATTCTTAACGGAAACCAAATCTAGAATAACAACATTAATGGCTTACCTGTGTATCCTGCAAAGCTTGACCTAAAGCCACTACGAAGAATGTAGTAGCAAATAATGCGAATGGCGGTACCCAGAATCGAAGCACTTGCGCCATGAATTGAAGACTTGCTCCAGCGATAAGAACACCTCCTGATCCTAGCGCATGTCGCACATAACCTCCAAAAATTGCTATTAAAAACCATCCGAAAAAAGAGACCCCATATGGAATCGCCATCCAGCCCGTGCTAATGCTATAAGCCTCCAGGATGTATGGTATCAACGCACCGAGGCTCCCATCATTCACTCCTGCATTGAAAAAGCAGAGTGCTGCACTCGCGAGCTTAATTCGCACAGGAACCGTAAGATCGATTGGTTCTGTCGTTGTGGACCCAACTTGTGCCTGAACTTCCCTCGAGGCCGAACCTCCACGTAGACGGCCTTCCGGCTGCAATTCTTGGACATTTGGTTCGGGCTGCGGAGGGTCCATTATCCTGTGGCTGTCGACAGTTCACTGATGTCGGGTACGGAGGTTATTGGAAGCAAGCCCACACGTCATTCAAGTGCAAAGTCATCGTCGGTACCCTCTTCACCGAGGCCAATGCGGCGGGGAACAACCGAAACACACAACTCAAGACCAGCATTTGCAAGTAACCCTCCAATAGTGGTGATTGTCACTCGCTATTCCATGAATTTATTACTATAGGTAGAAGCTCAAAGGTGCGTATCTTTCACTTTCGGCTCCACTCAGGAACGATTTACGATGGATGTCTCAGAGAAGGATAGCCTTCTTCTCATGCCTCGAGTTCCCGCAACCGAACCTTTACAATTGGAAAATCACTCAGAACTTCTTCAGTAATAGGTCGTATGGCAGTGTGGAAATTTCGGATCACATGAGTCACCACCTCCTTGCTCCTCTTTCATCTCATTGGAACAGCCACCGGTGAAGGCTTTGACCTCTATCTGCAAAATCTTCTAGGAGATGTATGCATCTATGCGTGTTCTCTCCCCTCCCCACACCCCACATGCACTCCAGGCAATAATACTACCTTAATGTTACTGGCTGCATAAAGCAATAGTGTGCCTGCAGCTGAAATGCGGACATGATCATCCTTTCTTAACATGGACTGTTCAAGGCTTCTTTTGGGAACGGAACAGGTCACGCAGCTCGTACACCATAATTCTAAAGCTAATGGATGAATGGTTGTGTTTAATTGAGTCCTTGTGATAGCAAATTACCTCTTCCGTGCTCATGTTGCCTCGGGTGACCTTTTTCTTGTAAGGCAGACTGGCATAAGATAAATACCCGGAGCAAGATGCTATGCAGATGAGCCTGGCCAGGACTCAAGGAAATACGCACAGCACTGTTTGATATGAGGCCATTTATCATTTTGTTGTCTTTAGTGAGTACGGCGTCAGCCATCACATATTCTAACGCCGACGCAAGTTACAATGCTTTGCAACGATGGTATAATCAAAGCATCGGGTTGTGAGTGTTATCGTCCGTGTCTCTATGCCTGCTGCAAGCAAAGAACTGAATGTGCCCAGGTGGATACCAAGTACAGGATGGTGGAACAGTGCAAACTGTCAGTCTTAGTTCACAGAAATAGTTCTGAACACACTGATTTTACTAGGTTTGACTGTCATCGCCGATCTTGCTGCTATAGACCAGAAAATTAAAGCGGAGTCGTACGGTGTATTCGCAAATACATTTGTGAGGGCGCAACTCTACAATATGCAAATGGAGAAAACTATGGGGCCCAACTCCTTACCAATAACGTACTATGGCAATCATTGGCCAACATTTCCACCTGGATGGAAGAAACCTCCATTCATCCAAACTGACGGCTTTCTCGATAAGTCAGTCCGCAGCCTCAGGAATAAATATGTCGATATTAAGATTGCTGATAAACATAGTTACTACGATGACGAAGGGTGGTGGTCTCTTGCATGGATTGCTGCTTATGATATTACCGGAGATACTAGATATTTGCAGATGGCCGAATCCATCTTCTCAAATATGGCAGCTGCATATAATACTACGCCTTGCGGCGGCCTTTGGTGGGATAAGGTAGGTAATCAATTCATTTGGCAACTACTTGCTGCTGGAAGTGTAACGGGCGTAATATACCCATATCCTATGCTGATTGCAATTGACGGAAGGCTGGTTTGGCGAATATTCAATATACCAGCGCAAACCTTATCAGTCGCTGTCATATCTACGGCTACATAACGCATCGAATTTCACCCGTACTGACAAATTCTGCTGCAGTCACATACTTACGTTAATGCGATCGCCAACGAACTGTTCTTGGACGTTGCTGCTCATCTAGCAAACAGAGCCGGTCCAAGATCTTCATACTATCTCAAATATGCTGAGGAAGAGTGGAATTGGTTTTACAATAGCGGAATGATTAATAGCCAGCATCTCATTAATGATGGTCTAACAAGCACTTGCCAGAACAATGGTGAAACTATTTGGAGTTATAATCAAGGCGTCATCCTCGGGGGCTTGACAGAACTGTCGAAAGCCACCAAAAATAGCTCCTATATTACAATTGCAAAGCAAATCGGGGATGCTGCAATCGCCAACTTGACTCGGGATGGTATTCTGCACGACGTCTGCGAACCAAATTGTGGCGCGGACGGATCCCAGTTTAAGGGCATCTTTGCGCGAAACTTACAGATTCTTCAGCAGTATAGTCCAGAGGCAAGATATGCGACCTTCTTAGAGGAAAATGCGAATAGCATTTGGACTAATGATCGAGAGGGTGATGAGCTTAGCTTGATATGGTCTGGGCCATTCATCTATCCTGCAAATGCATCTACGCAAAGCTCGGCCATGGATGCTATCGTGGGAGCATTGGCGACATCATGAGGGAATGAAAGGAAGGATGGTGCATAGGATAGCTAGCAATTATATTATTATGCTCTCGCTTACACTTGAACCAGTCTTAGATCTCGTTTTGTCGACTTTTACTACTGCTGGAGTTATCCGGGTAACTACATAATTCCGACTCATCCGAGAGAGCCTGTAGGATGCTTAGAGCATCAAGATCGAGTACAATTTGGAACACGTCGTTTTCTTGGTATTTTCATGGTTATTGTCTGAAGTTTGAGCAAAGCCTGACACTTGCTGAAACCCCTTGATCTCCATTCCACTGTCTTTAGCCTAAAAGCCGTTATCTTTGCCTTCAACGCCCTCGCTCTCAAATTCGCTTTCATACTAGCTTGTATACTCATAGTCCCTGAGACTCAAATTCCTTGCCTTTAAAACTTTTGCTCTCACATTCTGTGGTGGCATACTTGCTTATCAACATTGTCTTCCTCACGATTGTTGCTATTGCCGAGTGAAGCATCTCTTGAACCAACGTATCCAGAAAGTTGGCTGAGAAGTGTGCGGGGCCACAAGCCTGAGACTCAATTTAGCAAGTTATGGAGCCGTTCGGGAGAAGAAAATGGATAGGCATTACAGCAATGTACTTTGCGAAGACTGGGAAATCAAATCCCATTGCCACTATGACGGCCGGGAAAATATCACGTACTTTTACAATATATGTAATACCTAATATCTTTGCGCATATTGATCTTATCCGTATTTCAAAAAACCGAATACTTTTTAACTCTGCGGACCTCCCCTTCTGATGAAAGCAGAAATGCAATCCTATTTGCGTGGCAATCATGAACATCATAATGGCGTACTGACACCCGAGAATGCTTGATTCGCACAACCCTATTTCAATCCTTCCTCTGTATCATAAACTTACTGCAAGACTGAATTATGGCACCTTCTTGTTGGTGATTCAATTGAATTTCACTCAGAGAATTCGCAGGAAAGCCGTTTTAAAGCACCAATGCGCCGCTGCTTGCACAAAGCTGCCTGAAAATCCTGGTTGTTTGATGCCGAAAAAATCTTTTGGAATACAGCCAGTCGAATATCAAATGACCGGCTTGCTGAAATCCGCTCACATTGCCGCGAATAGAAGAATTTATCCAGATCGAAATGGTTTTGAAGTCCGTAGAAGCTGCTTGGTCAGATTTCCAGGATACAAGCCTTGCTCCTAGACATCGCCCGTGTCCATGCACTTCAGCATCGCTTATTTCTGACGTTGGAAAAATTTTTGGGATTGGCATAATTGAGAGATTCGTAAAAGGGTGGGATTTGCCACAAAACCCCACATTCCCACAAATTCTATGTATATCCCTCGAAATAAGCTGTGATATCTATTGCGAATGTAGTCATTCGGGTATGGTAAAGCTTTTGTGCTTAAAAGGACAAGTAAGGACAAAATTTTTTTATCATTTTCATCAGAATTGCGAAAGACATATTGGAAGTAATGCAAAAATGAAGATGCCGGCGTAAACTTGAATCTACAGCATGGGAAATGACCTATGGCTCCATGAGGTATTGGTGGCCTTTTCTGTGGTACGAGTGGTTGGCCATACGTAGTGTGATCATCTTTCGCTTGAGTTTTGCTCTAACATCCAATGCCGAGGTCCACAGCCAGCCATGAAAATTTACCTAGGTAAGGAAAAGTGACCTGGGATGTAAGTAATCGCCACTTCTTTTCTAAAAGAAAGGTGTAGGATCCGGCCGGCATAAGCAATCGACGGTGCATGTGTGAGGAGTCGTGGTATCTGGGCGCGTAAATTTCCAAATTTGGTTAGGTAAGATAGCTCCGACGTGCCTCGGTAACTCGGTCTCGTTTGACCGTCCTGACTTCAGCTCTCAATGATCAAACTTGGGTCTGCATATGAAAGTAAATGGTCTTGCAGCCTTACGCCGAATATTCTTCATATCGGTTGGAATACTCATTCCTTAGCTTTCTCATTTGGCCCAAGCTTTGACTGTGTTGAAGATGGACGCTGAGATGAATACTTATGAGTTCGATGTTGTCATCGTAGGCGCAGGCATCAGCGGGATCAATTTCGGCTATCGCTTGCAGGAACGAAATCCAGAGCTGAATTACTGCATTCTTGAAGGACGTCATGAGATAGGAGGGACCTGGTCGCTGTTTCAATATCCAGGCATTCGGTCAGACTCGGTATGACCTGGTGTGACCAAAATCTAAGGGGAAGGAGGCTGATAACATCAGGATCTTTACACCTTCGGCTTTCCATGGCGCCCCTGGGAGGAGCAAACGTCAATTGCTAAAGGGCCGCTGATAATTAAGTATATGAAGGAGTCGGCAGCCCTTTACGGGATAGACAAGAAGATCAAGTTCAATCACCACGTCAACCACGCGAATTTCTCAAGTGCATCAAAGGAATGGTCACTGGATGTTACAGCCAACGGAACCACAAACAAAGTATTCCGTGCAAAATTTCTACTCCTTTGTACTGGGTATTACGATTATGAAAAACCATTGCAACCTGTGATACCGGGTATCGAGGACTTCAAAGGCACCGTTGTTCATCCACAGTTTTGGCCGAAGGATATGGATTATACCGGAAAGAATGTAGTCATCATAGGCTCTGGTGCGACTGCTATCACTCTTCTTCCTTCCATGACGGACAAAGCTTCACATGTTACCATCCTCCAGCGGTCACCCAGCTATGTGTTATCTCAGCCATCGGAAGATCTCATTGAAAACGTCATACGCAAGCTTACATGGTGGAACAAGCCATTGGAATATAAACTCATTCGCTGGAAATGGGTCCTCATACCTTTCCTGTTGACTCGATTTTGCTACACGTTTCCTCATGCTGCGCGAAAATTGTTCGGCAACATGACACAAAGGCAACTGCCTCCGACCTTGCCCCGAGATCCCCATTTCAATCCCAGCTACAATCCATTTGAGCAAAGAGTGTGCCTTTGCCCAGACGCGGATTTCTACAAGGCTTTACGTTCTGGTAAAGCCAGCGTTGAAACTGGTATCATCGAGACGGTTATGCCAAACGGCATCAAACTCACATCAGGCAAAGAACTACATCCAGATATTATAGTAACAGCTACAGGGCTGAGACTTCGATTTGGTGGAGGCATTCAACTTTCTGTGGATGGCAGTACCATCAACGTACCCGAGAAATATATTTGGAAGGGCGTTATGGTTGAAGATGTTCCAAACGCGGCTTATGTCTTCGGATATGTCGACGCTTCTTGGACTCTGGGCGCCGATGCAACTGCTCAGATGATCTGCCGTATGCTGCGACAGATGCGCAAAGAAGGGGTTGCAGAAATCGTGCCTCGACGTTCAGAGGAAGAGAAAAAACATATGAAAGAAGCACCTCTCCTGAGACTAAGTAGTACGTACATTACCAAAGGCAAAAATGTGTTGCCCAAGGCTGGTGCAACTGGTCAATGGAGACCAAGGTCATACTACTATAAAGATATGTGGATGGCATGGTTTGGAGACATCAAAACAGGAATGGAGTGGATACGTGGGGTGTGATTTATGAAATCGGACTTTCCGGCACTAATGAGATCTTCGGTTATCTTTGGTGTATATATATTCTTAGACTTCAATAATAAAATTGTTCCCTTGAGTCGGTAAAGAATAATCTCGAAGTCTCTGTCATACCATACAATCAAGCTTTAATCAATACCAAAAGCACAAATTGGTTTGCACTCGGCCGTCTGGTCCCATCTCTTCACGAAAGTATTTGAAATCTCGGCCGACAGTGCCAGAAATGGCAGTAGGTTTCGAGTTCTCGGTCTTGTCGGCTGCGCTAGAGCAAGTTGCAGAAAGGCGCACAAATAGCTTTTGCCTGTATTACGAATGTTGCAATATGTTTTACCTCTTTGTCCTAAGTTATAAACCAGCCTGTCTGCATTCTACATGCTTTCCCCATAAGGACGAGGCTGTTGAAGATTTGCATTAGAATGATATCAGACTACTCGTACCTCACTTGCTGCATTTTTCTACAGCATCGTCAGAGCGCTGATAGATCATCTTGCACGTGGTAATCAAGCAGGGATCCTGCAGATATCTATATACTTGACGGATGCTTCTCTGTTAAACGAAAGCTAGACCTAATGTTAATGTGGGCCATACAAGAATGTTGCAGAATTTTTGACAGCGGACGTAGGTAATCAAGATTTTGCCTCGTGCAATCTACAGAATATTCTCACGGGTTATATTAGGTTAATTTTTCTCTATTGAAGTTCTGATCGGTATCCTCATCTTCTTCCATATGCCATCAGTATCTCGCAGAAAGTAAGCTAATCATGACAATCGAAACTCCAATCCCTCAGCCACCGCCGCCCTGGTTCGTTGGAAACAGGCCTGACGTTGATATATCCCAAATGCTCATCACAATGAGGCGTTTTCGAAACCTTTATGGACCTATCTTGATGATAGATCTCACATGCCAACACTCTTTCATCTTGGCTCCCAGGAGCTGGTTCATGAAGTTTATGATGATGAAGCTTTGAGAAAAGGTTCAGTGCACGTGTCGAGATCATTTTACGTTGGTAATCGTTCTGCAGAGTATCAGCGCCGGTGTGGGAAGTTCGTGCACTAACCGTTACCGGTTTACTCACTTCCGATACTAATGAGCTTATGAGTTAATTTTTTGCTCGTATGTCAGAAAATTATCAACATGGGATCACGCCCCTTGTTGCGAGATAGCCAGGCGATGTTGAAAATAATGGAGATATTCCTTAGCTCGTACATCTGAAGATCGAACTATTTAAGAGTCTTGCCAGCATTATAACAGGTCTCAATAAAAAATTCAAAAAGTACTATATCATCGTGATTAAAAATCATATAATGTTGTGTATGAGGGGTGCAATAATAAGCAGTTCGTTCATGCGTTGAATGACTTCTCAACATCATGATTTCGGCTGTATTCTCCTAGGCCTGCCCATATCACTGGTAGATACATGCTCGAAGCATTTCATCAGTACTAGTACGTACGACTTCCTTTACATGATCTTTAAAACTATAGAAGCTTTGAAAGTCACTGGTGAATCAATAGTGCTTTCAATTTGATAGACGTTTCGCTAATAATATAACTAACAGTTGCACTAGGATTGGAAACTCGTCCATAAGCTAGCTTCTTATGCCAGTTTTTGGTCCACTTGCCGTCCAGGAGATGTTCCCACAGATGCTTGAATTTTCCGGTCAGTTGCTTATGGAGTCGCAAATGCTCGGTGAGAAAGCCTCAATAGACTCCGTGGATGCTTTCACCAGACTGAAATTGGACACGATTTCCCTTTGTGGGTTCTACTATTGGTTCAACTCTTTTTATCAAAATGAAATGCATCCATTCGTTAAACCAGCCTTCGATGCTTTAGTTGAGTCGTGTGGGCGTGCTGGGCGTTCAGCGTTGGAGAAGCGAGTACGTGTCTGGTTGCCGCAGAAATATGATGAGCATACCCAATCCTGTTGTAAAGCAGTTACAGAAGTTGACATGGCCTTCCATTACACAGGCACAGTTTATCAACCGTCCACTCATTCGAAAAGAGGGCTCTTGTTCAGCGAGTATCCATTATAGACATTCTTGAACGATTTCCATCCTGATCAATAAGCTTCGCTGCAAATGTTGAGATGCTTCAGCCAATGAAGCCATTCCAATGTAGCGGAGCATCCTCTCCTCTCGTATCGGTGCTGGGCACTGCTAGCATATATTACGAAGTTTTGGATTACCTGTCGCTGTTTGACTTGCAAAAAAGGTCCCATGGAGTTGCCTCATCATACTTATCAGGGTTCCCAGTAGGTGGAAAGGTCTACATCTCAGCAAAGCCAATTAATACCAAGTATATCAAAGCTTGCCTTTATTCGATCTGTATGGAAGCATCCTGACTATGTTCAATACTTCTAGCTTTCGTCTTCCATTGATCCCGAGTGTGCCCATTATCATGATCTGCGACGGAATATGATTAGCCCCAATGCCTGGCTTCATCCAGGAGCGTGCCGTACTGTAATCGCCGAAGCGCAAACATCCCCCGAATTTGGCACGGCATTGATCTGCTGTTGATTGCGCGACTCAGAGAAAGATTATATCGGTCGCGATCAATTGGAGAGATGGGAGATACGCGGCTGGGCCAAGCCTCAGACGGCTTTCTCGCAGCGTCCGGATGAGTCGGGATATAAAGATATTCCCAACCGTCTCTGGGTCGAGAGAGAGGAAGTTGTGAAGCTGTTCGAGGAGAAGGCCAAAATCTTCCTGTGTGGCAGTGCCCGTAGACTTGCCCGAAGCACGAATGCGGTTTTGGGGAGGATCATTGTTGAATCTCGCGCCTGTACTTTGGAAGATGATCAGTGGCTCAATCGGATCGGGCATGGTCGATGTATAACAACCCTTTTTTGATGAGATCTCTCACATTGACCAGGGTGCCTAGTAGCAATCAAGACGTGTCACCTCTGTTTGCAAATTTTGTAACCCAAATCCAGAAGATTGCAAGTCATAAACCGTTGAATTCAGTTCTATCAATCAATTTGTAAATCCCACTTTGGCTGTTCAGCACCCGCGCCATTCACCACAATCCGAGTGATTCTCTCCGTAACTCGGCTTCTGCCTCGAAAAGTCCTCCCAAAAACTAGGCTCTCGCGCATTCAATACATACGTAATACAAGCTTAGATACCTCAATCGTTGTTGAACCTACTCAACAGTGACAGACTTGGCCAAGTTTCTTGGGAAGTCTACATTCAATCCCTCGGCGACCGCGAGCCAGTATGCCATCAACTGCAACGGGATAACGTTCAGGAGACCCTGGAGGACGTCAACAGTCTTGGGCACCTCAATCTTGTCCGTCTTCTCACCCGGGAATTCCGTGTCACCTTTGTTGCAGATAACAATAGGGCGACCGCCACGGGCAATGACTTGCTGGTAGGCGTTAAGGGATTTGGCGAAAATGTCATCCCGGGTAAGAATCATAACGATAGGCAGATTCTCGTCAACTAACGCCAGCACCCCGTGCTTGAGTTCGCCGGACATAACGGCTTCACAGTGCAGGTACGAGATCTCCTTGATCTTAAGGGCGCCTAAAATCCTAGTCAGCAAGGGGCGGCATGCAAATATAAAGTACGTCAACTTGCCTTCCAAAGCGGTTGCATGCTGTGCACCGCGACCCAAAAGAAGCATTGACTTCTGGTCTTTGAACTTCAAGCAAAGCTCCTTTATACTCTGGTCGAGCTTCAATATCTCCTTAAACTGATCTGAGATTTTAGCCAAGCCTTCCATAATCTCTATTCTCCTTTGGTGCTTGCTGGCGCGATCTTCGCTCAGGCTAAGTGCCATCATAATCATGCACACGAACTGCGATGTGTATGCCTTCGTGGATGCGACACCGATCTCGGGCCCGGCATTGATGTGCACTCCGCAATGAGTCAGTAGCGAAATGCTGGAGCCGACCACGTTGACGATACCAACGGTCAGCGCACCGCGCTCCAAGCAGTAGCGGAGGGCCATTAGGGAATCGGCCGTCTCCCCGGACTGGGAAACGAAGACGCAGGTGTCGTCTCGGAAGACTGGGGCTTGGCGGTCCAGGAAATCAGAGGCCAGCTCCACGGAGATAGGTATCTCGGTCAGCTCCTCAAAGGCACCCCGAACAGCCATACAGCTGTGATACGAAGTGCCGCATGCAATAAAGATCAGTCTCCTGCAGCGCCTGATCGTGCTGATATATTGTCGAAGTCCACCAAGCGTCACGGTCTTTTCTTCAATATTCAAGCGCCCACGCATGGCGTTAATGACGGACTCAGGCTGCTCGAAGATCTCCTTCTGCATGAAGTGGTCGAAGCGGCCTTTCATGATCTCCTGCAGCTCGATCTCGATCGTTTGGATGGCCCGCACATTGCTCGTCCCGTCAGTCTTCGACAGGCGATGGATATTAAGCTGACCCTCGTGGATGTGCGCAATGTCATCATCTTCCAGGTAAAGAACCTTCTTAGTATGCTCAATGATGGCGGACGGATCGGAAGACAGGAAGAATTCGGTAGGCTGCGGCACACCATCGTCGGAAAGGAAGGCACGAGATTGACTGCGGTGCAGCAGAGACTTATCGGGAGGGGCGAGGAGATTGGCGCCGAGCCCACCTGCCTTGCTCTTGAGGGCTACGTTTTGGTTTGCCAACTCGGCGGAAAGCGCGGCGCCATCCTCAGCAAACTCGACGTCGACAAAGTCCACCTTCATCTTCTTCGCCGTCCGCACACCTACGACAAGCGGCGAGCCCTTACGGGCCGCAACCAACTCGCCGGGGAAGTGCACGCTCTTCAGCAGCAGGCCGAAGGCGCCCTGAAGCTCTTTGATGACAGCCTTGGCAAGAGTGGTGAAGTCAATGGTCGGATGCTCGTCGTAGATGTATTTAGCCAGCTTTGCAATGGCCTCCGTGTCGGTCTCTGTCTCAAACCGCATCCCCTTGCTCTCCAGTAGTGCCTTCAGCTCCTTGTAGTTCGTGATGATGCCATTGTGGACCACAGCAAACTGCCAAGTAGGATCTGAGCGGTGGGGATGGCAATTCAGTCGCGATGGCGAACCGTGAGTGGCCCAGCGGGTGTGTGCGATGCCGCAGTGGTTGTCAAACACCTTGGTCATATCTGGCTTCTCCGACTCGATGAGGGCCTTCAGCTTAGCCACCTTTCCCACCTCCTTGAACGCCAACACCTCATTTTTCTTGTCACCGTCCACCGCGAGGCCGGCTGAGTCGTAACCTCGATACTCCAAGCGCGCCAGGCCTGTCATAGAACGCATGCGTCAGACCGGGTTCGAAATGATGCAAGGCGCTGCACCGCTTACCATTGACGAGTGTGTCGAGAATGTACTTCCGATCCTTCTCCACCAGGTAGTTGATGTACCCGAAAATGCCACTGCCACCGTGTTAGCGGCCGCCACTGTCCCCAACCTGAACGGTATCCATGGCCATCCTACCACATGATTGCGGCTGTGACGTAGGTTTGGAACGGGGAAAAAAAAGGCTCGTGGGGAACGAGGGCTCGCAATCTCGATCTACCGAATCAGCGGTCTCGTGTCGTCAAGCTCGTCAATGTCGAATGAAATGAACAAAGCCCTATGCCGTGGATGTTGGAACGCAGGAGTGCAGTGGAAGAGTTGAGGTGCAGAAGAAGATGGTGCGTGTCAGATCCGACGTCGCCACGGAAGAAGCCCTTTTTAACAGCCTCACAGCCCAAGCTGCAAGCTCTCGTTTCAGACGATTGTCAGCACCAATCAGAATCACCGCCTCGCCGCACCTCGTGTCCTCTCTGATCGCCCGCCCCTTTTTACACGAGCCACTTCAAGCTCCAACACACATCTATTCTTGTACAAAATAGTTGGGAAGCGTGTGGTCCCTGTTGCCCGTTATGCTATAGCGGTTCCATTGCCGCAAGCTGCCATGCAAGGTACCGAATTAGCTTGGCAAGCTGTTCTCTTGGGGGAACCGAAAATACCATAGACGCTAACGACATGCGCACACGTTTGGGCGGATGGCGACGTCACCACGTTTGGCTGTGTTCGTATTCCAATGCGATTCTCGGACGGCGACTCGTGGTACATTGGCTGTCTTTGCAGAGGCGAGGACCGGGATTCACTCAACATGCGCGTGCGGTTGGCCCATTCAACGGAAAGCCGTTCTCGCGTCAAGGGGTTGGGTGTGAGCAGACCATGTAGAAGGAAGCACCACTATGCCGGTCACGAATGGCTACATGAGAATGGGTCTCCTTGTTTTGGCCATCACTGGCTAGACTGTCAGCTCTGTGGTTGGGGAAACGGGTCCTTTGTCGAGATTGTCCATCTTTCACTGCCCCGGGCCGCTCCTCTGTGTTGTCATTCAGATCCATCCTTGATATGCAATCGAAAGTATCCCTCAATCGGCCTGTGCCATGCTCAAAAATTCGGACCCACCTGTGCTGTCTCTCCGGTGTCTACATGCAGCTAGATTCTGATCCGGGTAGGGTCCTGGTGTCCATCGAGGTAGAGATGTCTCTTTTCTTCTGAAGGTCGGCTCTAGATCAGCGCGATTTCGAGATTGTCGTCCGTCGCACCCAGCACAAGTCTACGCCGAGTTTTTTCAGAGAGCGTATCTACGTGTGACAAGTCATAGTTGGGTGCAATGTTTGCTAGGTGCCAATCAATGCCTGCTCAAGGGCTTTTGGGAAACCGGTAGTAGTCTCATGTGGTTCAGCAGTCTTCATATGGAATCGTCGAATTTCACCGATGTCTTCTTGATTGTTTCTAGCCTAAGATTCGCAATGCGAAAGTTCTGTACAGGGTACGGGCGTTTTATCTTTCTCAATCTACGGCTTTAGTTCGCAAACTTGGACCGATGCAGCGAGCACTCACGCAGCTTCGATCCTTGTATCTGGCCATCATGGCGACGCTGGCACTCGAATATGATGGGGTTTTTTATAGCACAGCTCTCGAAATTTTTGTGGTAGAGGCCACAGCAATGCGCCGGCGGGCAATATTGTTCATAGATATCTAGGAACCCGCGGTTGGAAGTCTGGCTAGAGTGCTATTGACTATCATGTGGCACTTGCCAATGAAATCCGTGTTTCAAACGAGAATATCCAACCCCAATTGCCGCCATCAATCAAGCCCAGAGAATTCGATGGCTTCTCGTTAACAGCTCGATCGAAGGTCGATTGATCAAACAAAGCGACTCATCCCTCCGAATGCATGTACCGTCGTCACATGAACTGCTCGCATCCTTGACTTCCTTGACTTCGCTGACTTCCTGACTTCCCTGGCTTCTTTGCCTGTCGTCATTGCTCATTCATATACCGAGACGAATGGAATCGACCCTTGGGCGAGCATGTACATCCTCTAGCACGTTAACCTGGGTCAGAAGTGCCACAGCGCGCTGGAGACACCAGCCATTCTTGCTCTACCACTAGCCACACGAACTCCTGCTTTCTCTCCCGTGTTTCCTAAATTACTTCTCTTAGCGCTTAACATTCTGCCTTTTAACTGGTGCAACCAGTATCTTCCCTGCCGACCATCGCTTCCAATCGACACTAGTTGTGGCTGTTCAAGGTTGAGAAGCGTAAACACGGTCCAAGCTCGACAAGGGTTGAATCCAAGTTTCAGTACCAACCTCATTTTGTATCGTCTCATAACGATGCAGCGGCCCACCTGTCCTTCGCTATCGTCAGCGCCGGTCATTCAGCACGACCCCTACCTGCCATCGACGTCAGTGTATTGAAAGTTTGTTCAAAGATGGAGAAGCTGTGATCGTGGCCCCCGCCCAGAGTAACCGTTTGAAAGCTTAATGGCTGGGCTCCATGCAACGTAGGCTTGTCCATGGCAACCGCGATAACTAATCGTCTTGCCCTTGACACTCTTCACGACAATCGCTCGAGGCAGAGTCAGGCAGAGTCGTGGCCGTGGCCGTGGCCCAGGCTGTTGAGCATATGATTGCGGCAAGCTCACTGCCAATTTGGACGACTGACGACAGTCACGAAACCTGATGAGGTAACCACGGGTTCATGTAGTCATATTCAATCTTTGTTGCCCTGATGTGAGGCGTTCCATCACAACGGAATGGTGAACCGAGAAGAATGCTGATTGAATGCTTGCAGCATGCGCGATCGCTATGAAAAGTGGGTACAAATTGATTAAAGCACGGACAAACGAGACCAAGTCCTCCGCCTTGCCTCAACCTACATACCTTCGAGTCGACGAAGCCGAGCAACCCGTCCAAATCTCTTTCGAGGACCCGAGGCGTGCCGAAGCTAGACAAGTGCTGAAGAAGCAGTTGACTTCGACTTCCCCAGAGGGGGTTCGACAAGGCTCTCCGAAGTCCCCAGTCGGTGGCAGCATGCCGCTCAAAGATCGCATGGTGAGGCGAGGTTCGAGCTCAGAGATTGGCGGCAATATCCACGCGAAGACCTCGTCTTCGACAATCAATAGCGTAGATGTGAAGAGGCTTTCGGCAATGCCAGAACAGACGAACAAGGCAATTGATATCGAACATGCTATCAACCTGCTGCAAGAGTTGAAGAAGACTGCGTCACCCGAAGATCTAGTTGCATTGCATCGCGCTCTGCTACCGACGAAGAATGTCGAAACCGTGACCAGCCCGGTGACGGCGTCATTCGACGGGACCGCAATTTTCTCCAATCCAACGCCATATCGGCGAGGATCAGTCATTCCCCCTGGACTGGCTACCCGTGGCGGTTTCTCCGAAGATCTTTTACGAAGGCAAGGTGAACCGCAGAGGTTCACCGCTCGTCGTACGTTCTCAAGCTCTATTCGCAATTTGGCAGCTCTTGACCTCGCAGATGATCTGTCTAACGTGCCCAGCCAACGCCCTGCTACACCTTCGGAAAACATCTACCCACAAATGGGCGCTTACCGACCCGGAACGCTGAGAATCACGAATGGAGCGGCGTCACCCGAGCCGAGTATCAAAACTGAGCGGAATTTTGAGGAGGTGGAAGCCTTAGACGCCAGCGAAAACCCTTATGTGGCATCCTCAAACCGAACAGATGCAGAAACAGCGCCGGGACGATCCAGTATGGACTCAAATTTGGGTCGACGGGCAAGCGAGGATTCTTTACGCATCAGCGGGCGCTTTTTGAATTCAGAACAAGCTAAGCAGCAGCGCGGAGACCCATTGCGGCGTCTATCGGATCGTTTAACGCCCACAAAGGAGTCTTTCAGGCAGCAGTCATCCATGAATGCCATCACTATCACGCCGCCGACGGCGCAGAGTTCCGAGCGGGATAATAACAAATCGGCAACGCCTGATTCACATGTCGCTCGCTTTCAGCAAAGGCGGAGCCACCGCGCTTCCCAGATTTCCGCTGAATACGCATCTGATTGCGAAGTGCCAGCCAGTCCATTTGACGACGAGAAGACGATGCCGCATCAATTTGCAACACGTCTGAGCACAGTTTACGACAGCGATGCGGATGAGGCGAACGATGTGGGATGCGGAACTCCCGCAGCTGCTCTAGCCATGCTCAACGGCGAAAGTAAACCTAATGATATGGACTGTTCTGATATGGATCAAAGTCTGCAACAATACAACGAGAGAATTCTCCCGAGGCCTGAGAGCAAATCCCAGCTCCGACCGTTGCCTCAGACTATCGACAGCGGTTATAGCTCGGACATCTCCTTTCCAAACACAGAAATGGAAAAGGTGCGGGCAACACAACCACTCAGAACTTATGTCGCCAGTGATGATGGTCTCAAGGTGGTGCAGCAACCCGAATTGACAGATCACTCTGCCGATGATGCACAGAGTTTATATACCTTCAAGGAAATATTGAATCATCCGGATCTATTATCTGTCCATACCAACCCCGATCGACCGCAGGCTGCGGTGATTGGCCGGCCCAAAAAGAGTTCGTCATTTTTGAAGTTTTACTCGCAGAAAACTGAGAAGCGGATGAGCTTGCCAACTGGTCTATCTTCAGTCGCCGCGGTCTCCAGCAATACGATTGCGACCGTGCTCTCAACCCAGAGCTCACCAGCCGGTGGAAACACCGTGGAACATGCTGGAAAACATCCCAAAAAGCTGCAAAAGCCAATGCCCAAGGCGTTGAGGAAGCAGCTGAGAGAAGAACGAGATAGGAAAGAGATGGCCCAAGGTGTCGAAGTGCCAACAGTTCCCCAAACGCTCTCTGTTACCCACGCTAAACGGATGTCAGGGCTTGCATCAGGAGTGGAAAATGAGCCGATTGGTGCATTTGTTAGCTCTGCGACACCGAAAGATTTTGAAGAGAAGCAAGCAGTTCAGCTTGACGATGAAGCCGGTGAAGACCATTCATTCGGGCACGGCATCGTGAAGACTTCCTCCTCTTGGCGTCGGTCCCAAAGTGTATCTCGCAAAGACCGTCAGATCCAGACAATCAGTGGTGCGAATGACTTCACGCAGGTGAATCACCCAGGGATTACAACGAAATTGCGTTCTAGAAGCCATACAGGCGGCCGTGGGCAATTGGAGAAAATTACCAGCTCCAATTTCGTCACGGATTCAGATAAAGAAGGGCTACAGAGTCCTGGTGAAGATGATGTACCGGCCTATATCGATATAGGATCTGTGGCGAGAGCATTGGGCTCCGGCTCTTATGATATCTCGACAAACCTGTTTAAGCGGAATGCGGCTCCTGTCCCAGGTGCTGTGCAAAATCAGATCCAATCCCCTTACATGATCAGCACTGGTCTAAACAAGACAAGGATCATGAAAGGTATGACCCCCGAAATGGCTTCTGAATTGGCGCGCAGGAGAAGCCGAGATTCTGCGAATCCAGACCTGTTAAATTGGGAAGAACGGCCGCGAATGGCTATACCAACTTCCATTAAGTCGCATTGTGCTGTTTCAAACAACGGAGGCTCAGAGAGGTCAGTACCCAAAGATGACCAAGCAATCCGCCAGCAACTGCATGCAGGCGTCGGTCATCTTAATAAAAATCCAGACACGTTCATCAGATCAAACAGAATGTACGCAGAAAGTATTCCGCCGTTGCCAGAATTACCTGCGGACATTGAGGAAAAAGCTTCTAAAGCCGATGAGATGGTCGCCAAGAAGCTCAAAGACAGTGCACGATCGTCGCCTGCTGGGTCTTCCCGTAATAGTCGCGAAGTTGAGGCATGTTCACCAGCAATGTTGGCCACAACATCCCAAAAGGAACAATGGGAATCTGCTGATCGGGTTGAACAAAAGACCCTCGCACTATTGCATCCTATCGAACGACCCTTGGCAAAGCAGAATGGTGGCGCTGACTGCATTAACGTCGCGGTCCGCGAACTTTCTCGCTCAAACTCGGACGAGTCCACTGCAAGTGGTTATGGTGAAGTTGCCCGCTGGAAAGAATCGGTGCTTTTCTCACACCGTAGTTCGCAGCACGCCGGTTGGCCCGGGTGGGAGCACCAAGCTAAAGTGTGGCGCCAACACCGTGAGTCACTCGGCGGTAATCTCAGAGAGTCCGTCGAGGATGGGAGGTCTGAAGCTGAGTTGCCTCCAGATATGCAACATGCAGCAAAGTCGCCATCTATTGTCGTATCCCGCTATATTACACCCACATGCGCCGATAATACAGCAAAAGCGAATTTCGAATCTCGCCCGACGGATAGAGCAGCTCAGCATGCAGACGAGTATCGTGCGCTCATCGAAGATGGTGAGGAAACCGGGTCAGATGAGCATAATTTGCCATTCGCCACCAGTACTGCATCTTCCACCTCAACGGCTACTCTCGTAACTGTGAAATCTTGCAGTCCGCGTTCTATACAACACAAAATTCCAGTAAATAGTAGCACCCGGTCCCCATTTTCATATCAAACCACCGTTACCACAAGGACGACTGCCACTTTAGGTCGTTGGGGCAGGGACTCTGGTGCCACTCATGTTCAGACCACTGAAAGCTGCTTTGTTCCATACTCTCCCTCTCAAGCGGAACTTGCCGAACAGTCTAGGGCGGACAGTCAGGCACGGCTCATGTGTTCGGACAGAGCAAGCATCGCATCATTGACGTGGATGAACGGATCCGCGAATAGCAGTACAACATCCCTCGGGACCCCATACGCCTGCCAGAACAAGAGCATCGAGTCTTTGCACGATCGTTACAGTGGTGGACTTGATTACGGCTGGGAGCGTGGTGCTGGCTTCATGAGTAGCGCTGGGACACGAAGTAGTGGCAGCGAGGCGAAGCGGAAAAGCGTGCGGATGAGCGAGAGCTACGGACTTGACTTGAGTGACGTGCCGGTTTTCTTACAGAGAGCTAGATAGAATATTTTACGGAAATTGAGATTCACATGTGGGTGGTAATGGAACGGGCGGTATTGTTGGGGAGTCTATCTGACGTCTGGGAGCCTCTAATCAAAAGAATGGGCATATATATGGTTCTTTTTTTTTTTTCAGCAGGACGGTCCACTCGAGCTGAGTATCGAACATCAGAGATATTACGCCTCCTATCTCAAAAGCATGAATCATCAGGATCTAAGCATTTTGTTTGAACATTTCTAATGCCCGTCTTGTCAGCATGCATTCGCCGCATATGCTAAGGCCATACAAATTTTATACGGGATCTACGCTTTACAATCCAGCAATGGACAGCTACCTGACGCTAATACGGAATTTGAAGCCCCGCGATTGCATCATTCAAGCTTGCATAGGAATTAATAATACACAGAAGCGACCTCCTTTATACGTGAATGGAGTATTTTTATTTCGCCGGTCCTGCTTTTGCGTTTTAGCTCCAAAGCTGATTTATATAAATCAGTTCTTATCATCGACAGTGAAAGTCGACTTGGAGCTTCACATTCTCTTTCAAAATATCACGTTATCGTCAAGGTCCATCATGCCGCCTCAATTATACACGGAGGAGACTCCAGCAGAAGTGAAAAATGCGAAAGGACTTCACCTCATCACGATGAGTACGCGCACATGGCTCTAATGTAACAAATCTGATGTTCAAAACTTATGAATTGGCTTTGACAGACACGCCAAATGGCCAAGCGGTGCAGATTATGCTCGAGGAATTAAAAGATGTATATGGGATCGACTGGACTACCACACTTATCAATATCATGACCAATGAACAGAAGAAGGATTGGTTTTTGCGATTGGTTTGTATTCATTTGGACATCTATATCTAATGATCCTTGACCTGATCGATTTATATCCGTGAAGGACCCAAACGGCCGCATTCCCGTGCTAGTCGACAACACGACAAGCCCACATCCGTTCCCAGTGATGGAGACCAGTGCAGAAATGCTTTATCTCCAGACAAAATATGATAAAGACGGAAAATTCGGTTTCACAGACCCTATGGAGAGCAGCCAGTTGCTACAGTGGACCTTCTTCTGGCATGGAAGCGGCGCGCCTTATCAAGGCCAAGTCAATCGTAAGAAGTTTGCGATCCGAGGCTGATCTCAAGAAGACTGACCCTCTGTTTCAGACTTTACTCGAGCCGCTCCCGAGAAAATTGAATACGCGATCAAGCGGTTTAGAAATGAGACATTGAGAGTTTATGGCGTTCTTGAGATCCAACTTAGTGGCAAATATGGAGATGGACCAAGAGACTATCTCGCTGGAAAGGGCAAGGGCAAATATTCTGTTGCTGACATGAAGACATGGCCATGGGTGAAGGGTTGGGAGCGAAGTGGGTTTACCAAAGAGGAAATGGAGCCTTTCCCAAATGTGTTGAAATGGATCGATCGTATTGCACAGCGGCCAGCTGTCCAGAGAGGGATTGGAGACGCTTATGCACTAAAGCAGTGAGATCGAAGCTAGCCCCGAGTTTGAGTAATATTGCCAACATAGTTAGGTCAAAGATCTAGTGCTGAGACTCGTCTGGAGACACTAATGCTGACTCTCCAAAGGCGAAATATGGCCTGTTGACCGATAAAGCAATATTCGTTCAAGAGTAACATATAGGACAACAATTATTGATATTGCACTAATCTCCCATCGTTTTGGTTTTTTATGATCAATAATTTATTTTTGGCTCGGGTATCAACATATGAAGGAAGTAATCAATTCGCCAGGTTTTCATTGTTCACTATTTAGGACGCGATAAGTGATCAATTGAATCCGCAAAGATGGAGTCTTCTCTTCTTAACAATCCCAAAATGGCTATTACTTATTTCCTCGAAGTTCCGTCGTTCAGGTTCAAACGCGTCTGAATTTGGATATACGGATAGTTTCATAAAACATGCGCTCACCCTCTCTCACGCTTCCGCAATGGCAAGGGAAGCTCTTGTCACGCCAGGGGGAATTTATCTTTGCGATTGTGTGTTATCAAGGTTCATATTCAGCCGTGGAGACCTGGCCAATGAGGCTTGATGTGACGGCATCGAACATGAACGGACATGATTGACTTCGCTAGTTGAAACACAGCAATAAGCCGGCATCTGTGCTTGTACCATAATTTCTTTTAATTTTGTCACCAGTTGAGCAATAAAGTTGGCTGTTCAGCCCTATTCAATTTAGCTAGTCGTGCAAATATTAGAAATGCAGAATATTGGAAGGACAAACTCCTTCTGGCGGTGCAGGCAGGTGGAAGGAGGGAGGGAGGGAGGGAGGGCAGGCAGGTAGGAGTGGATACATCTGCAAGGAATATCTTTCAGAACAATCTAACTAGATGTTACCAGAAAAGAGATAACCCCTTGAGCTACAACAGGATCAGAATTTGCATAGAAGAATACTCCGCTTCAACAGGCCGTATTTCACTAACAAGCTGACTGGCCCATTTAGCTCTTTTTAGACAAATCTTCAGTAGACAAAGGAGATGTTAAATAGAGACAGTATGACTTTGGCTATCCGAATGAGAACTGGATCGGTTTAAGGATTGAAGAATACCATAAGGGTAAACAAGGTAGTATAAAAGTGTGGGCTTGTACAAGAAATTGTTGTGAGATGGCTTCCCCAAATGTCAGACATACCTGCCGTTTTGAACAGACCGTTTACCTAGCTTACGAGAGGGTTATTACGTGGCATTGTGTGTATGTCAGTTTCTCCCTTGATACCTGACAATATTAAGCATACGATGTCCGATCATACATACAATCTCCCTCACAACAGACGCTCTATTCAGCAGTCTGAGTTCATTATAATCGGCATCTTCGAAGGATGTGGCTGTACGCCAGTATAATATGTGGATAAAATTCAACAAGGTCTTCTACCTATCTACAACGGTCACAAATTCCAGCAAGAAAACAAATCTATCCATGAAAGGACTTATACCACTCAGTGGCTGGCCAATATTGACATCTTAGTAACTGACTGCCCCCCTTCTCACCATAGACTTGTCCACAAGCAGGTCAATTAAGGCGTTATTAAAGCCTTGAATTGACTTGCAATTATTGAGTAAATCCTTTAATTGCCTTGAAAGGTGTTGTTAGTGCTTTGAATTGATTGAATTGCCTTGGTTTTGCCTTGATTAATGCCGAATATTAGCCAGTAGTGTTGTCGAAACTTTTTTATAATTCGTAAGGATAAGATCATGTATTTGTAATTGATTGATGTAAGGGTTGTCAAGCCACACTACTAGGGAGTAGTGAACAGAGAGGGATTTTAGGAGCGTAAAGGGACACAGATATGTTAGAGGCAATGTAAGTGATAACAAGTCACAATCAATAATCCGTAAGGATCAAGTGCGCTGCACATGTCAAGCACACTTTAAGCCGATGCCAAGCATCTGCCTGCAGCAAATGCAAAGAGCTTGGATATAACATAGCACAATGTAGATCTGGTAGAATACCAGTTGATTGGTTCGCTTATCCATGGTCTGTGCAATCCATCATTAGATGGTATGTGTTTGTATCAGTAGATAGATTGTGAAGACGACTGTTAAAACGTACGATGGGGCACCCCTCCGAATCTTCCAAGTGGTTATGAGCCCGGGTTCTGCAGCACTGCTGCGCGCCTGTTATTCCATACCCATCGTCGTCTGTTAGATTGAAGAGCTTGCAGCAGCAAGGACTTGTTTTTCAGTCTCAGTCATCTTCATCACAGGTTTAATGAAGAGCCTGCAGCAGCAGAGCATCTGAAAGCACCTGTAGCAGCAGAGTGTTATCTTCTTATTAAACACTGTACAATTGGCTCTCTAGCCATTCAGTAAGATGGCAGAAGAAAGCAGCAACAAGATTCCTAAGCTCCGTGGAAAAGAGAACTACAAGTTATGGAGCGCCATTGTGCAAAAGACCTTGAAGGGCAGAGGTGAATGGATCTACATTGACCCAAACGCAGTATCCTCAAGAAAGCCATCACCACCCACAAAGGAAGCTGGTGATACAGAGGCTGCCTTCAACCAGAGCCTTCAGGCATTCAACACCTCAGTTTTGGCACCATGGGAGGTTGCAGATGCAAAGACTGCTTCCTACATCATAGTGAATTGCACTGCCAGTATCCAGGATATTATCTCATCATATGAGACCTCCAAAGAGATCTGGGACTACCTTGAAAAGCAGTACCGTTCTTCAGGTACTGGTCACAGGATGTCAACCTTTGAAGAGTGGGACTCACTTTACTTTGAAGGCAAGGACCTTGAAGAGTACTGTATCAAGTACCAGCAGGTACTAAGGGAATTTGATGCTTTAGGCATTGAATTTGATCATGAGCTCAGAGTATATGCATTCATCAACAGGGTTAGCAAATACTATGATACATGGGCCAAGATCAAAAGGGAATCAATTCATTCCTTGAAGAGCAAGGATGACATACCATCATTGGATGATGTGATTAAAAGCCTGTTACAAGAAGACAATGCACAATCAGCAGATACTGCAAAGTTTATAAGAAGTAACAAAAACCAACAAGGTCAGAAGCTGTTGCAGCAGCAGCAGGGTAGTGGTCGTAAACAATGTGATCACTGCAATAAGACTGGCCATACTGAGGATAGATGCTGGCAGCTCCACCCAGAGCTGAAGCCTAGGAAGGAACCTAGGTCTTATACTGGTGATATTAAGCGGAAGTCAGACTTTAAGCACCATATAACTGTTTGGCAGAGCAGCAACATGCCGTAGGCAACACTGACTGGCCATTGCAACCAAATGTGTCTAACCTGAGGGCATATGGTTGTGTCACCTATGTCCTTGATCAAGCGATCAAGAGAGGTGACAAATTTGCACCAAGAGCCATTAAAGGGAAGCTTGTCGGTTACGAAGTTGGTAGTCACACTATCTATCGTGTATATGTGCCATCACTACACAAGGTGATCAGATCAGTCAATGTTTCATTCAATGAAGACTGTTTTGACCTCGATGAAGGCAACAATGATGAGGGGGTTACACCTGATGCAGATCTAGGTGACAACACCACAATTAGGGGTGTAGACACTGCAGTTGACACCACTACTGGCACCACTGCTGGGGGTGAAGACACTGCTACTGACATCACTTCTGGGGGTGGGGGATTGGAAGTGCTATCAGCAGCAGCTGATGTGGAATCTTTCATGCGAGAGCTTGGAAGTCACCAAGGATCTCCTCAGACTCCATGGCGAGAAGGATTCAGGCATTTATTGATGCTGGCAAATATAGTATTGATCAGTTCATTTCGTAACGATTGGAACCCTAATTCTTAGCTATCTACCATTTTTTATATCTTGTCAATAGCATCAATATCTATAGAGTTATCAATCTTACAAACCACCTACCTGATAGCCAAATCCATGACAAAACGGGCCCGATAGGATACCAAATGACAGCCGCTATTATGTCGAAATTGATTATTTTTGTTCATATGCATTTACCTAAACTCTACGTGATACCTTTCGAAGTTTCCGGCAGGATATAGAGAGAAATCAGGACTGCGTGACTAATTCTCTGGCTTCGGGGGTGGGGGGAATTCGTGCGCCACTTCCTCCCCAAATTTGCATGCTAGTGACACCGAATATAAAGGCACCGCACAGCACCGTAACCTCGCAACCGAAGGTGACCGCAGAGCCTGTCGTGCCAATCCATTTCACTTCGAAATAGACTAAGCAGAAGCCGCCCCTTGTTCTGGAACTGCAGATTAGGAAAATAATCTCTGACTAAGAGATATAAAAAGACACTTGCCCCCCACATATGAACGGACGATAGCTGCGACGATGGCGGCATGATTAGGAAAGCTGTCCAGACAGTACGCAAAGATGGCCGTAGTTGCGGCGATAAGCGAGAAGCCAATAAATGCTCACCCGAGTAACAGCGCAATCCAATGCAGAGTATGTTGAAGTGCCTCGCCATATAGGATTAATCCGACGATACCTACGAACGTCGGCGCATATGTGCCCCAGAGAAGATTCGCCAGCATGTACAAACCATTATGCTAGGTAATGTACCGATGCTGGAGCCATTCATCGAACCAATGGCCCCAGATCTCACTGATGAGGGCACCGATCATGGGCGCAAGCCAGCTAGCCGCAGCTGCGGAACGGGAAAATGTGTACGGTGGCGGCAGAATGAGCTTGGTGATAGTTGTGTTTATACCGATAACCCACGCCACAAGCACTATGACAAACACCACTGTGTGGAAGAATATTTGGGGCTTCAACTGAAAGGCCGTGATATCTTTGCATAACCTCCAGATCGTGGGTCGGCCTTGGGCCTTATCCCCGTGGAAACCGGTAAGAAGCTTGATGCGTCCGAAAGCCCCGGTCGGCTTGGACTGCGGGTTCTCACGGTCGTAGAGCGTCTCATCGCCGAAAATTACCACGATTAGAGTTGAGACTCCATGAAAGGCGGCAAGGACACCGAAATCGGTGCGCCAATTGACGATTTGGATAAGCCACGAGGCGAGGAAGGGACCGAGGCAAGGGCCGCCGAAAAGACAGAAGACCCAGAAGTTGAGTCGGCGAGTGCGTTCGTGAAAATAGAACCTTTGCAAAAGTCAGTTGCACTGTGTCAGAAGCTATTCGGAAATATCGGTGTCTCGGTCACAGGATCGATGTAAAATGCATCGAGATAGTGACTCAGAGCACTTGATCAGATGGAACGGGGGTGAATGCAGGAGTGACATAGATTTGCATATCATGCACAACACTCAGGCCCACCACCTGTGGGGTTTTGTTTACAAGGCCCTGTAGCGCACGAAAAGTGGTGAAAGAGGCATAGCTCGGCGACAGAGCAGCCATGACCATAAAGCAGGCAAAGAATTGGGATCAGAAGATAATCGGAAGTCGACCAAATCGCTGCACCAACGGCACAGCAAGGACTCCGCCAGGACCTTGCGGGAAAAGACCACCAGGAATGGAGTTCGCGACGGCAGAGATGCTCATCTTGAATTTCACTGCTTGATCTTCGAATATAACGCTGCCCCAAGCCATCCCGAAGTCGGTAAGCTGCGGCGGGATGTTTATTATCATTCTAGGATGCTTCAGTGTAGTTATCCAGGAAGGGAATGACGAGAGAAGCAAACACTAGTGACGCCAAAGCTAGGTTCTTCTTCGTTTCGGGCCAGCACAGAGGATCATTGGGAGCATCCGAAGGTTGCCGAATGAGTACAGTCTTGCCGTCCTTTGCAAGCTTGACTTCGTCCAAATCAAATATATTCAGCACCTGTAAGTCGCCTTCGACGCTCCCGTAGCGGTTGATATGACCTGTGGGGAGCTCAGTAACGCCGGTCGACTTTTCTGTCTCGAATGATCCGTCCATTGCAGTCTTTCGCGAAGGAGCGACAGTTATTTGAGTCAGATATTGGAGAAGAAAAGCAAGCTTAGCTTGCGAAAGTCCAAACGCAGAAGCAAGAAAGAGATCACCCTCGAGGAAACAGGAAGGGTAACGCGAGTGCAGTACATATACCCAAATTCGGTTCTTGCATCCAAAGCGGAGCTCCAATCCAGGATTCTACGTGGTGGCCTGCAGATGCTGGTCCCTTGCCATTGAAATCTAGCCCCTGTAGCACTGCTGGAGGTAACATTGCGCGATTCCGTCAGTTCACCATTTAATACAAGGCTACGGGGAAACGGTCTGAATCACTCTTAGTGTCCTCAGCTATGTTGACGTGTCAGCATCCCAATATGATCTTGCATGGGTTTCGTGCCAGACTTGTAGGGATTGACTGGAAGCTTTCCAGCAATCGCTGCCACTTCCTATCGCATGGATCGATCGAAGATGCCCAGCTGACATAGCAGAAATATGTAGAAGCTGCAGCTGTGCCATTTGTTTGCGTCAAAGCAGCCTCTATCCGCTGAGGATTTATTTCTTGAACCCGGTCGCATGTCATGAACTTCCGAAACATATGTAAGGGCTGCTGGTAGTACCGTTTTCATAGATTGATTATGCTACAATCGTGTCGCATCTGGATATGAATTGACACCATCCTACGGTTTAGCCAAGAACATGCTGTCCTTGAGGAAACTCCGTGTATCGTACGTCTCGATCAAACTCGTGACGGGCTTAGTCGAGTCTTCACAAAGTATGGACGATAATGATGCTGGAAGACCACTTGTGATCCAGGTTTGGCGTATGGTTAGCCGTTCCGTGACAATCGTTGTGTTGCGAGTGTATGCGAGAGCAACGCGCCTGAAGCGGATCACATATGATGACTATCTTCAAGGTAGTGGCATTGGTGCAAATTTTTGAAGTAGAGATCCGAATTGAGCGGCTAATGACTGGAAAATAACCAAGCTCTGCGAGATTTGACACGCGGTTTTGATTAGAATATTGTGCAGCCATGGTCTAGGTCGGCATTTGGACGAGCTTAGAGTTGGCCGGTTGCAAGTGTGCTTGTGAGGTCGGTTTGCATCCGTATGGGGATACGGCTCCTTTGCCAGGGTTTTGTGACGGAGTACGAGATGGCTTATATCCCGAATGTAACTGTTGGATCAATATCTCGAGCCCAAACTCGTTCTGTTTGCAGGCAATGCACGGCGCCTTCTGCCGAGCCGCCTCGGTATCCCAATCCTCTCTACTTGCTTCATCTGAGGCACCTTTCAGGTAACCAGCACAATTAAGAGCTGAATATTACATAGTCCTGTAGATCCAGTTAACAGCTTCAAAATAAAGTATTATTTATTATTCTCTGATCAATATTGGGAGATGAAGATATCAGAAAGTTGTTGCTCGTAATTGAGAGAGCTGTGCACAACATGGAGAACACTTCTATGCCCAGGGATAACTGGACTATTCATGATGTGGTACTTTTCGAGGCTTTTCCGATTTAATTTACTCGCTATATTAGATGAAAGCAAAGAGTCCATGGCTTAAAATCTGCAGAGTTCGCAAAGCGCTGATGTGGTTACGAAGTAAAGACACCTCATATAGCTTATGGCAAAGAACTGATGGATCATGATTCTCATAACGCTTATGCAAGCACGAGATGAAGAGAACGCTGGAGAATAAAAATCATATTGGCCTTTACCATTGAGTTCAAGAGCATCTGTATCATGTCACCTGATAAGAAGGTATGATATAATCCTAAGCAGGAAGTAGTTACCTCCCTATATGCACTGTAGAAAGTGGCTCGACCCTCTTTAGTTTTTTTGCCTTGCAGTTGTGACCATAACACTCGTGAATACCGTAGCCTATGCCACCACGCAATGCAAATTTAATTCGTATGCCCCTTTCAGAATTGTTTTCAATAGACAGAGCAGCCTACCTCTGCACGCCTAAAGGCATCCCCAAAGAAGCTCTGCATGGCACTATAATGAAACAAGATGCCACCTAGCACAGCAACATGCCAAAGATTGTGACTGGCGCCCAAATAGTCAAACCAGCCAGGCAGGAATCTTTCAGGTATTTTTCCAGCATACAAAAGTGCGCCTCCCAAATATACCAGAATGGATTTGGTGATTGGCGCATAAAAATATGCCGTCTCAGCCCAGCCACGCTCATAGGTCAGTTGGAAGATGGGAAGAAAACCTGTTGTTGCGAGAGACACGTAGAAACCTACACGAGCCCAATTCATATCCGCACGATTGAAGGTGGGATGCCAAGGTAGCACCGTGCCAGCCGCACCTAGTAAGAGTGTTGTGAGGAGATATGTCCACCGACTCCATGGTTCACAATAAAAGGCGGTATACTCCGTGGTCATAATGCTAGCCGCCACCAACAACGATATTCCGGTGTAGTCTACACATGCAAATCGCTCCATAAGCGTTTGGTTGGAAATACTGCTCATCGCGTGCCATATAGTACTGCAAACTAGACATTTGCAAGCGGCAAAAAAGAAGCAACCGGCTATGAATATGTCGGAGTAGCTTGCAGAAGAATAGGCAGGCGTGGCGGGATAAAAGTAAAAGGCAATGGACAGGACGATGATGAGACCAAGGAAGTGCGACCAGATATTGAACGCCTCGTTGTGCATGCCAAAGCAGGAGCGAACACAATCCAGCTTGGTCTCGGAAAAGCGGTAGCCGGAGGTAATATGCGGATTCACGCGCCAAGGTTCAGGAAGATGCTCGTACCGGATGAGGCCGTGCTTTCGGGCTTGCGCAATCGCTTCCTCAATCTTGATTTTAAGTCGGTCTTTGGCGCGCAAGGCGGCATCGGCACCTTCCTGCACGAGCTCAGCTGCTTTGGTAGCCGCGTTGTCAAAAGATGCCTTGCCAGAGTCGAGCATGTCGTGAGCGGTAGCAGCAAAACCAGCCTTTCGCGCCTCGTATGCTCGCTTCTCAAATTCCTGCAGCATACGTTCACAAAATATGACGCCCTCTTGCACTTTCTGCTCCAGCGTTTCTTTACGCGCCAGTGCATCCATGTAATGTGACTCCAGCGTCTCTACAAGCACCTTTGCTCTCCGGCGTCCAGCATCTAGCATGCCCTCCCGGACATGAGCGCAGCTCTCGTGAACATCATGCAGCGTGTCGTACGCGAACTTCATGCCACCATCAATCTTCAAATGACCGTAAGTCTCCATCATCTCCAGTCGCTTCCCAAGGTCTCGGAGGAAGCGATCGACGACCAGATGGACATTCTCGCGCTCCACACTCCATGATCGCGGATTGTAAGATGAGTGTCGTCGTCGTTTACGTGCTCGATCCGTATCAATGTCAAATTCGGCGCCTGAGGACGTGGCACGCAAGACCGGTTCTTCCCACGACTCAGTGATGGTGGTGGTGGCCGAGCAAGCGGATGGAAAGTTCGACATGGTACTGTACGCGGACATGGTGCTAACTGTCTTACGCACTTGCAACTTTTTAGCCCCTGAAGTACTGCCGATAGGTAGAAGGTTTTTTCCCACCGATGACGGAATCGGAGGGGACAGACGGCAACAAATTGCAGCGGAAATTAAGACATCAACGGCCGTTTCGTTGCTGCGGGATTTGGTATGCCACTCAGACTGCGTGCGTGTTTATGTCGTGGATGTGCTGGAGATTGAAGTGGCTGGTGAAAATAAGAAAGGGAAACGCTAATGTTTTAATATTTGTGGTGGATGACGAAGAAGAATCGTGTTCAAGAAACGCATCCGCTTTGCCCTGCGCCTGTAACAAACATGATTGGTGGCGAATCAAAATTCGCGGCCCGGAAAAGCCTCATAGGTGTCCCGCATAGTCCCGAGCATCCATCCCATCGGAGGCAGAGATCTCAGATTGCTTGACGTCACATTTGTTTAGCTAAACTATTACACATACTCCACGGAACAAAGTGCAATAGTCGAGTTCAACTTCTAACGTTTTGAAGACAACCTTCACCAATGTGCAGGATTCTCGAATATGTGTTCTGTCTTATTCAACAGGCAGTGTTTGCTACAACGCTACGTTTACTGGAGGGGTGGCCTTAGCTAGATGACATTGAACAACATAATGTGTTTCTTCCACTTCCAACACCTTCATTAGCAAAAAGAATTCGATTGATGCCATCCAGGGAATCTTGCTCGCATTGGTACTGGGAAGATCCACACAAAATATGGTTGTTTTCGGGCTTATGCTTGCCGGACTTAAGGGCTTCGTGCTATGTCTCCAAGCCGTTAAAAGGCAACGATTCCCATTGGAAAATACAAATGCGAACAAGTCAACACCATGGCAACGGCAAAAGTAGTATTTACCACTGGTGAGAAAGAGTCGTCGTCCTATGTTAATTGTCTTCTGATCAGCGGAAGCCGAAGGTGCGAACAACGGCTTTGGACATGAAACTGTCAAGGCGCTTCTGCGCTCAGACAATCAATATCGTATTTTGCTTGGTGGGCGTGATTTCGAAGAGGTGCGACAAGCAGTGAAGACCGCTTCGAATGAGGCGTCAGACTCCAAAAGCTCCGTGGAGCCAGTACAGATCGATGTGCAGAGCGATGACTCGATCACGAAAGCGTTCGAGACCCTCTCTTCCGTAGTCGGCAAACTCGATTGTTTAGTCAATAACGCGGGTATGTGAATTTAGTTATAAATTCGGCTTGTTGCTAATCTGATGTTGGTGGAACAGGCGCTTCTTTTGACATTGACCTTTACAATGGCAAAATGGGCACTCGCGAAGTTTGGGCGAAAACCTGGGATGTTAACGTCACAGCTGCTCAAATTACCACGCTCACTTTTCTCCTTCTTCTATTCAAATCTGAGGACCCGCGTCTTGTCGTCTGCATAACCTAGGCCAAAGTTTGCAATCAAGAAATCGTGCTGATTGCCATAATTAATATTCTAATTTGTTACCAGCGGCGCTTCGTTGTTGACTACGGCCAGCGATGTGACCAACCCCTGGTACAAGAGCTTACCAGCTGGTATGCCGAAACCGTTGGCTGCCACATCCTACCACTCGTCAAAAGCGGCCTGAATATCCTTACGGTAGAATGGACCCGGATGCTAAAAAATGATGGAGTGAAAGTTTGGGCAATCGCCCGGGGGCTGCTTGCAACTAATTTGGGAGGTGATCCCGATTTCTTGAAGAGATTGGGGGCGAAAGACCATAAAGTTGGAGGTGAGGCTATCAGAGGTGTGATTGAAGGGAAGAGGGATGCCGATGTTGGGAAGGTCGTTCGAGAATATCAGACACCAATTCAGCCTTGGTGAATATGTTATGTATTATCAAAACTCAGAGTAATGATGCATACATCAGTTGTATTTCTCATCGCCAAATCCTTTTTCTGACCAATTTGGGGTTTCAACTCTCTTAAGTGGGGAGCAATGAATTTTGAACGAAACCCCAACCCCTTCACTTATACCTCGGCTCTCTACATGAGATCACATCACAAAAATTCATGTTTGGAATCCGACCTTCCTGCATGCATCTCATAGCCACTTAAGATCATTGCAATTGTGCGTAAGGTATGAAGTCGGATATCTAATAAGACCAACATTTCTAAGTGACCAAAGTGATCCCAACCACTCTCTGATCTCTACTACATCCACTCAATCATGGATTCGCCACGGAGTGTTGGCTTGCAATTCATGCAGCAGCCTGCGAAAGCTTCTCTGCCATCCGACCTTCAAGCGAAAGCAGATATCGAGCATTGTTTAAAGAACGGCTACGTAGTCCTTAAGAGTGTCTTTTCGCTAGATGAAGCTGCGGAGGCAAAGGCGGAAATCGTTCGTTTGAGTGGCAAATTTCCAGTCGCCGGCCGCAATTCTTTTGAAGGTCTGAAAACTAATAGAATCTATTCTCTATTAAGTAAGCATTCTTTTTGAGATCAACACTCTGGCCAAGCAATTTGCTGATATCTACACCCGCATCTTTAGACAAGTATGTTATATATACATACATCTCGGAAACCAGAGTGCATTATCATTTCAAGTCCAAGTCTAATCACTCTTCGCAGATCACGAGTTTTCGACAAATTTACTACCCTGCCTAGAGTTCTCGCACTCAATGACTACTTCCTTTCGCCTGGGTACTTGATCTCGGCTATGCATACAATTCAGATTAATCCAGGCGAAGAACCGCAAGAACTACATCACGATGATGGGTTTTGCCACATTCCCAGACCTAGACCACCACTAGGATCTGCGATTATAGTCGGTCGGTACCAATATAGTGCTTGCTTAGTTAGCGAGTCTTTTGCTAATAGACGTTTCTAGCTCTTGACGATTTCACAACCCATAATGGAGCGACAAACCTCGTTCCTCAATCCCATTTGTGGGATTCCAAAAGGCGGCCAGACCGTTCGGAGATTATCCCAGCAGTCATGGAGGCAGGCAGCGTGGTGTACTTCTTAGCCACAACATGGCATTGTGGAGGCGCCAATAAAACAGATAAGCCCCGTCAAAGCCTGACAGTACAATATTGCCAGCCGTATATTCGACAGATCGAGAACATGATGTTGGCTATCGATCCAAGAAAGATTGAAAAAGGCGAAATACCGAAACGGATTGTGGAAATGCTTGGATATCAAGTGCAGCCGCCATTCATCGGTTATGTAAGTGAATTCTAGTCGATTACAAACCTTATTCGCAGATCCTGATGCAAGCGATACCGCAGGTCGACGGTCTCAGTCCGAAGGCTGGGATGAAGAGGATGGTCAAATGGATGCAGGGTCCGGTTGATTACAATCCGCCAACATTCATGCATACTGTTGACAGTAAACTGTAGATAATCAAATTACTCCCAACATCTCCGTTTGAGAAACTTGATGTGTTGTAAATTTGGACGAAGCTTCTCTTGGGATTTGAATGTACTCCCGCGATTTCTGCATCCCCTAATTGCTTGATTGGGTCGCTTATAGTAAGCACATGTCGTTCTCCCAGTATTATCCAGTGTTATTATTCCATGGATTTATAATTCATCAGGCGAGTCCAACAATCAAATTCAATAAATCTTGCAATTCAAGAATGAAAAAAAGTAACACGATTTTGTGTCATTGATATCAATATTACTCTTCCAGTATAGCTGA
The DNA here is from genome assembly GCA_003545705.1 of Acidomyces sp. 'richmondensis'. Classification (NCBI taxonomy): domain Eukaryota; kingdom Fungi; phylum Ascomycota; class Dothideomycetes; order Mycosphaerellales; family Teratosphaeriaceae; genus Acidomyces; species Acidomyces sp. 'richmondensis'. Next base: position 665,505 of record QVLQ01000009.1, on the reverse strand, counting down.
AATGATTCACGAGAGAATTGGTTCATCATGGGCTCGAATAGTGGAGCTTGATGCCGCTTAAACCCCACTCTCTGCTTGCCGTAAACCTCGGATCTCCAACCTCACCCATCTATAGCTAGTTTTGAATTGTGGAGGAGCGAGTGCTTGAGGATTTCATTCAATTTGTGTGGTAGTAGGGATTAAATTAATGCTGTAAATCTTTGTTTAGACTAGGGTCATGGCAGGTAAGCCAGCAGCATCATCTCAATAGAACCAAGCCTTCTTGTTTTAACGTCCATTAGTACCGGCGGCCGTCGCAGTTGCAGGAACAGCTGCCATTGGAGCATATCTTAATGCAAAATACCATATAAGTCATGATCTCCTCGGCACAGGAAATCTGAATACTGCAGCGGCTGAGGCAATGAAATGGATAGCAGCGAAGCAATCACAAGGACGTTTACTCGTCTATCATCTTATAGAGGACCACGCACTCAAAAATCCGAATGCTTTGTTCCTCGAATATGAAGGCCGATCATGGACGTATAGGCAATTCTACGATGACTTGCAGCGCGTTGGAAATTGGTTGATGAACGACCTCGGCATCCAAACAAGCGAATTAGTTGCAATAGATGGTCCCAACTCTGCGGAGTACCTTCTCTTATGGTTTGCTCTTGACGGGATCGGGGCATGCATAAGTTTCATCAATTGTCATTTGACTGGGCAAGCTTTGACGCACTCTGTCAAGGTACGAAGAAAGCCGTGATTTACCATGAGCTTGATCCTCTTGCTCATCTTGTTCAAAAAAGCTTTGTGAGTCACGTTACTTGATAGCGGAGCGTAGTATCGAGGACCTTATTGAGCCATGTCGGAAGGAGCTCAGCGATTCCGGCGTGGAAACACTATACTATGATAGAAATTTTCTTGAATCTCTGAATGATCGACGGCCGATACCCGCATCACGGAATTCATCAATTCAACCGGAAGACTTGAGGACCCTTATTTACACTTCAGGCACAACCGTTGGTCATGCCTACGTCTATAAGCCCAAAATTTGAAGCTGACCATCAAGATGCATAGGGCCTCCCCAAAGGTGTCATGATGCTGAGCGGTCGAATTCTGAATACGGCTCGAAGCGTTGCCACGTATTTGAAACTGAAACCAGGTGACAAATTTTATACATGTCTCCCTCTCTATCATGGTGCTGCACAAGGCAGGTTAAACATGTGTTAAAGGAAAATTTTACCAAAAAAAGAAAGGCTATACTGATTCTTACCAGGCTTATGCACGACTCCAGTTATCTATGCCGGTGCAGCAATGACACTAGGACGAAAGTTCAGCCATCGAACTTTTTGGCGAGAGGTCTCTGTGAGCGGCGCCAACAGGTTGCAATATGTTGGAGAGTTATGCCGTTATTTAGTAAATGCACCGCCGCACCCATTAGAACGAGAGCATAATCTTTATGAGGCCTGGGGTAATGGAATGAGGCCAGACGTCTGGGAAAAATTTCGTAAGCGGTTCAATATAAAAATCATACACGAGCTATACGCTGCCACAGATGGCCTTGGCGCGACATTTAACAGAAATGAAGGCATTTTCTCACGTCACGCAATTGGTGTCCGCGGGCTGATATGGAATTATTATAATGGAAACCGCGAAATGCGCGCGAAGATTGATCCAGATACTGAAGATATTGTTCGAGGTGATGATGGCTTTGTTGTGAAAGCAGGAGTCGATGAGCCAGGAGAAGTGATACATCGAGTGGATCCGGCTTTTGCAGAGGCTGCATTCAAGGGATATTTCAAGAATGCCGCAGCAACGGAAAAACGATGGATGAGAGATGTTTTTGAACCCGGGGATTTGTTCTTCAGAAGTGGTGACGTGATGCGTGTCGATGGTGATGGTCGAGTATTCTTTGTGGACCGTCTGGGAGACACCTTCAGATGGAAGTCCGAGAATGTGTCGACGAACGAGGTTTCTGATATTCTGGGGACCTTTGAACAGATCGCTGAATGCAATGTTTATGGAGTGTATGTGATGAATGCTTGCCATGCACTTTCTGAGACATTGGCTGATATTTATATCACCTTTAGGCAAGTACCAAATACTGACGGCCGATGTGGATGCGCAACTATTGTGCCCACGTCCTCGACGACCATCGGAAATTTCGACTTTTCAGGCCTTGCAAGACATGTCCAAAGCAAGCTGCCTCGATACGCAATACCGCTATTTCTGCGGATTGCTCCTCAGCTTTCATATACGGGCACATTCAAGATTCAGAAGAGCCAAGCAAAGAGAGAAGGCATAGATCTTGGTCTCATTGGAAAGAATAGCAAAGACAAGGTATTTTGGCTTCCTCCGAACGGCAAATCATATGTTCCGTTCAGACAGGAGGATTGGGAAGCATTGAAATCCGGGCAAGTCAAGCTATAACTTGAAATTATGGCACAAATTCTTAATTTCCTTCAAATCATTTGTTACCCACAGGTTGGGATGCCGCATTGACTAACGTGATGATGGGGAAGCGACGCACGGATTTCGACCCTATAAGTAAGAAAGCTATCTATGCGACGTAACAATAATACAATCCGACTCCGACTCTATATCTCGATTCTCCTCGTCCTCCTCTATTGTATCCTCGATTTCTAGCGTATTCTGACGTTTCCTTCGCTTTTTCTTCGACTTTAATGTTGATGCTTCGGCTTCAGCTTTCTCGACAATATCGAGGATTTCCTATATTCTAACTGACAAAAGGGTCGGGATTCTTGGCGCGATTTGTTAGTCCGTCACCACCAAAATCGCGCTTCGCGTCCCAGATCGACTTCTACTTTCCATACACGCTTCCATATATATCTATATCTCGTCATTGTTATGTTATTGGTAAATGAAGCTGGCTCTATACCTTATTTGGCAGATTTAGACTTCTTAAAGGTATTGTTAATAATGTAGGAACCGAGCGAGTTAATCGGAACATACTATGCCTTACTAAGCAAGATGAAGCTTTTATCGAACACCTCCTTATTAATGGATATAAGCTATATAAGATTGCTGCAGTATTGTTAAGAGATAGAAGAGGTTCTTATTCGTCAATTTATATACGTACAAAGCGCTAGCACCGCACTAGCAGTATATATCTACGGGGTACTAGTAATAGACCTCGTATAACGTCATCCGCGGGGAAGCTGCGCACCGATTGCCAACCCACGACGTTTGATTCATCACTACACATTCAAAAATGGACCGTTCATCAAAGCAAGCAGCTGAAATTGAAGCTAACATCCAGGCAGCTATTACTGCGTATGAAAAACAAGAATACAAGTCCGTTCGTGCGGCTGCTCTCGCATTCTCTGTGCCAGCTTCTACTCTCCGAGCCCGCCTTGCCGGAACTCCTTCACGATCGCACGCCTACGAATCTGCTCAGATCCTCTCAAGCACTGAAGAAAAGACATTAGTACGATGGATATCACGACTTTGCCGTACTGGATTTCCAGCATCACCTAAGCTGGTCGTGGAAATGGCTGAGGAAATCCGTCGTGCCCGCTTCCAGCTTACACAGTCACCATCCTCATCTTTGCGACCGATTGGCGAGCACTGGATTGACCGCTTCCGCATACGGCATCCTGAGATTCAAGGTATCTGGACTCGTCAGATTGAAAGTGTGCGACACAATGCGATTAATACGGGTACTGTAAAGAAGTGGTTTGATGCTGTTACTGAGCTTCAAATCCAGCACCACTATCCGCCGGATTGCATCTACAATATGGACGAGTCTGGATTTGCTGTTGGTACGAGTCAATCTTCAAGAGTCCTTGTCAACATTCGTGAGGATTGAAGCTGGAAAGTAATAAGTGGGCGACAAGAGTGGATTACTGCAATTGAGTGCGTAAGCGCAATAGGTGTCGCAATTCCGCCGCTGGTCATTTTCAAGGCAAAACACACCAACTCAGCTTGGATTCCACAAGATACACCTCTAGATTGGAGATTCTCAACAAGTAATAGCGGCTGGACATCTGATAGCCATGCATATGAATGGCTAACCACAGTGTTTGAGCCATCAACAAAGCTAGCTAACCCAAGACACCGGCGACTTCTTATTATGGATGGCCATGGAAGTCATATTACCGCCAATGTAATTGCGCACTGTATAGAACATGCAATTGACCTTCTTATCCTGCTACCACATACGTTACATATACTGCAGCCGCTTGATGTAAGCGTGTTCTCACCGTTGAAGCGCGCCCTTGCTACAGAGACTGATGCAGCTTCACGACTTGACTCCGGCCGCATTCCGCGCAATGAATGGACATCAATGTACATCCGCGCAAGATACCAAGCTTTTACATCATCGAATATTGTTAGCGGCTGGAAAACGACTGGTCTATGGCCATTATCACCAATCTCTGTCCTTGAGAAGCTTCCAACGCAGCCAGCTTTGCAGCCTTCGGAGCAAGACAACACAACGCAACCTACTGGTCTTGATCTATCCCTTCTGCTTAGCGATCCGCCAGATGGTACAGAACTACGACAAGCAAATGCGCTATGTAATTCTGAGGTCCAGAAGGCTGAGAACCTTCCAACCTCAGTAAAGCGCTACATCACTCGGCTAACGCAGGCTTTTGAAGCGACGTGTAGTAAGAATGCAACACTTCGGAAGGAAAATGCTGAGCAGAGGGAGCTTCTTACGAGACGGAAGCATCGTAGTACTGGAAAGCGGGTTGCATTAAATAGTAGGTTTGTGTTTAGTACACAAGAAGTGCTTAAGATAGCAAGGGAGGCAGAGGAGGCGACAGCAGACAAAAATAAGCGCACACGACGGCGCAAGCAACCTGCGGCTATAAAAATTGAGGAGCAGGAGAATGAACCATTTGAGAGTGTATCTAGCAACTCAGAATCAGACTGTATTGTAGTGAAGTCGCATAGATTGCATTGAAAGGTGGTGGTTTGGCAATCGGTGCGCAGCTTCTGCGCGTGCGCAGCTTCCCCGCGGATGACGTTAGTTCCTATAAAGGTAGTCGCCTATATAGTGGATATTATAGCCCAAAGAAGCACCTATTAGGTAGAAGAGCCTTAGTAGTGTCGTAGGGATTGACCGCAGGCAGGTAGGGTTATAGCGGCAGGCGGAGTATTGTGAGGGCAGTTGTACGTTTGGTCGGACACCTCATGCTTATTCTTGTTAGATATGAAAAGGGGAAACTGATATATACACACTGCCACGTAATCACCTCTTATGAGCTTGGTAGGTGCGTTGTTCAAACAGCAACCACGTTGCTCAAACAGCAGCGGCGTTGTAGCATATGAGGAAGTCACCTCACAATACGGAGCGGTAGTGGCGCCCCTGCTAAGGCAGCTGAGCTTTCCTACACATATACATATACACACAGTTACAGACAGACAGACAGACAGACATTGACATTGACATTGACATTATATTCTAATACATATAGATACATATACGTATCAACATTCACCTTTCAGACCTATATGCTTAACCTGAAAGCCTATATACATATACGTACAGACAGACAGATATACAGCCAGACAACCAGACAACTAGATAGCTAGACAGCCAGACAGGCCGGTCTTGTATTATACGCTAATACAACATTCACTAGTATACTGAACTGGTTGCCTACTCGACCTATGCGTGATATGCTCCATCCCAGGACGACGGACACTTAGGACGTCTAACTCCGCGACACTATCTTCTTAGTCTACCTAAGTTAGTAACCTATCGTAACTTATGTATCTATATGAACCTAGCTTTTAAACACCTATTGTAAATTAGGTATTTCTAAGAGATCCGAACTGAGAAGAGGTAGTTCTAGTTGTAGTTGATTACTAGCTTGAAGATCTCCTCAAGCGATTAATAGGCTAATAGGCGGTAACGAAGGTAGATCTGGTATAGAACTATATTAATTATCGAATTCCGAAGCAACTTGTATAATTAGTACTAGTCTAGATAAGATAGAAGAGAGTAACCTACTGTTTTCAAGGAGTTGCTGGGCCTCTTCTGATGGTCCTACACTAGATAGAGGCAATGGGGTTGGACTAGATGGCGATAACAACGAACTAACACTTATATAAACTGATTCAGATATATTACACTCGTACTTTGATATAGTGTAGACTATAAAGAGCTGTAGAAGTCGATTTGGGACGCGAAGCGCGATTTTGGTGGTGACGGACTAACAAAACCCGCCAAGAATCCCGACCCTTTTGTCAGTTAGAATAACGTGTTTCACAAGCGAGTCGCGCACCCAAGCGAGTCGCGCACGCGTCACCGGCGTCACACCTTCGCAGCAATAATTTGTCGCATTACAATATATTATAATTACTGATGATACATCATCTTGTTGTTCAGACTCATCGCTATCATTTACATCCTCTATCTCAACTACGCAGGTCCGAGAATTATGTCCGCTCTCGCCGCAACGCTTACATCGCCTTGTTACGCATACCCTCTTCACTGGTTTCTCGCAGTCGTTACGACGGCTACGCTCTTCTACAGCTAACAATTCTGATACCTCACCAATTGTGAGGGTCTTATCTGTCTGTATATACCGCCTTTTACGTTTTTTACGATGTGTTGCTACCTCGACAGCGTCTCGTAGGCGAGCTATTTCCTCACGCATAAGTACCATCTCATGCGCTATTTGCTGAGCGCCTTTTGAAAGCTGCACAACATACTGGTTAGTAGAACTTGTTGACGATCCTGGACGCTTTTGAATCCTCTCTCGAATGAGCGTTGATTGAGCTTCTATTTCGTAGGCGTTTCGCGGTGTCTTCGCCTGCTAGTCGACGGCGTCTCGCCGGGGTGAAGTCGGTGTACGTATCCTTATATCCAGCTTAGATATTACAGCTTCTGGATCAAATGGAACTAAACCAGTGCCTCGGAACCCAGCGCAGATGTTTTCCTGAGTGATCGCCTGCTTAAAGGCTTCTGTAAAGGCTGGGAAGAAAGTTTCCTTACTTATATGACTGGTCCGACTGCGCATCAGCTGCGAGACGCCGGCGTTATATGCGCGCTTCAACGGCGAGAAGCAAGCTACATCAAGTGGCTGTAGTAAATGTGATGAATGCGGAGGCATATATAGAGTAATAATGTTCTTCTGCTTGCAACGTGCTTGGAAGTTAATCGAGCAGTGACTTTTATAGCCGTCGATTATAAGTAGCCGGTACTCTCCTATACGGCAGCGACCCGTATGCTTATCGAAGTGCTCCAGCCAGGCAAGCGCAAGTTGGTTATTAATCCAACCATTTGGGCTGACCTCAATTACCTAATCATATGGAAGGTCCTCAAACCAGGTTGATATAAGAACCTTCCCAGCAAAGATTAAGAAGGGTGGTAAGCGGTACCCTGTCGCCCCGACGCCTTGTACTAGTATTACCCATTCACGATTCCCAGGCTGTAGAGTTTTCTGTTTCCCTGACTTCTCTGAGCTTGTAACTACCATTTGCGCAAAGATCTTGCCCATTATAAAGCCTGATTCATCGAAATTATATATGTCCTCATCTTGAATACCATACTTCTCTTTAAAAGACTTAACTAACGCGAACTAGCGCTGAATGGTCGCCGGTTCCTCGCAGGCGGCTCGCTAGTGATCATACGGACGGCTCCATTGCGTTTTCAGCTTAGGGGTACGTTTGATGAAGTTATCAACCCAGATCTTGCTAGTCGGCTTTGCATTGCGCTCTTGTAGCAGTCGATCCACTATATCTCGTAGCAGGCCTTTCGATGGCGCTAAGCCGCGTAGACTTTGGTCAAGGACCTATTGAACAATTACTTCCTCTTCTACTTTTGTTAAGCGCTTCGAGTTTGCCTCGCAATCGGCTCGACAGCGTCTTCTAGCGCGTCGGTTACGAAGGGTTGCTTCAGGCGTGTTGAATATTGCTGCAGAGCGTCTTACACTTGGAATTTGATTTGACGAGATAGAAGCGATAGCAAGCTGTAGATTTGCTTCGGTATATAGCGCTGGAATATGTTTTTGTTGAGACATCTCGTGTTGTTGTCGCGAAGGTGTGACGCCGGTGACGCGTGCGCGACTCGCTTGGGTGCGCGACTCGCTTGTGAAACACGTTATATTAAAGACAAACTTACCTTTAAACGCTATTCGCTTCCCTCTCTTACGTTGTTTTCGTTGCTGTAAAAGCTCTCGTTGCGCGTTATTCTATTACTGTAAAAGTATAAGCTCAGTTTGCGTCTTTTCGAAAGCTACTCCAGCTCGCTCGATGTACCGCCGAACTGGGGTCTATAAATTCGACTCTTTTACTACCAAATTAACGATAGTATTAGCTTGCCGTAGCTCTGTACCGTCCGGAGGGGAGCTATTAAGTAGCGTAAGGTCGAGGGCTTTAGTAGAGTCGATCTTATACGGCGTAGTCGGCAGCGGAGGGGTAGGCATTTAGAGCGTCGAGAGGATAGTAACCGGGCTTAGCGGTAAGATACCGGTAGCGCGAAAGGATAATAGGATATTAGAAGTCGTAAAGGCTTGTTTTCAGGCGTTAATATACGCCGTAGTCCACTCTACTCGCGGTATACGGCCGGTGTCAAGTCGGAAGAGAGCGTCGACTTCCGACGAAAGCGCCTGTTTAAGCGGGCTAAAGACGCCGACGTCGAGAGGCTATAAGATATACGACGAATGCAGCAGTAATACGACTAGATCTATCGCTTTATCCAAACAATAAGTAATAAACCTAGCCGTAAGATGGCTTCCGTATCCGTTAAGGATAAGTAGGCGTCGTTTTCTGTCTGTACGTCGCGTTTCAGGGTCAAATACCGTTTTAAGCCACTTATAAGCGTAGCAATCCGACGTCCATCTACTAGTACTGGTTGAGAACCTCCAATTTGGCGGTGTAGATACCGGTATCTATCCGCTATTCGTATATTGTGCCCGGAAGATAATAAGCGGAGGTAATGCTTGCCCGGAGGCCCCGATACACTTAATAGCCGTAACCTACTCTTATCGGCTAGGTATCTTCTTAAAATTTAGTATATCCCTTATATTAACGAGTACCTTCGACGTATTACTATCTCCGATTGCAAAACCGGACTCGTTAGCGTTAAAAACGCAATCGGGAGGGTATTGGTTTTCGAGGAAGAGGTCGGAGAGGGCGGTAAAGAACGACTCGATAATCGTATAGCTCGTTCCGTTAAACCGGCTAGCTTCGATCTTTCGGCTATAGATTGCAGCTATTATAGGTTACCGGTTTCGAAGGCGGTTAAGGTACCGTTTACCGATCGGAGGGTAAGAGGGTGGATTCGAAGTAAGAGCGTATCGACGAGACCGGATTTCTTCGGCGAAACTACGCGTTAACGGGAGGGTTATCGGGCAAACTGCTTTCGAAAGTCGTGAAATCCGCTTTATAAGAGACTCCTCTTCGGCAGTTGAAAGTATTTGTTACGTAGCGTACGCGGTAGAACGAGAAAGGCGCCCGGAGAGGCGATGCCGAAGCGTCGACTCTAGTACTAATAACGCGGCAGCGCACTCGCGAATCGAGATATAGTCGCCTTTTCGATAGCTTGTAATAGCCTTAGACATACGATCTTCAAATTGTGAAGGCATAATACGCGTAAAAGAAAAATAGTCGCGTAAGGAAGAACAAAAAGTACGAAAGTAACGCGGGCGCGTGCGTCGCTTCCCCATCAATCACGTCATACAAGTGAATGCCATTTTGCAGCTGCATTAACCTCCGAACGACGCTATTTTCCTGGGCAACTTCCGTGTGGGGTAGATACCACTCGACTAGACATTGTCGCACATGTGCAAATATTGAACAACGACAAGGTTTTGTTATTAAAAACAAGTACACATACAATCACAAATACGTCAGTTCTTCGTTATTAGATTGAATAGCACGCTGGGCAATAATTTCTGCGTACACAATTCGAACACAAGCAAATTAATTTGCTGACAGGAGCAAATTGTATCCGTCGTATTAGTTATCTCCAGATGCATGGCATTCTGACCAGCTAACTATTGACGATCGCCATTATAAAGTCATGGGCAGAACTGAGATTTAGAATTCCTTCCTGATAATATGTTTTTAAATCAGTCCTCTGTCACAAATATAATACTGGCAATCGGCAGCTCTCGGATCAAAAAGGGCCGGCCCGCAACCCGTCCTCAATATTGCATAACGCTCATCTTGACCCTGAACTGAAAAATATCTTAAGTATGCGCAATTATAATATTAAAAAAAAAATTCAGTGGGGCCATTAATATCTTCCGATGTCTGCAGATGAGTCTCGCGGGCGTCATCGCCTCACCATCCTAATATCAGGCAGAGGAACCAACCTCCAAGCCCTCATTGATGCCTGTGCCAGTGGGAAATTGCCAAATGCAGAGATTGTGCGAGTGATATCCGATCGAGTCAAAGCCTTCGGGCTTGAAAGAGCAGCAAGAGTCCAAATTCCTACAACTTACCATGGCATTCTTCCCTACCGAAGACAAAATTCAGACAACATTGAAGCTGAACGGCGCGCATATGATGCCGACTTAGCCAAACTCGTTCTCCAAGACAATCCCCAGCTTGTGGTCTGTGCCGGCTTTATGAGAATATTGACCACGGCATTTTTGGATCCACTCAGTGCGAAGAATGTTCCTGTCATTAACCTGCACCCAAGCCTTCATGGTGATCTTGTAGGCGCAAAGTGTATTGAAAGAGCATGGGAAGAGTTCCAGAATGGGAAAAGGACAAAAACCGGTGTTATGATTCACTATGTGATTCCTGAGGTGGATGAAGGGGAGCACATTGTGCAGGAGGAAGTCAGTATAGAGGGATGCCAATCAATTGAAGAATTGGAAGAAAGAATACATCAACAGGAGCGTCAACTTATCGTCAGGGGAGCAAAATTGTGTCTTGAGAATCTGGCCTTTGATTGATCGATTATTTCTTGCCAAATGGAATCGAATTCAGCATCAAATTTTGTTGCTACTATACCTGATTGGATTGCCAAGTCCTGGCGTTGCTAATATATCCCAAAAGCAAGTCTATGCTGCTCAAAAGTCTCATGATAGTCAGTCGCAATAGAGTTACAATGCTGGTCGTCAATTTGCACGACTCAGATACTCAATTGTCTCCTGTCTTGTCCGCAAGCCATGTAAGCTCCCAATGAGGTGTATAAGCATTCATTTTCTCCTGTACCTGTGCAATTTTGGGTTATCTTGAGGTTGACCTGTGGGCAAATTCGATAATGATCAGGAGCTGTGCCACACCTGATATAGAGATATAGTCCCATGTCATCACTTTGCTGATCACCTAGGCGTACGATCAATTTTCCACTGTATTTTCTTCTGTAAGTTCTCTATATATTAAAGGCCTATATGCTTGACTATAAATCTTCAAATCCTTTCTTGACTGTTCACGAGTGGGCGAACATCCAAGAGCTGATGGAAGACAAAAGGATGGAGGCTGCCACCCTCCATCCCAAGGGCTCCCACAAGGACCCCCACCTCCCAAATAAAGGGCCCAGAAGCTACACTACAAAGCCAAACAAGCAGACAGAGACTATAGCTATACAAAAGAACATACTCACCCTTACTGATAACATCCAGACAGCCCTAGCCGCTTACTAAACATGCAAAATACCTGAGGTTCAGTCCTTCCTCCCCCTCCTCCAAAGGGCCTACACCTGCCTGTCCTACTAGGTATACGACTAGAATATCTCTTAAGCGCTTATAAATATCTACAATACGCTTAAAAAACAACAGACTACCCCTACTGCAAATACCTAGGCTCAGGTAGCTGCCTAACACCAACATACAGTGCTAAGACCCCTCTTAACCCCTATTAAGAGCAACAACCTCTCTATAAGGATAGAAAGAGAAGAAGATCGAACCAAGATAAGGGGAAAGACTAATAAAGAGATCCTAGAGGAACTTAATAACCCTTAGGTAATAGTAGTGAAGAAGCTAGAGAGTAGGGACATCAAAATCTTCGTAGGATTAGGAGCTGTGAAGGACAGACTGCTAGAAGATCAGAGGTAGATCTAAGGGTAATACCCCTTAGTATGCCCGAGTGTACCCTAATTCTAGGCAATTGTCTATAGAGTAAGGGTAGTAGGTAGTATAAACCCCGCCCAGATACAGGCCCTCTAAAAGATCTAAGAGGAAATTGCAAGGCTCTACCCCAACATAAAGGTGTTAAAGGCGTCCTAGCTGAAGAGCAGAAAGGCAAGAGAGGGGAAAACCTATTCATCCCTTATATTATCTGTACAAAGCGTATAGCAGGTTAGTGACTTAGTAAGGAAAGGGCTGGTCTACAACGGGACACTCCTAATAGCAGAGGAGGTCCACCTACAATAACGGGCAACTCAATGTCTGAACTGCAGCCTCTTTAGCTATTGTGAGGTGTTACTGCACGATAGAGAGCAGTAAATCCCCACGTGATATGAATTATGCCTCACGTGAGCTTGGCATAGGATTAAGGTGCACTTTACATGCGCAGGGCACTTGATCCTCTTCATAGATTATTGATTGTATCAATTATTGTATCAGACTTATCACTACCTGTATTGTCTCTACTATATCTGTGTCCCTTCACGCTGCCAAAAACCCGTCTTTGCTAGCTGCTCCCTGGTGGTTTGGCTGGACACCCCTTACAAAAAGATACAACTTGCAATCTACAGTAGACATCTAAGGTTTCCAGGCAGGACCAGTCCCATCCCTAAGGCTCCTAGGAGTCTGGGTAGATACAAAGCTCCAATAGGGCCTTTATATAAAGAAAGCAGCTGAAAAAGGCCAGATCTAGATGCAATCACTCTAGAGGCTGTACAAATCCATATAAGGAGCTACATTCCAGAAAGCTAGACACCTCTATACAGTATTAGTAAGACTAGGTATAACGTATAGATGCCTAGTATAGACCCAATCAGCAAAGGATATAGGCTACTGTTCTAGGTAGACAAAAGCCCTAGAGAAGATCCAAAATCAGGCCCTAAGGTATATTATAGGTGCCTACAAAAGTGTACTAGAAGCGGTTTTCCAAAATAAAGCAGACATCCCCCCTCTAGCTCTATATACCTAAGAACTAGCAAGACAACATGCTTAGAAGACCTAGGATCTCCTAGTTACCTAATACATTAAAGAGAAATGTAATTAAGTAGCCTATACAAAAAAGGGAGGAAAAGGATAATAAGAGCCTAGACATAGATAACAAGGAAGGAGAGATGGAACAAGCTAATAGAGATACAAAGAAGCTAAGGACACTTAAACATTAGAAGAAAGGAAAAGAAAGATTTGTAGCTTTAAGAACAATAGGATACGAGGTAGGACTAAGGAAGATAGAGAAAGCAACAAGCCCAACTTATATAGGAGATACTAGTAGTATAGACTATACTAAGAAGGGGAGGAGGATTAAGGCTACACAAAGGCTGGACTAGACTACAAAGCACAATAGCTACCTTAATTAGGACCGATCAAATTGGTCTAGGAGCTTATCTAACTAAAAGGAGGGTCGTAGGAGCCAGACCTGAATGTACCTGTAGAAACAGAACACAGACAGTGAAGACATCCTAATCTTCTGCCTTGAAAGATAGGAAGTAAGAGAAAGACTTTTCAGAGAGGCAGGGACATCAAACTGGAAGGACCTAGCCAGCTCTAGGAGGGGCCTTACAGCAGCAGCAAGGTGGATAATCCAAGAAGCAGTCCTAGCCTAATTCTCCCTTGCAAAGGATGAGACAAAGGATGAAGAACAGGAGAGTGAAGGGAGGGGTACAGATGGAAGGGAATTGGTGAGAGGCTTAGGCGCTCCAGAGCTCCTATCAATGTCCAATAGGAAGACAAAGGCAAAAGTTGGATTAGCACCTAAGATAAACAAGAGATGAGAACGGTTTTGTGTTTAGGCTTTTACCTTCTGATAACAAAAAAATTCAGTGATAGCTGCTTATCCTAGACAGGAATAGATCAGCAATGCAAGACTTTTATTATTATTATATAAAGGAATGTACTCATCCTCACTGATGATAAGCGGACAGCCTTAGCCACCATCCAAACATGCAAAATTTCCGAAGTATAGTCCCTCCTTACCCCCTCCAAAGGGCTCACACCTGCCTGTCCCACTAGGGCGTGAGACCAGAAAATCTCTTAAGCTCTTATACACATCTGGAACACACTCAAAAAACAGCAGTAAATACCTGTTACAGGAGGTGGCTTGGGACCCGCGAAGGTAGCCATCCAGGGAATCACGTGCGTGGGTCTCTGTGGCTTGGCGCGCTGAATACTCTTTCGCAGCGCATGCAACTCAAGGAAAGCAGTAATCAGTTCTACCTGACTGACTGTTCGGTCGGGGATCTGTACACGCTGCGAGATACCTTCGTCGAGGTATTCCTGTATCAATACCTAAAGCGGAAGACGGGGACGCATGTGAAGGGAGCTGGGCGGGAGGATTGGAATATCTCAGGTGCTGAACACCTCTCAGAGGGAACTAGGACTGGAATGGACTCCTAATAGGGCAACACCTATTCAAAGAGGACAAGACAAGGACATGACAGGACTGAACCTCTCCCATAGGGAACAAGGACAAGAAAAGAGATGCAGAGTCTATACCCTCATGTTGAGTGCAAGACTAGACACTGATGAGAAAAGAAGAGAGCTAGACACAGTAACGACCAATGCCCCCTGTATATCTCTCATCCTATAATATTGGAGGGGTTTCAAGGGGTGTTTCTCCACATCCCCGGCATCAACCAAAACCCTACAATCTCTGAAGTGTGTCAAATCCCTACAGGTTCCTGAAAGTTCCCAGCCCTGTAATCTCGGAAGTGTTTCCCATTACTGGAGCTTTCTGACACATCTTACTAGTGTTCAAGTTTGGGGTCATGACTCAGGGAGGAACACTATTTCTCCTGTGCAAATTCTGATCTTTTTGGAACCCCTGAAGCTACCTCTTGTCAGTATAGGTACACTGTATACTTGTTGATCTGCCAATCATCTCAGTTTCCTCAGTTGCAGCCATACCAACACCTGCCTGACACCCGTGACACAAATTTTACAAAAGCTAATGGCTTTCTTACGGTCTTCTTCTACCTCTTCCCAATTTCTTGACTTGAGAATGTTGCTGTAGCATCCTATAGCCCCTTATAGTTGACTTTATCCTACCTTGTTTGGTAGATATCTTAGAGGACTTCTTAACTCTACGCCTCTTACACTGACAAGAGGTCTCAGGCGTAATACGGTAGACGGTTTCCGTAGTTTGTATTCAAAGGCTAGACAAGGGTGCCCAATTCTAACCGTATCTAGTATAGATTCATTTGATCGCTCGGGCATAGCCGCTTAAGTCTGTCACCTCCGCGGTGATGAGGTGGTAGTAGGTTGAACTATCAGTCTTGTAAATGGATTCACAGGTGTGTAGATAAATAGATAGTTTTAAGTTGATTGGTTCGCTTGTCCACGGTCCGTGCGTTCCATCATGATATGGCATGCTGTGTACCATTACATAGATCTCAAATAATACGACTGACCGTACGATGGGTTGGATCCCTCCACAGACTCCCTAAATTTTTGCGTTCACCTTCCGAAACATAGCATATACTGTGGCTGTATTCAGGCTGCGCTGTAACAAGCATTCAATGAGCTCAATGAATGTTTATGATTGCAATGTCAAATCCCTAATCAAAAACATTTAAGTGCAAGACAATAATGATGCATACGTGTTGAACGATGCTTGCATCAAGTACGTGGACCAGCTTGTATCCTATTCATTTCTCCTTGTCCACATGTTCATCCACATCATGTTACGGAGTGCCACCGTTAGGGTTACAATTCCCATTACATGTGTACGTTTCACAATGCTCACCACCTTCGTTTGGGTCGGATTTGCATTCAGTTCCCGACTCTTGAGTAGCAAATGCCTCCTCAAGGAACTTGGAGCCACCACTGATCGAGACCATCTGCTGACCGCCCTTTTCGCCACATTCATTGTCAAGCTCAGCAAGAGATGCTGCGCAATTAGCTTGAATGCCAGGCCCAATGTATTGTCCAGCAATTGCGCTCGAGACAGTCCATATGCCTTGGCAGACATATTTGAAATTTATTCCACATAAAAGGTTGCTGACGGTGAGACCCACCAAGGACCAGACTGTCGGCTGCGAGTTTGCAAGAAATATGCAAAATTTTCCATCGATGAAACGCCTCTGCTCGAGAGTGAGTAGCCTGTCCAAATCGGTCGGGGGATTCGCGCAGGTGTATCCAGAGATTGAATATGCAGGAGCACGGGTATCTAGGCCTCGTTGGTCCAATTGAGTGGCGGTACCGTTCCCTTTAACCATGTGCAAACCGGTGATAGTCAAGTTCTGTCCGTTCGCGCCTTCAATTGGTAGTATAAATGTGCCACCCAGCGTGTCGTAGAGCATTTGAACATGAAATGCGTCTGTATCACCAATCGCATGAATAACTTCTGGAACAGTACGTCCTTCAATGCTCTGACATATCGCGAGTGTGCACGTAAAGGCGCTGCAAATCAACAGATGCCAGCGCATGATTTCAATTTTCGACCGTAGAGAACAGTTATAAAACAGGCGTAAAGGAATACTGCTCCCCAAAACCACTCTACCAATTTGTTGTTTCGAGCGGCAGGCGCTTGTTCGAGAAATCGCGTTGATTTGGTGTCCATTGAATGAACAGAGCCAAGTTCTTCTAGTCCTATGAGCAAGGCCTCCGCACTTGTAACGTTGTCTCCTGGAGTGGATCAATATTGTTAGAGGAAGATCATATGCCTAGAACGTCAATGAGACATTTGGGTCACGTCATAGCGTACTCTGCATTGGGAGCAGCGTCCGCGGAGATGAGGTGCACGGATTTTTGATTCACCACCTCTCTACGGAGGCGGCTCACGAATGTGAGAAAGCTCTGTAGTTATGAATAACATCTCGCGGATTATTTGGCCAAGCCGGTTAGTCGGCCACTTTTCCACAAATCTCTTGAACAAACATTATGTATCTCAACTTCAACAAAATGGGATAACATGAAATTTATGCGTATTATGAAAGAGTTGCCTATTCAAGAGATGCGCAGGCTGATCTTCGGTGGTGCGCATCTCTACAGCTTCCACAACACCTTATTGCTAACTGGGCAAGCCTGATATTATGATTATTCTCAATTGCTCACTGTATCCCAGCATCAGTAGTACTGAGACATTTCAGTCGGTATAGTAGCTATTGAAAGACCTTGAGAATTGACAAGATTATTTTCGCCGACCTTGTGCCGTATTGTTGACTTAACGCGCCCTACAAGGGCGCGGTCCGCTTATCCACCACCCTCAAAATTAAAAAATTGATCTTTCTAAAAGTGGACGGCCAAACAACTCCAAATCGCAATGCAAGGTATATTATTAGCTACTCTTTCTTTGGACAAGATATTCTAGTATGGCCTTGCTGCCAACAGCTACTACACGTTAGTAGTCTCTTCTTTGGCCTTAGCATCTCCTCTATCATTTGAGCTTTAACTTGCTCTTGATCAACTATAGCCTGTACCTCACTAACTGGCAACGCCTTATCTGATTGAAGGACCTACCTCTTCCTCTTTCTTCGTATATGCACTGCTTTATTAGCCTGCTGGAGAGTATCAACTTGTGATTGCATCAGAGCTACTGAAGCAGCTATTATCTAGGCACCCTTTGCTAGCTGGCCAATAGCCTCATAAATATGGGTTGGTGAGCTGCTTTGATGCCTCTGAAGCCTCTGCTTAATCAGTGTAGTCTGCTTATCTGCTTCTAAGGTATTGCTTAGGGTCTTAGTATGCTATAATCCCTATGAAAGAAGAAGACTTCGAGACCTTAATATTGAATCCAGATGTGACGAGACAGCTTCTAGGTCAAATGGATGTAGGCTAGCGCCTCTGAAGCCTGCTTGGATATTTGTCTTAGAGAAGGAGGCTAGGTATGCTGCATGGAAGGAGGCTAGGAAGTCCTCCTTTATAACATAGAAGATATAGTTCCTAATTAGAGCCTGGTTCTGTTTTGAGAAGGCTGTCTTAGAGGGCCAAAGCAGCCAATATCCAATAGTTGGAGAAGGTGTGAAGAATGAGGTAGCATCCAGAGGAGAATGATGTTGTTCTCCTTACAGAAGGATCTGAACTCTCGTGAAATATGGCTCTCGTAGTTATTAAGAACAAGAATGTTGTGAGGTGACTTCCTCATATGCTACAACGCCGCTGCTGTTTGAGCAACGTGGTTGCTGTTTGAACAACGCGCCTACCAAGCTCATGAGAGGTGATTACGTGACAGTGTGTATATATCAGTTTCCCCTTTTCATATCTGACAAGAACAAGCATAAGGTGTCCGACCAAACGTACAACTGTCCTCACAACAGTTATGAGCCCGGTGTCAGCTTTGTTGCGCTGAATACCTACCTTTGTTAAGATCACGTTTGCCTTATCGCTTCATTTGGAATTGCTGCTGGAACAGTGGAGGCTGCCGGAGCTGAACGCCTTTAAGAATGTCGGACATGTTTGAGACCAGTGGAACTGGTAGAAGGGAATATAAGGTCCCTACGATCACAGCAGCCAACTTCGAGGATTGGCTGGACCTTGTGAAGACAGCGCTACTGTCTGAAGGCCTTTGGAAGTATACTGATGGCAGTGTAGTCTGCGCACCAGGAAAGGCCGAGGAACACGAAAGAGAGGTGTTATGACTGTTGGTCACGTGATAATCAGATGACCTGGAGTCACGTGGTTGGTACTCGGTTGAAGGAGTGTCAAGGCAGCGAAGTGAAGCAGAAGTTGTTATTCCAACCAATGAGATTAACAATTGAGTTGAACACGAAGTCGAAGCTTAAGGCTTCCGCCTTCGATTCCTATATACTGTTCGTAATTCGTATGAGCACTCTGAGCACTGTGAGCACTTCGAGGGTGCTCCGGTGCTCATAGTGCTCACTTCCTGATTGGTCCTTGTTCCAACTATCGTTCGCAGGGCGGGGCTTCGGTAAACCTTCCTTGTTTGCCCTGACCCGTAACACCCTGCTGCAACAGGAGATTGCAGCTATTGATGAGAATGAGAGGCCAAGTGACGCTATGAAAAAGAGCGTGCTTATACGGAGCCTTCCATTAGAATACCAGTCTACGATCTTTGTATTGAAGGCAGCCGGCCTCTCAAAGATCACATTTGACGATATGGTACAGCGCCTTAAAGAGACGGAAGTTGGCCTGAAAGGACAGGAGTTACCTCAAGATGAGAACTTAGTTAGGGTGGCCAGACACCGCCGTAAGAGCTTTGAAAAGACACGGCAAGGTCAAAAGGATAAGAAGGATATGGAGTGCTTCTATTGTCACAAGAGAGGACACATCAGAAAGGACTGTTGGGTCCTAAATGGAAAGCCGGTAAAACAACAGCTACCGTCGCCGCCGTCGAGGGCGACAACTGAGCACGTAGCTGCGGCATGGGGAGTGCGGTACCAAGCAGCTTTCACATACCAAAAGGCCGTAGGCCAGCCAAAGCGTCAGGAATAGGTACTGGATTCCGGATGTACACGCCATATGACATACGACCGCAGTCACTTTATCGATTTCAGAAAGGAGTGTAGTACCGTGACACTAGCTAACGGAAAGACACTGCGTATAAAAGGCAAAGGCACGATCAATGTGCCAATCCAAGGGAAGATGATACCTATCGCCGATGTTATCTACGTACCAGGCATCGGATTCAACTTGCTATCGATCGCCTAGCTAACAGCTCGAGGGATGATATGCGAGTTTGCCGGAGACATGGCTATCCTCAGTCGTGAAGGAAAGATTGTGGCAACATCAACCCGTAAAGATATAACGTATATACTGACAGCACGAGCTTCCGGAAGCGTGAGACGTAGTCTATCGCAGTCAGAGCTATAGCACCAAAGATTGGGTTATCTAGGAGAACGAAAGACGTAGCTTATTGAAAAAGCAGCTACAAACGGAGCAGTCGAAGGAGCTCCGCGAGGTTTGCAGCATGTTGCCGACTGCGAGATATGTCAAACAACAAAGAGCACGCAGGTGGTAAGCAGGGTACCCGCAGAAAAAACGATGGAGCCATTGAGCAGAGTTCACATCGACTTTTGGGGACCGTATTGCGTAGAAACGATTGGTAGCCGGCGATATATGTTGACAATTACGGACGACTTTATACGGAAGTTATAGATCCATCTAGTCAAAGACCGGACAGAAGTATATGCCGCATTTCGACAGTGGTAGGCAACCACCGAGCTCGAGATCGGACATTGTCTAAAATCAGTACGGATGGATAACGCACTAGAGCTTGTGAAGCTTGGTAAGGAACTTGAAAAGATTGGAGTTCGAATTGAGCGTACTGCCGCATACACGCCATCACAGAACGGCGTGGCGGAACGATTAAACCGTACGTTGATTAAAAAGGCACGGGCATTGCTCGTCGCCGCGGAGCTACCTAATAGCTTATAGGGTAAAGCAGTTCATACAGCGAACTACCTTCGAAACTTGATGCCACTTGAAAACGGTATAAGCCCTGTTGAAAGGCCTAGAAGGACCTATGCCAAAAGGTCTAGATGGCTTTGATAGGTCTAGAATGACCTAGAATTAAGTGATTGGAAAATCAGGATAGAAATCAGATTGCCCTAGGAGTTTAAGAAGGGAATATATAAGACTGGATAATTTCCTTTGTAGTCAAATAGAATCAAGCAGGCCTAGACATCTTGAATACTCCCTTTCCAACGAGCCCTGAGCAACTGTGGACCGGACGGAAACTAAAGATCGGTCATTTACGCGTATTTGGATGCGTAGCATATACGCACATCCCGTCTTAGAGGAGACAGAAGCTGCAAAGGACAGTATGGAAGGGAATCCTCGTCGGATATGCCTTAACGGAACGCCAGTATCGAGTGCTGGATCCAAGGACAATGGCAGTTAAGCTGTACAGCAGTGTCACATTCGATGAGAGTAAGAAAGGCGGACAGCTTATGCCGCAGGAGCGGCAACAGGTACAAGTACCGCCAATTAAGTCTACTTTTTCCGAAGATGAGGACGATATACTGTCGAATATCGATGTTAATCCTAGAGGAACATCGGCAAATGTTGAGGAAAACGAAAGACAGTGTCACAGGTAGCAGGCAGGCAGGCAAGTAAGAGTGGATATAGCTGCAGACAAGGTCTTTCTCAGAGTTAACAGAACTATACCAAGTATCCTATAGACAGGAGGTGGCTCAAGGAGCCACAAAAGGATCAGAATTTGCACAGAAGAAATAATAATAATAATAAAGTCTTGCATTGCTGGTCTATTCCTATCTAGGATAAGCAGCTATCACTAGATTTTGTTATCAGAAGGTAAAAGCCTAAGCACAAAACCCTTCTCATCTCTTGTTTATCTTGGGTGCCAATCCAACTTTTGTATTTGTCTTCCTGTTGGACATTGAAAGGAGCTCTAGGGCTCCTAGCCTCTCACCACGTCCCTTCCATCTGTTTCCCTCCCCTCTCTCTCCTGTTCCTCATCCTTTGCAAGGGAGAATTGGTCTAGGACTGCTTCTTGGATCATCCACCTTGCTGCTGCTGTAAGGCCCCTCTTAGTGTTTGCTAGGTCTTTCCAGTTTGATGTCCCTACCTCTCTGAACAGTCTTTCCCTTACTTGCTGTCTCGTAGGGCAGAAGATTAGGATATGTTTCACTATTTGTGTTCTATATCTATAGGTGCATTCAGGTCTGGCTCCTAGAACTCTTCTTTTAGTTAGGTAAGCTCCTAAGCCAATGTGTTCAGTCCTGATTAAGGTAGCTATTGTGCTTTGTTGATACAGGATACCTCAACCAGGTATCTCGCAGCGTGTACAGGTCCCCGACTAAACAGTCAGTACGAGGTAGAACTGATTACTGCTTTCTGTGAGTCGCATCCGCTGCGAAAGAGTAATCAGTGCGCCAAGCCACCGAGACCGGCGCACGTGATCCCCTTTTGGGGACTATCCACGAGGGTCCTACAACACCTCCTGTAACAGCTATCTAAGCTGATCACAGTGTATATACAAATCAAGACCGATCACTGATAGTCGCACTGTAGGTAGATGATCTGGTTATTATTGCACCAACTGTCGCTGAGATGCAGTCACTGAAGAAGGTTCTGTTAGGAAACTTTGAGATAGAAGACCTAGGGGAAGTGAAATACCTTCTCAAAATGCAGATAACTCGTAACGGAGTACGACGATCAATATCTATTGATCAGAAGCATTATGTTGAAGAACTGGTTTACGAGCATCGTATTGGAAAGACAGCAGATGTACCTGCTTCCGGTTATGAGAACTTGACAAAGGCCGAGCTTGATGAGCCCCTTACAAACGAGATTGTATATCAGACGCTGATTGGCAAACTGAACTGGCTTATACGAGCAACACGACCGGATATTGCTTTTGTGACTCAGAAGCTGAGCCAACACGCACATATGCCTACCGAGATTGATTGATTGATTATTCCATTTAACGTCCTATAGAAGTCTATGATTATGAAAGACGGCTCATTCTAGAGCAGTTTGTTTATATTTTTCCCACTTTATAACGCCAAATATAGATAAGGAAATTGTGGGGCTTAAGAGCCTTGGGGGCGCGGAGCGCAATCAATCTGTATCCTCCTCTTCTTCCCTAGGTAACCTACTGAGGTGCCAACCCATAGCAGCTATCCTAGTTGCGTCTATAAAGTGACGCGTAAGCTTTCCGCCTTCACTAGTGTGTAGTAGTAGGGGAAGTTGATTGATTGATTGATTGATTGATTATTCCATTTAACGTCCTATAGAAGTCTATGACTATGAAAGACGGCTCATTTTAGAGCAGTTTGTTTATAATTTTCCCACTTTAGAACTCTGAATGTAGATAAGGAAATTGTGGGGCTTAAGAGCCCAGTCAAAAGATCAACCTACAGTACATTCAGACGGAAAAGATGCTTGCTGATATGCTCACAAAGCCTTTGAAGAAGGTGAGGTATATAAAGAACGTGGATGAGGTCGGATTGAGAGTGCCATGAGAGCCAGGGGGAGCATTGAAGGTAATATGGCATATATCGGAAGTAGGGGGAGTGTTGTGAGGTGACTTCCTCATATGCTACAACGCCGCTGCTGTTTGAGCAACGTGGTTGCTGTTTGAACAACGCACCTACCAAGCTCATGAGAGGTGATTACGTGACAGTGTGTATATATCAGTTTCCCCTTTTCATATCTGACAAGAACAAGCATGAGGTGTCCGACCAAACGTACCACTGCCCTCACAACAAAGAAGCCTCTTACTACTAATTGTCTTAGATCTAATATTCCTCTCAAAGTGCTGAATCTACTGGAGTCCAAGCTGGTTTGTAGTCCAGCCATTTAAGCTAACTGCAATAACCCAGGTTGAGGGGAGGCCTTAGAACTAGGCCTGATTAAACTCCTTTCCTTTTAGAATTAAGAATAGTGGAGTTAAAGAGCCATCTACATATGCTCCTTAGATCAATGTAATCCATTCAGTATTAGTAGGCTTAATCTGCTTCGGCTTGCCTAGCCTGTCTATAGCTGTAACTACTTTAGAGGCTGAGATCTCTCCCATTTGAAACCCAGTCTCATCAAAGTTGTATATATCTTCAGACAGGATGCTATACTTGTTGACAGTGTTCCTAGCTAGCTCAAACCAAGCCTTAATGATCTCCGGATCCTTACAGAGCCTTCTTTGGCATTCATATATCCTTCTATACTTTATAGTTAAGGCTGTTGTTTGCCCAGTTAACTCCAACACAAGCTCCTCCTCTTGCTCTACAGATTGTATCTGCTATCTCCCTTACAAGACTGATTGTTGGTAATAATCCTTGGGAATCCAGCTTTAATATATCTCTGACTAGCACCTCCTCTTCAGCCTGGGTAAGATTCTTGTTGTGTGGTATAAAATCTTTCTCTTGAAGGAACTCCATCAAGTCTTCTTATTAGGGTGGTGTTAGAGATGTTGTAGGCCTTTGCAGCTGCTGAAATGGAGGTAAATTGCTGGGATTTGACAGCTGATAATGCTAGCAGGATACTGCCTTCTTTTGGGCTAATTTGGACTCGATTTGGTGTTGCCATTGCGTACTAAAGATAACGGTAGGAAAAGTAGTGGAGAAGCGGACCGCGCCCTTGTGGGCCGCGTTAACGTAATTCATGGCTTACCGAGCCACCTCGTTAAGCGAGCCACAAAGTGCTTACTTCTTTGCTTCTACCACGTGTTACACTTACAATGGACGTTGTTGAGAGTTTGCAGTTCAGAACGACAATGGAAGGATGCCTGAGGCATGCACTTGATGTCTTGGCAAGACAACTTTGTTCTATCCTTTCTAGTTAGCTTTCCATTCTAATCAATCAATCAATTACAGTTGGTTCTTATAACACACTTATATCTTACTGGTGTCGTGGAGGTCGGACGGCCTGAGTGTCCTTCGTTCTGGTGAGAGCGCTCCTAAAAGGGGAGGAGTGTCACAGGCAAGGCCTGAGCCAACTGGATTCAGCTCATCAGCTTATGAATCAGGGCTGAAACCTAAGTGTGGGGTCATGACTCAGGGAGGAGTACTGTTTCTTCTGTTCAAATTCTGATCCTTTTGTAGCTCCTTGAGCCACCTCCTGTCAGTTGAGATACTCAGTATACTTCAGTTAGCTCTTGGAAAGACATTGCCTGCAGCTATATCCACTCCTGCTTACCTGCCTGCATGCTACCCGTGACAGGGGAAGAGTGACTGGACATAACGGAGTTTGCATGCTTAGTGGGTGGCTAGGGCTGTCTGGATCTCATCAGTAAGGGTGAATATGTTCTTTTGTATAGCTATGTTCTCTGTCTGCTTGTTTGGCTTTGTTGTGTAGTTTAGGCCCTTTGTTGGGGAGGTGAAGGTCCCTATGAGAGCCCTTGAGATGGAGGGTGGCAGCCTCCATCTGTGTATTAAGGACACCTAATATATAGGGATGAGATATCTACAATTAAAATAAGTGGACCGAATGGTGGAATAGTTCGAGGGGTTCCAGTGTATAATCTTTAAATAAAATATACATGTAGAAAAGCTCTGTAACTTCAAAGCGCATCAAAAATCAACCCAACCTGGTATTTTTAATTGAGATGCAGGCTCGGAGGATTAAACAGCTGGTGTTGGAAGACTGTACGCGCAGCGAGGCAGGCTTCTCATCTGCTCTGACTGGTAGGTTACAAACTTTGACGGCATTGGCACGACTATGCCTAAATTGTGATATGGCGTGCCAGTGGGAAGATGTATTTGTACAACAGAGTGTGAAGAAACACGGAGGGTTTGTCGTTTGAGATATACCCCGACTGCCATTCAATCCGATGGAGAATACCTTAGATCTTCACAGATATACATATCTCTGTGTCTCGCCTCCGATCATTGGAAGCAAAGCTTCCAAAATCGTGAAGTGGTGAAGAAGGTTTTTGGTATTGGCACCGGACCTGGCACTATGACTTTGCTTTGAGTCGCAAGGCTCTGCCATGCTGACAAAACCTTGGTGGAAACAGGCATTTTGTCATACTGAGAATTTTTACACTTTACGAGTAACCGACAGAGTGATAGATTGCGGATTGGAATAAGCTCAATGCACCAGAGGAAAACACAATATACAGAATCATGATATTCAATATCAAAAGCATCTCATTACTGCGCTTCGTCGTGCAAATTACTTAATGCAAGCCTGCTTTTCCAACCAGTAGCGCTCCATTGAATGCCTGATAAATTTAAAAAAGCCGCTACTGCATAAATCATAAGTACAATCAATCTTGAAGTTATACCCACCCCGCTTATGCTCGATTGATGTATGCCTTTATGTTCCAATCCACCACTTTGAATATGCGCTTCGCTCCATACTATCGCCTATAGAGCAAGTCCGAAGAGCGCGAGCCAAGTACTTGCAAGAATACCTGTTCCATATGTCTTCCCTACAATCATTGCCATAGCTGCACTCGATGATGTTGAAGAAGCTGAAGAGCTGGAAGAGGTTGCAGACGAGCTAGAGCCGATCGTAGCAGAGGCAGATGTCGCCGCGGTGGTGCTCAGGGTGGATGCCGCCGAAGAGCTGGACGATTCAGCGGAGCTGGCGTTGAGCGTTCCGCAAGTGACTGAAAGGCAAGCAGTTTGACCGACAAGGTCCTTGGGGTGAGCAGCAACGCAATCACCTTTCCACTGCTCGCAAATGAAGAAAGGCAATGTCTGCTGGTAGGCAGATATATTTGGATGCGCGCCGTTCGTACATGTGCAAGTGTAATTCAGGGAATTCTGCGAGAGGCAGCATTAGTATCATCTGCATTCGCTTAGGACGGCCAATTATGCTATATCGCTTACCGCGTCACACGTGTTCGGCGAAGCCTGACCACCACATATCATTGGACAAGAGTTCGTTTGTGCTCGGCACCACGCCAGGCGGGTATCATAAGGAACGCTGTTCGGCACGACGGAAAGCGGGCCAGAGGTGGAGTAGTTCTGCGCGCTCGCAAGGCCGGTGAGGGCTGCAGCAGCGATGAGAAGGCGGGAATAGAACATGTTGTTGCTTGCCGAGGGCGTTGGATCGACCGATCGTGAGATTGTTCTGTCAAACGCCGCGACGCGTCAGCAACCACTTCATGTCGGGAGCGTGAAGACCTTAAGCCAATGGATCATACCTTGCCAAAGCACGCGAAGTTTGTTAGCAATGGGAACCCTTCGGGTGTTTGGGGCTTCGAATGGCCTTGATGGAGTGAGTCGCGGAGGATGGGAGCGAGCGAAGATTGGAAACGGCAGGAAGAGATGGGTTTCTTAAATGGAAGAGGCGGCTTCTGGCTTCACGATACCTGGCCCGAGCTTTATGCTGCGGCAACCATGCGTTAGCGCTAAGGCCACTATCTCGCTAGACACAGCAAGGTCGCAGATAGACAATCGCAGGAGCGTATTTCGCATGACGACGACCTTGACGCGGTTTGATATGGCATGTTGAACGAAAGAGCGGATAAGAACTTTGACGGAAGAAAAGTCTGATATCGAGCATGATTGCGGGACTTGTGCTTGGCCTGCAAGTACCTCTTTGCCATCCCTCCCCCCTTCCCCCCCTCGCCCATACAGACCAAGATCAGTGGCAATCATATCTGCTCATTTCACTAGAGCTAGGCTAGGCAATGAACTCCGTGGTTGGCCAACTGCTATAGCCTATGCGGCTCTGCTCGATGCAGCTGCAGGCAAGGATGTCCTGCATGTATGGCCAATGGTTCTCCCCCACTTCAATCCACATCTGAGATATTTGTGTATATTCCAGCGAGGCTAGCTCCATGTATAGCCAATGCGATTCCTCTTGGCTCGCCGTGCGACGTGGCCATTTTACGTGTTCATGGGTGGCGTCAGTAACCGCCACCAGCAGACGTCCCGGCCGAAATCCCGCGGCACCTGCGACCCGGAAGGACCAAAGTCGAGACATGACTGGGGGGGGGGGGGGTTGTCACCGCGTCCTGGCTAAAGTGCGTGGCATTATCCGATGAACTAGAGTCTATCGGGAGCGGGCGTCCATGGGCATCACAAGAATGAACACCGACTCTTGTTTTCATCGATCAAGTCGTTGCACGCCTTGAGTTGGCAAGAAACAGCAAATTAGATGTATATAGACACCATAAATTTGATCAGATATCTGCGCGCTAGCCGAGGCCTTGGAGCCAGCCAATCAATGAGCCCGGAGTCTGACCGCGTTCAGTAATGCCCGCCTGTTCCGCAATCACTTCAGACCAAAGCATGAGCGAGTGTACAGAATGTATTCAATTAGCATCTCGGGGCTCAAAGGCTGAAAGCACGCCTGGATGGGCATGCTAGACTGGCGAACCTATGACAGATGAGAACCAAAGCACGCGATTTCACAGGGTATCTTAAGCACGTCGACACGGTTGTTCCGCTCCGCCGAACGAGCAGCTCAGAGTCACCTTGGTGTGCACCGTCGCTTTCTGAGTGACTGTCTGGCGCTGATTCTTGGCGGGCATATCTGCGGGCCATGACGCGGGAGTGTGTGCTTGCAACATCCCAGCTCAATCAGTGGGTTTTGGATTGGGATGGCAATCGAGATCGAGTAATACAGGCCATAAAGACTGCCAGAGCAGCTCATGCGGCAATCATACTTACGCCAGAGCTGTGCATCCCTGGATATGGCCTTCTGGACCACTGGCTAGAGAACGATGTTTATGTTCATTCATGGGACGTGGTAGCAGAGATCATTTCACATCTTGACTGTCAAGAGATCATCATCGACCTCGGTGTGCCTGTGCAACACCGCGGATGCAGCTACAATGCTCGAGTCCTGGCTTTGAACGGCGAGATCTTGGCCATCCGGCCGAAACTCGATCTGTGCAATGATGGCAATTTCCGTGAGATGAGATACTTCACACCATGGCCACGTGGGCGAGTGGAGGACTTTAGGCTGCCGGAAGTCATTCAGAGACTACCTAAAGGCCAAAAGCTCTGTCGTATTGGTGAAGTAGCTTTCGATGCGTTGGATGGCTCTTTTGCTTCAGAAACCTGCGAGGAGCTTTGGACACCAAATTCACCTCACTCATTGTACAGTCTGGCTGGGATCGAGATTATTCTGAACTCTAGCGGTAGCCATCACGAATTACGGAAACTGGATACGCGTATCGACCTGATGCTGGAAGCTACGGCGAAAACTGGTGGTGTCTATATGTACGCCAACCAACGAGGCTGTGACGGTGATCGTCTCTACTATGACGGCTGTGCTCTCATCATGAGTAACGGGCAAGTCCTTGCTCAAGGCTCTCAGTTTTCGCTGAAGGATGTCGAGGTGAAGACTGCGAGAGTTGATCTCGACGAAATATGGCCATGGCGAACGTCCAGAAGTAGAGGAATACAAGCTCAAGACCCTGCAGTGCACAAAATCGAGCGCATTGCAGTTGATTACTCCCTTTGTAGGAGAATTGGCTCAACGACTCCGCTAACTCGGGCTCAAGCACCAAGGTACCACGTGCCAGAAGAGGAAATTGCTCTCGGCCCGGCCTGCTGGTTATGGGACTACCTGAGGAGGTCTAGGGCAGCGGGGTTTCTCATACCTCTTAGCGGTGGCATCGACAGTTGTGCCACAGCTACAATCGTTTACAGTATGTGTCGCCTCGTCGTCAAAGAAATCAAAGAGGGCAATGAAGTCGTCATCGCCGATGCACAACGTCTTTGCGGCGTCAGTGATCCTTCCAGCCTTACCGCGGAACAATTCTGCAATCGGATTTTTTGTACGGTCTTCATGGGTATGAAGAAACAATCTTCCAGAGAGACTCGGAGTCGGGCAAGAGAATTGTCCGCAGCAATTGGCGCCCATCATATTGATACCAACATCGATGACATGGTACAGTCTCTACACGGCGTCGTCAGTAACATTTTAGGCTTTGAGCCGAAGTTCAAGGTCGAGGGTGGTTCTCAAACGGAGAATCTGGCCCTACAGAACTTCCAAGCACGTTCCCGCATGGTCCTCGCATATGCACTTGGACAACTCATTCCAAAGTCTCGCGGATTTGAGGGGGGCCTGTTGATTCTCGGCTCTGCGAATGTCGATGAATGCTTGCGGGGCTATTTGACAAAGTATGATTGCTCTTCCGCAGACATCAACCCGATCGGGGGCATCTCCAAGACAGACTTGAAGCGCTTCATCAAATGGGCAGAGAAGAATTTCCATCTTCCCATTCTGCAAGAATTCCTGGACGCCATACCGACCGCCGAGCTTGAGCCGATCACCGAATCATATGTCCAGAGTGACGAGGCAGATATGGGCTTCACGTATGACGAGCTCTCGGTGTTCGGCCGCCTCCGCAAGCAATATAAGCTGGGTCCGGTCAGCACTTTCGAGCGGCTTGTTAAGGATTGGAGCGACCATATGAGGCCACGTGATATCTACACCAAAGTTCGGAACTTTTTTTACTATTATTCCATCAACAGACACAAGATGACGACGATGACTCCGGGCCTATACCTCGAGTCATATACACCAGACGATAACCGATATGATCTTCGACCGTTCCTGTATCCACGATTTAATTTTGAGCATCGAAAGATGGAAAATATGCTTAAGAAAATGGAGGAGGGTGAAGCTGGATTGAATGGCACCTAAAGATCTAAAGTATACAATTCATCGTCTGCACTCATATATGCTGGCAAGGCTCTGTTTTGCGATAAAATGCAGAGTGAGAAGAATATCTTGCATGCCAATTGAACATATGTTAGTATCTAGATAGGTAAATTGAAAAATAAAGTAAAAAAGGATTGCAATTAGTACAGAGATCGGAACCGGAAAGTCACGATTCGCGTGTAATTATATTGCTCCACCTTGCTCGAAATTCTGAACTACAATGGATTTACCGTTTTTCTGTCTTCTGCTATCCCTACTAGTGTTGCATGTCCGCGTCTTCAAAGTGAAATCGAGTTAAAGTCTAGCATTTGACGCACAGGAGCAAGTGCAATTGCAATTATTTATGTCGTTTTCAATGCAGAATGTCTTCTTTCAAAATCTCCGGAGAAGTTGTTGGGTGTTGTAACGGTGTCGAAACGGCTCTGAAGCTAATATCATATCCTACTCGCATCCGCACTTTCGTACCGGGGGCCGGGGTGGGGGGTGGGTGGAGGTGGGATTAAGAATTCTCTTTTATCCCCTGGGTGACTAAAGTAGGGCTATAGCATCCAACAACGACGAACAAAGAGTTGTAATTCATCTCGATATCTCTCACCTGCCGTTTTTCGGAATTACTAGGGCATGCTGATACGAGTGTCCATCCGCACAATGCTTTCTCTAATGTGGGATTTTCGATGGCCTCTTCGACTTCAATCTTCTTCTTCACCTCGACTCCACCGCAATATCCTTAAACAAAATACTTTGGACGCATTTCTAAAGCAGTGAAGACGAAGGTTTTGGGTTGATATAATCACCGCACGACAATTTCTTGCATCGAGCTCACGCCACAGAGTGTACTGTCGACATGTCAGGCTGAATCGGATGCCGCCAAATTATCATGAGTAACCTCAATCGTAGGCATGGGCTTCTCATCAGATGATGGCCTAGCAAATTGTTGAAGAAACTTCGGGGAATAGATACGTCAAATCCATTTGTGCTACGATCTTAGTGTACACAGCTCAATGTCCTCCCGTCAAAATTAAATGACCCGACCCGCTATGGCTTGCTATTTTGTTTGCTATTGGGAATACCGGAGCAGCAACACGGCAAGTAGGAGTTGCATACCAACTTGTACGATCCCATCGCTAAATCTATCCAGTCACACACATCCCTCTTCCCTTGGCACTGTCACCGTAACTCCTACTATATCAAAAGCAAAAGTTGTTTCACACCGTTAAGGTTTCAGTTAGGAAATTGAACAGGCCATTGTATTCCGGAAAACCGTAGAGCCACGTTGGCCGTTACAAATTAAGACGGCATCGACATTCATCCTCAGTTGTGGCAATACACAATATTCAGGACACTGCCCATCATGAAATGTAGGTTTTAGTCCAATGGCGGTCAGAAAATATGTATACATGGCAACCGTTATTTTGAATGTCAACAGCGGACAGGTCGGCCTTAATCCTGTGAAAGAATGACAAAATGCTGTTCCCAGATCCAGCCTAGCGTCTTCGCCTCGTCATCCTGATTTCGCGCCAACCACAACTCTCCTTTTTGGGCAATAACGTCAAAAACCTCGCCCTGGACATAAGTAAGGTATGGATAGCCGGCCTCTTTGCGAGTCTTATCGATGCTGAACTCAAAAAGACTCGCGCAGACAAACATGACCGGGAGATCGCTAGGACCCGAATTTGGGGAAGACGGCCTGGTGGACTCGTCGGGAGGGAGTGCTGAGACAAATGGATTTGAAGAACGCCCCTCTGTTTGATCCAGGCGAGGAGTGTAATAATTCGTCTGCTGAGAAGAAGGCCGGGGGCTATTAACACAGTCTGTACTCTGGCGAAAAGTGTTAGTCTGATTGGATGGCGGATTTGCAGTACCAGGCCGACTCGTTGTAAATGAGGATGTTGGGGTGTTGGCAGCAGACCATGGCTGATTGGTAGATACTCCAGACCCTGGATTCTGCGTGGTCGTTGCACCCCGTGTCGACAGCGAAGAGTTTGATCGAAACCGTCCATCTGACGCATATCCTTGCCCATCAAGCTGCCCGTAGCCATTGCTATACCGTTTAACAAGCGTCGTCATGGGCGAACTGTCACTTCCAGCTGATGATGTTCGTTTAGAGCCGTCGAGAGTCGAAGGCCGTTTGATAGATGAAGATGAAAATTCAGCGTTGTCAACAAGTGTTGTGGTTGGCGAGAGGAAATTGGATGAATCTGCAAGGAAAGCACCGTTACAGATACCAAGCTCGACAAGACGTCCTTTGACGAGTTCATGGTCACCCCGGAAAGCCGGCTCAATCTGCTGAATGCTTGATGGAATGTCTGCAGCTTCGAGAATTGGCCCAAGCTTCCTCTCCCACATATTGAACCAGTTTTGCTGGATATCAAGAAAGCAGTTCAGGCAAGCTTGAACAAGCCGGGCAGTGAGATTATATAGTTTGGGCAATTCAATCTTGAGTTGCTCGTTGAGCGCTTCGTACATCTCGGATGCCTCAAGCGTCTTTTTGTCAGGCTTCTCGCCTCTCTTCTCAATTGACTTGCACTTCGCATAGTCAATGATTCGTTTCTTCCTTTTAGCCATCGCATTTTGAGGACCATCGTGTAATTTGATGCAGGTGATCATAGGTTGAATCACGCGCTTCTGCACAGCGGCCTTGTGGTCGGGGAATGCTACATGGTAAATTTCGCGGATGACTTGTGCAAACTTCCTCCACTTCGCTTCGATCTCGGGCATTGTGCTTGGAAGAACATCTGTGAAGAGCTCTAACGCAGCGGCGGTACTGCTAATCTGATCCATCGTTTTGTCGATCCGGTGTATGTAGTCTTGAACATCCCGCATGCATATCTGTAGCCTGATGAAATGGCCACCAAATTTGTGAGATAATTCATCAAAATGGGGATCTTGGAACGCTTCAGCGATCCCAACACGCTCTTTGAGCTTTTCTGTGCGGCGGCCAAATGCCTTGGCAAGACCGCTGCGAACATCAGTATCTTTTCCCTTCCGGTTGATGATCTGATCTACAATATCGGCACGTTTCTTCGCTTCGTTGATTCTGGTAAGCATTGCTATTGAGTCCTTAGCCGCAGCCTTGATCGAATCGTAGTCAGGATGGTTCGGAGGTGTGGTATCGATAAGCTGATGAAGAAGCATCGGATATTTCGAAACTCGTTGCGTCGGCTTTACTAGCAACGAATCAAGGTCCCAGGCCGAAGTAATGTCGCTAGCATTATTGTGACATTCGTCAAGCCAACACTTGACGGTCGATGTGTTCTTTAGAGCCTGTAATCGCTGATTTGCGGCGTCATGATTCTTTAGGTACGTTCCATATACTTGGTCCATTCGCTGGAGATTTTGTAAGAAGCATTTTCCGATGGTAGTCGAACGGTCTTTCTCATCATCGACATTTTCTGTGCTCATCATCGATGCCTGACCTGTCGCGTCGCTCTGCATGGTAGAATAGCTTCCGCGTTTACCTGCCCACCGGATTTGTTTGGGCGGTATGTACACGGCAGCCACTGCCTTTCGCATCTCATCATAGAAGTGGAGCGAAAAGCGCTCTATCTCGTCGCAATTGCCGAAAAGCGTTTTCTTGTCTTCCTGGCTGATGAGATCAGCAGCAGTAGCTTTGTAAATATCTTCGATGATTTTCAAATCCTGATGGTAAGTGTGTTCGGTATCAAGTAGTTCTTTGATAATATGCCTGCGTTTCATCAACCGCTTTTGCTCGGGCCCCGGCGAGGCAGTCTTGACCAGGTGCACATTGCTGTCGCCACCTGTGTCGATAGAGTTGTGCCGAGTAGAGCCAGCAAATGAGCACACTGATTGGCCTCCGGGTAACGAAGGGGGTCCTGGAGGACGTTGGCTTTCTGTAGATGGCCGTGACGAGGTCGGCGGACCCCATAGGTTCTTCCTCACCCGCGGTGACATTTCACTCGAGCCACGTTCGGAATGAGACGTCGGCTTCTGAAAAGATTCAGTCACAGCGTAGGGCAACCGAGCCGTCATTGATGGAGAAGGTGGTGGCGGAGGCGCGTGACTTGGGTGTGGTGGCGCTGTTGCTGACGGTGTTTTCGCATCATTCACTGGCGTATGTTCGGTTGTTTCACCGGAGGTCTGTATATCCGCCAAGCTAACATCGCCACCAGTGGAGATTCGAAGCCCTTCAGCAAAATTAGGGGCAAGAGTCGCACAGTTTGGACCTGTACTTAACCGTGGAGTGTACCCATCATCCTTAGGAGGGGGAGTTGGCCGGTCAACTGTGTCTTCTGCACCGAGTAGGGACACACCATATCGCTGCTGCCTCTGTTGCCGCTCCCATTCTTCGTCCGCTTTCCTAATCTTCGCTTCAAAATCCTCATCTTCTTCTTCGGAGAATCGCTCGCTATCATGGCCATTACGAAAGACGACAGCTGTGCCGACTGCCATATCCGCGTCTGACGGGGTGTCAGGGGTGACAATTGGCATTTCATACTGCACAGTGGGATAGGTATTTGCCCTCTGATCACTCTGATCTTCCGGCAAATGCCGAATGTTGCGCATGCTGTCGAGCAGGTTTTGCACCATCAATGCGTTGGATCCCCCATTTGCGGAAACTCGTTGCAAATCTACACTGTGCTTCTCTAGGTACCCTAGCATTTCGGGTACGATCATTCCGGTTTTTTGATATTCATCGAGAGCTTGAGCCATGTTATCGTTTCCTTTAGAGTCATTCGATTTGGCAGATGGAATGTCATTAATTTGGGGGAGGACAGATCTGAGAGTGTCATCCTTCGGCATCTCCTTCCTTGGAGTTTCCTGTAAGCCGTCCTCGACCCTCTCTTTCTCGCGGACTGGAGGATTGGTATATCCGTTGGCAGGGAACGGGTTCTGGTTATATTGCTGAACTTGTTGCAGAGGATCAGATTCCATGTGTACTTGATTTTGCACACGGCTGAAATCATGCTCCACAATTTCAGCCCACGGATCTGTTAGTTGGGCTGACGGGTGGTCTTCATCCAGCATGATGCGAATCGAACCTTGATCGCCACCATGATTATGGACAAGGCCCCACCTGTCCTCGATATCGCTTGGACTGGTTTCCGCAGATGGACTGTCTTCGGCAAATTCGGTTCCTTCCTTGCTCGCAGATGATTCACTTCTCCTTCGCATGCTCATGGCATTTCCAAGCACGCCAGAATGTGGCATGTCTCGATGCTCCCCACTCACGGTCACCTCAGGTAGTGAAGGCGTGACAACTCCAGCAGATTGGGGATTGTAAGTCGCCGAAGAAAGCAACACTGGGGTCTCTACATTGAATTCGCCGTGTTGTAGCCCTGGGACGTGAACCTGTTCTCCTATTGCATGCTTAGGTTCATCACCGCCTCGTCCGAGCACGGGACTTTCGTCCACTTCGAATTCGGTTCCGGCTGTCATTGGTTCCAGTTCCGTTCGTTCGATTCCATCAACAGCACTGGTATTCAAACTTATACCTCTTGCCCGCGTGGTAGATTTTGCATTAACTTCAGTCTCATTCGAGCTCCCTCTCTCTATGGACTCTGCTCCTGCTCTGATCTGTTCACCTACTTCCAGCGAGCCCTTTCTAGACTGACTCCTCGTATTATCTCTTGATTTATTCTCCTCGAGATTCTGCGAAATCGCTTTCTGTATCCTTGCCCTTCGTTCCGCAAAGTCAATCTTGCCAAGCTCTGGTATTTTCCTCGTCCGCTCTTTGTGGGGTTCATAAGGCTTACCCAACCACTGCTCGCTGGGTCGTCTGAGGTCTTTATTCGTAGGGTTATGGAGACGTTCTGCAACCCCAGCGGCTCGTGCTCTGCTCGCTGAGGTTGTTGCTGAGCTTACGGGCTGCCTAGGCCGCGAAGAGCGCAGAGGAGGTGAGGTTTTTGGCAATGGAGCAACTATCTTGGCAGACAAGGTCTGATTTTGTGTAGATATAGGAGGTGGGTGATATCGACTCCGTGGAATTGAACTTGGCGTTACGTTCTCTCTGCTTGGGACCTGCTTTCGGGTTGGTGATTTTGATAGTCGTCTTCGACCAGCCGGATTGGACATGGC
The DNA here is from genome assembly GCA_003545705.1 of Acidomyces sp. 'richmondensis'. NCBI lineage: Eukaryota > Fungi > Ascomycota > Dothideomycetes > Mycosphaerellales > Teratosphaeriaceae > Acidomyces > Acidomyces sp. 'richmondensis'. The sequence continues at coordinate 629,452 of QVLQ01000009.1, read as the reverse complement.
TGAGGCAGATCTCGAGTACGGGTCTGATGCGCTGGCAGAGTCTTGTGATTGGCGTCGGCTGCTGACAGGTATGCGTGAAGTGGGGGAGTCTTTGCGCAAGGTGCTGCGAGTGACTGAATTTGGCGGTGTAGGATACAACGCAGGAATATTATGCGGGTGAAGATTCGGCATGCTGGGCGCAAGCTGTGGTTGAAGTGCATCCATTTCACTTCGGCTGCGCTTGTGAAGGAGCTTTTGCTTCGGTGGAGACAAATTAGGCTGTGAGATATCTTGGTGAGACTGACTCCGGCCGTGACCCAATGCCGCGCCGCCATCACTCTGTCTTCGTGAAGTGGGCTGGAAATTCTGAATTTGACCGCAGTTGGCTAGATCAAAGTTACCGTGCCAGCCTTCGGCAGTTAGTTCACCAAAGAGCGGTCTAGTGCTCGCGTATGGCCCTGCCTTCACCAGTGGCTGAGGATGTCGCGAGCCCTGAGCAAGCTGCGGCTGACTTTTTGTGCTCGTCTTGGTTCCATTCGACGAGAACGAATCGGTTGATGTTTCGAAGGATGATTGGGGCGACTTTTGGGGCGACTTGGGCTGTCCTGGCCGTCGCTTCTGCAATTTTGTCATGGCGCTTTCACCTCTGGAACCTGGTGAGCCCACTGGCGACCGCGATGGCGCGGCTTTATTCGTTGGCCCCCTGATCCTGTCCACACTCATCTTTCCCGAGGTTTGGGGCGGCCTTCCCCCTCCCGCCGCACCCTGATTGATCTTGTTCGCAATATCCTTGACGTTGCCCGGCGCTCGAGACGGCAGCAGCACCGGGTGGGAGCGCACGCTGTTCAACCCATGCTGAGGAGGATTGCTTGCGGACCTAGGCTGCGAGCGCGATTCTGGGCCTGCACTGGCGCCGTTTGCCTGAATTCGCGGCAGCGGGCCTGGCGCTTCATTCAATGGTGACGTGCCGTAGTTGTAGAAGTCGTGCGGGTCGAGAGGCCCATCGAGGTTGGCAGAAAGCACTACCGGCGGAGAGTCCTGGCGCTCCATGGCTGGCCGTGTGCGGCAATGTGGGCAATGGTCATTGCATGGGTATGGCGAGGGAGCTGTCGGCGTGCTTCGCGGGAGGGTCGTGTTCGTGATGACGTGCCAACTCTGGCGGCTTTCGACCCTTCACAAGATGGTGGGTTATAGAAGAAGGGGTGTAGGTGGTACGGTGGCAGATATGCAGACCCGGAGAATATGACGGGGATTGTTGAGGTGTCGTGGGGGCAGTGACAGACGGTTTGTGAGGCTGATCCTGGGAGCTGTAGTCACCGTGCTTGATCTGCGTTGGTCGGGATGGACAGGGCGAAGGCAGCGGCTGCACGGACAACATCGATGCGTATACCCAACATGATTGGCCATCATCTACCACGGGTCGGGCCGATGCTAAGTTGGGCCAAAACCAGTATCGCAGTAGCGATCTATCTGTGAAAGCCAACGAGGACAGAATGAAGGAAAGTCAAGTTGAGAACTCATTAAAGCGTGTACCGGAAGCATATATTATCATTAACATGTTGATGCTGTTAAGCTGAAGCTGGGGTTATTCACTCAATGGTTCTAGCCTTCCGCTCTCGCCTCGCTTATAGCGTGCGTTTCAAGCCCTGCCGGGCAGGCTTTATCCTTGGATGAGACAATGCTGTACGACGCAATGTCGACCTAGATCACGGATTGGAGATGTTGCTGAAGCCAACAGCGCGATATTGACGTATTCGGGACTAAGCGTGCACTCGCATCCCGGCTTAACCTATATGCCGAGGTTCTCCGGTGTGATTTGGGACGAATTTTGAGGATGCTTGCAAAAGATGGGCCGCCATGTGCAAGCATTTTCAAGAAGCAAACCAATTAGCTGAACCATTAGAGCCCAATTAGGAACCGTTGTAGTCTCCCCGTCTAATCGGAACTAGAAAGGATATTTATATAACTCGAACATACAACACATGTAAGGCAAACACTTAAACTTCATCCAACCTATAGCCTCGCACAGATGGCTGATGCTTGCCGTCTCAGTATTGCCAACATCTCTCCGCCAATAACGAACTATGGGGCTAAGCGGTGCCTAAGAGTCAGCATGTTGAGCGGGTCACTGTCCAGATTTCGAGGTGATTAAGCATAAGCTACTAAAAAAAAAAAAATCACGGCTTAGGCCGTAGAGGCTCCGGTTTCAACCGCTGGTAACAAGGGTATGCCAGCACATTTGGTGAGTTGTCATGGCCCTGGGTTCCCTTCGAATCATGGATCTGTAGGGAAATAACGAAATTTGTTGTTTTTTTTCTTAGCGAAAACAAAAGGAACAAAACCAAAAAGAAAAGAAAAAAATATATAAAAAAAAAGAAAAGAAAAGAAAAGCATCCGTACATACCTTGGAGTACCTGATAATATAAACTTGTGACAGGCGCTATGTTTTGGCCTTTTGCGTGTACTCTCTAGCGTCTCCGTCGAAAGCTCTCTGGACAGCACTCTCTTCGGCATTTATTATAACTGTGATGATCATTACGCAATGCCACGTAGGTGCATATCTGACGTGACAGACCCTTGCTTAGGCATATAAGATATTTGCAAACGCGAGAGAATATATCATGAAAGACTTACCATGTCGGCACATAATGGCGACAGGCTCTTCCTGCGTCGTCAGATCTCCTTCACTTTGGCATTTTGAATACGTTATATAAGTTTCTAATTATATCTGTCGATCCAATACCCAAAAGCGTCAGCATTGGAGTTGAAGACCCTACGTGCATGATCCATCCTCACCACCTATGAGACCTCGCGTTAATGAAATAAAATAGCCCACTTCTTATATTGAAACGGCTCTACGCGTGCGGGTTTGATTGACTAGCAGATATTTTTTTTCATATGTCATGGACAAGTTACGGGTTGGCAGCATACCAAGCACCATAGGGCCAGAACGATAAATTCTCGTTCTAAGCGGAAGATGAGCCGTCGGTGGTTCAAAATACTGCCATTCCATTATGAACGGTGGTGGTAGGATTCTGGGCCTTGCATATTTCATCGACAATACAAAATATTTGTACCGCTTCCCTCCGGCACAAGGACGGAAAGTTTAGATGTATGTGCTTTATAGACACTTATACAATAAAGCGAGCAAAGATAAAGGTGTTAGAACATTTGTCCATCACAAATCTACGCCTCTGAATTCCGTGCTTGGCTGACTCAATACACTGGCAATGGAATGCCATCCAGGTCATAGTGCCAAGTATCAATACTAGCCTGATCATATACGCAATTCATCTTGCCACTTGCGTCCCAGAGCGGCCTCAGAGGCCACTGGCAGATTTGTGCATTCTCCCCAATATGCTTGCCCTGCAGGATTGTTGCGTTAAGTGTTTGGGGTTCAACGCCTTTCTCCACCCAGTCAATCATTACCTGTAGATTAGTCTGTGGGAAAGGGCCATTTGGCTGCAGGGCATTGATATCGCAGTGTCCAGCACCTGGAACAAGAAACAGCTTGTACCACGCGTTGAGTTTGGCATTCGATTCATTATACGAAAGGCCAGGATACATAATTTGTCGTACTGATTCGTGGTACCGCACGGATGAGTCCGTAGGAATAGAGAAATCCGATTCACCGTGATAATGTATGATTTTCCCGCCTGCTTGATGAAATGGCGTAAGATCTGGCCAAGTTGTCTCTAAAGTGCCGACATAAGTGTGCAGACTCTCAATGATCCACGCCTTTAAGGTGTCATAAGTGATCCCCTCTAGAGTTGGAAGAAGTGAAGCGTTTTGAAGCAAGAGAAATCTCTCGACCCACTCTGCGCCAAGACCGCTCTGGTCCAACTCCCATTGCTTGCTGGTAAAATTATATTGAGTCTGTGCATCGGTGAAAGTTGCACTAGGTTGGTATGAGAAGTAAACTTGGCGACCTTGGCTGTCTTTCAATCCATTCAGTATGAGTTGTGCAACCTTTACGCCTTGTGCCGAGATGGTACCATTTTGCTCCGGTGTTGCAGATGTTGGCACAAATCCTGTAGTGGCAGAAACAGCAGGACAATAGTAAGGAGTCCCAATCAGTGTCGAGATATTAAACTCCAATATGCAAAGATCCGTCCTTGCGACCACCCCATCTACTTTACCATCCAACGGATCGCATATTTTAATTGTTTTATTCACAATCTCACTTAATTCACAAGGAGGAGGATAATAATTATTCGTCTGCTCCACAATATTGGAGAATAGATGCTAGAGTGAATTACTACATCAGAGATGTTGTTTTCGTTTATTTCTTAGAATTGGCACTTGCCTGCACTTGCTGAAAAGCGTACCGGATAGCCGGCGCTCCGATGACCGCACCATCGATGTCAGTATAGCGTTGCACCTGACTCCATCCTTCTCTCCCGCCTTCAGAGCAGCCTTGGTAGTATGTGTAAAGCTTTTTTTCGTTGCTTATACCATAAATACTTTTCGTAAAAGCTTTTCCGATCACGGTCATCTCATGGATAGCTTGGTACCCGAACATATAAACAGATTGCAAGTTCGCAGTCCCGTTACTCAAAGGGAAGACAGAATCCCAATTTTGGTCGAATCCACCGAATCCACCATCCGTTAGTCCGGCCACTGCTCCATACAAAACCCCCCCCGCCACAGACTGACTTCCGGAATTGATGGCATAACCACCACCTCCAGTTGCAAGAAACCGGCTTTGGAACTCGGACGGTGCTGGCAGCCAGTATGTCAAAAGAATTTGATCGTTCCAACCGTCATGGGAATACGCAAAAGTCACGTTACAGTAGTCAAAAGTACCGTCGGGATACATGACCTGACCGCTGACGGAGACATTATAAAACGCCTGAGCAGAGATTGATGAAGTATCAATTGTGATACCCTCAATGGCATCCAGCGGAAGCTTTTCCTTCGAGTAGGAAGCGGAACAGATATCTGCGAGAGTTTTGCTGCTAGTTGATAAAGCACCGGAGATTGTAATGGCCAAGGGCAGAAGATAGAGAAGCATTTTGCAGATCAGAGTTGATCAGGATCAAAGCGTCGCTGCTTGTACTGGTCGAAAAACTGCCTACGACATGTAAGAAGGGTCCTTACATAGTCGAAAACCATTGAAATTTCAGGATCTATTCATATCCGGAGATGGAGAAGCCTACGTCTGAATGTTCAACATGCAATGTACGTGCGACTCTTGCCAAGGGAACGTTTAATAGAGGACGTGCGGCGAACCACACTTTCACTAGTTTATTGTCCCTGGTAACATATTAGATCCCTTTACTTACCCACAAGCACTTCGTGCAAAATGCCGAGTGGAAGGACGATGCGCCTGGTGGTCATGTTGATCTTGTCCATGGCTTGGCTCGGCCGAGGCAACGCGGACTTAGGGCTACTTGGATTGAGCTGGAAGAGAGTTTTCAAGGGATGTACGAGATTTGATCACCGCCGGGAAGTATTATCTTCCAGGCGAGGCGGATGTTCATCTTGCACCTGATTTCTCCGGTTCATTCTACAGCGCTGTAACAAAGTTCACCGGCTGTGGAAAGACCAATTCTGTTGTTTCATGCGTCTATGTATGCCGTAGTCAATCCGCCGCCGCCTCGGCACGAACCGTTTTCCCGCTCTTGAGGCACAAATCAAACTCCGCAAAGTCCATCTGGAAATTCTGAAGCGGCTATGAAAATATCATCCTCATCCGAGAGTGACTATGTCGTCCTTCTTCACGCTGCCTGCTTCTCAGAGAAAGCGTAAAAGATTGCAGTCATCAGAAGTTACTCTACGGAAGTCTGGATCGAATGGAAGACGAAGAGAAGAGCGTGATGTATCCATTTCGGGTAGTGATATCTCAGAAAATGAAGGTCCTCCTCCCCAACATGAAAGAACCGAAGCAAGTGAAGATGATGAAGATGACGAATCCGAAGATGAGGACCCGAACTCAAAAAGGATACGGCTCGCCGAACAGTATTTAGCGAACACGCAAAAGGAAATATTGGAAGAGGGTGGCTTTGATGCCGCAGAGATCGACCAGGAAAACTTACGAAGGCGGATGGGGGAGCGTTTGAAGCAGGATACAGCCGAGAGCAAGGGCAAATTATACTTATTTCTTGCTGAGGCACTTGACTGGGGCCATGCGTCGCAAAGGGTACGGAAGATGGACGGGCCGACTCTCACTGGCTGCGCGATACAAGGACGGTACGTTTACACCGTGCAGAGGCTTGTATTATGCAAATGGCAACTACCAACGGGTAAACCTCCTATGGAAGAGGACAAAAAGATCGGCCGCGCAGCATATATGCCAAAGAGAATATGCTATACTCGCGGCGATCCGAGAAGAAAAGGGGATAAAGACTACCAGCACCACGTTTTATCAATCCTCTGCGTGGCGGCATCGCAAGATGGTAAATATGTCGTGACAGGAGGTGCAGATAATAAAATCGTCGTGTGGGATGCCGTCACTCTTAAGCCACTCAAGGTCTTTACACAGCATCGAGACTCTGTCACCAGTCTGGCCTTTCGGAGAGGCACAAATCAGTTATTCTCCGCCAGTAAAGACCGTACCGTCAAGATTTGGTCATTAGACGAGTTGGCGTACGTGGAGACCCTTTTTGGCCACCAGGACGAGGTTTTAGACGTGTCTGCGTTAGCACAAGAGAAGTGTGTCACAGTAGGCGCAAGAGACCGCACAGCACGTCTATGGAAAGTTGTAGAAGAGAGTCAGCTTGTATTTCGGGGTGGAGGTGCCTCGTATGCGAGTAAACATGACGTGAGCAACGAAATGCTCGGCTTGAAACCCTATCATGAAGGGTCCATGGATCGAGTTGCCTGCATAGATGACGATACGTTCATTACTGGCTCTGATAACGGCTCGCTTTCACTCTGGAACATTCACAAAAAGAAACCAGTTTTTACCTACCCTCTTGCACATGGGTTGGATCCTCCTGCAAGTGTTGCAGAGCTTTCTGCTGAGGAATTTCCAAACCCGGATGAATTTGTCAGGGAACCGCATGCTCGCTGGATAACGGCTTTACAAGCGATTCCATTCTCTGACGTTGTTATATCTGGAAGTTGGGATGGCTATGTGCGTGCTTGGAGAGTAACTCAAGACAGACGCCGCATTGAACCTCTAGGACCCGTTGGTCGAATCGAACAGAAGTCGTCGACCATAATGGACGGTGGTCTCACTGTCGATGGTGTGTCTGAAGCAATAGGCAACACCCGAGCGCAACAGGGATGGGTGCCAGGCGTCATAAATGATCTTTCCATCATTGATCGGGGTGACAAAGGGAAGGATGGTATCCTCATTGCTGCCGCTGTCGGTAAAGAACACCGGTTGGGGCGTTGGAAGTCTTTCAAAGATGGCCGGATCAGTCTAATCCTGTTCGAAGTTTCGCGCAAGTCAAGTCACAGTAGCAATGTGGCCGATGTATTGACCAATGGTGACTCTGATTAAGCCATTTGCGAGGAGGACTAGGGACTTGGATTTATAGTAAAAGATACCCGATCATTGACGCAAAGGTCGCGGATACATTTCATTCCCCTAGTTTACCATATATGTGTCATGTACGATAATGTCATGATAGAAAGATATTTTTGCAATTCGCTGGCTGAACGCGGGCTTCTGAAATGCCACAATATGATGCTTACATGAACCACATTTTTTTCCGCCCTTCCCGTACCGTACCCTTTCACTGACCTCAGACACCTAGTCGACAAGAGTGCAACTAATTACCAAGGCCAAGAACTCCACTCCTAATCGAAGTCCATGGGCTTGTCTTCCAACTGTACTCCCTTAGACGCTGGCTCCGCGGACTGCTGGGTGGCAGCAGATAAGTCTACATAATTTTCCGAATCTAGGCTGTCTCGATTCCCTTGACTCATGATTAGACTCTGCCTCTGCAAACCGCCGGTTCCTTTTCGCTGAGCATGTGCACGAATGCCGGAGCGATTTAAACTGTCACGCTTGACTGGCGCACCGTCTGTAGTGGTCGACGACGGGGATGATGTCAAGGGTTCATAAGAAGATTCTGCGTCCGAGTTATTAGTCCTGTACTTCGACATTGCTTTTTGAGCGGTCGAGGAATCGACGGATGTGTGCGGCGTGCTAGATATGGGAGTGTTGGAGGGAGAGTCGACGCTGCTGCTGTAATAGTGCGATGGCGTCATAAAATCCTGTGGTGAAGAGATGGATGCGGACAGATGGGGAGGGATGGATTGCCTTGTCGAAGCTTCCGTTGCGCGATGTTCTCGGCTGTTTCCGGCTTCAGGAGGCTCATCATCGGCAGGAGGCGGCTGGTGAATCGAGCCATTGGTTTGAGAAACGGTCTCTTGTGATGTTGGTCCTGCTTTAGATGGCGATGTTGTAACAATCGGCTGTGACCGAAGTGGAGGCTGCGCTTGAGGTGGGCTTTGCGGCACGCTCAAACTGTCACGGTGGCTGGAACTCACTGAGCTCGTAGGCGACATAATCCGCTTCTCCGTCACCGCTTGAATTCCCGCAGTGGTCACCGGGAAGCGCGTCTCCGCTCCGCGGCTGCGGTCTCGTCGATGAATTGCAGGACCGGGACTCGGAGCTCTGCTACGATTGCTTCCAACGGCCGCCTGTGCCTGTTGTGCAGCCGCAATAGCTCGCTGTCGCTCCTCCATGTGTTCGCGACGCCTGGACTCGTCGGTACTAATCGCACGAGCTTGGCGGTTCGAACCTGAGTTTGTGTGTGTCAGGCTTGACTGGCGCTTGAGTTCGCCAAAGATAGCATCCTTGTGCGCGAGCAAGTCTCGAACAAGGCGCACGTTGTACTTTTCAGTCATACTCAAGCCGGTCTCTTGTTTTGGCCGAAGGACACAAGGGGCTAGGACAGTAGTAAGTTGTGAAACATAGGCTTCGTCAGCATTCGTGAGCTCAATCAACCTCGTCAAGTGCGTTACGATGGCGTCCAATGTGGCAATGTTTGCGAGTCTTAGCTGTCCTAAGGTGGACTGGATGACCTGAATACGAGCGCTCTCCGATGCCGATTGTGCAGTACTGGTGTAGATGGTTTTTACAATCTCGTAAACGTGCGAGCTGACTAGACTGTCTGGAAGCTCTAAGAAATAGAGCTTGAGCACAGCCGCTATAATGGGAATCTCGTATTTCTCCAGCAGTTCTGGCGGAATAGGCTTGCCAGTGTTGATCTGATTCCGCAAATGGTGAGTAGCTGCCAATGGGACATCTACCACCCAGATGCTACGGCGGGCTTCGTCGCCTTCGATATCGGGATACTTTGAGTCGAGAAAAGTGAGGATAGTCGTAACAATGAGAGGAACTCGCTTTCGGTCACTCCTCGCTCTAGCCTCAATATCCACGCCAAATGTCTGCTCGTCTACCTGATTGTAGTAATTCTCATAAATGGTAACCTTCGGTATGTAGTTGCCAGTTCGATAATTCTCTAACAAGTATCGCAAGTCGCCAAGGGGTTGTACAGTTTCCTGAAACAGCATCATGTTGTCGACTGTGCTCTGCAAGCTTGGAATGACGTTGCTAATTGCACCACTAAAATCCAAAATGACGCTCTTGATTGCTTTAAGTCGATCGAGTTCACACCGTTCCATGAACTTGAGATGGTCGATCATTGCTTCTTCGAGATTGCAACGCAAAACATCCAGTTTTTTGACACTGGCTTTGTATCGCTCATCGGCCTCACGTGCTTCTCTCCGTAACTTGTCGGCTGGTGTTTCATTAGGATGTGCATTGTTTAGCGGGTTCCAACCACCCAAATATTCGCTGACTCGGTCTCCGATGACTGGACTTTGAGGTTCTGAGCCCGCATCGGAGGCAAGTGTCGATACTCTGCCCATCGGTTTCGGTCGCCTCTCAGGTATGCCAGTCAATTGAAACACTTTGGGTCGCCATTGATAATTCATCCGACTGCTATTCGCAAATGTACTCCCCATGTTCCCAATCAGGCGCAAATAGCCATTGTCGATAAGATCCTGGCCAATCCGCTCCGCATAAGCCACAGAGTTGGCTCCCATGTGCTTTTGGATATAGTCGGTGATCTCAGCACCAGTCGAGACGTTCTGGTATGTCCCGATTATCGGAACCTTCGCTTCGCCGAGCCTAATGTTCTCCAAAGCATGTGTGAAGATCTTCTTAAGTTGTTCCGGCTGGTAGGTCTGGTCTCCAATTTCAACTGGTTCCGGCTCTTCATCTTCCTCCACCTTGATACTGGGCACACTATGAGTACCAGGCTTCGGTGAGCCCGTTGCGATGACCGAATGGGGGTCCTGAAAAGCAAGCTTCTCCTCCTCATCCAAGTCCTCTACTCGACGGCACTTGTTGAAGTATGCGCTCCGATACTGCCGGACCGTCTCCGCTTGCCGATCAAAAACCTTGATGCGCCCGTGAAGGTCGTCTTGACTATTTTGGACTCTAGCTGCATGTTGTTCGCACCAACGACTGAATGGATTGACCACCAACTCACGAATATTAGACGCAATCTTGCGATGGTTTCGAGCTGCCTCGCTCATTTCGTTGCGAACTCCTTCGTAGGCCTACGCAGGTCAGCATCGGCACGCTTATAGCAGCATATAATCGCCTACCTTCTTAACGCTCGCACCATCATCTCGTTGGAAGCCTCCCTCGATTCTGCTGGTTTGCACCTCGATCTCTCCAAGCTTTTGTCCGTACACATCTTCGGCCTCAGCGCGCATGCGAGCCACCGTGAGTATCTGCTCATTCTCTTGCACGCCTTGCTGCAGTTTTCCGAATAGCACACCGAGGCCTAGACGAATTAGTAAGGCTCTTTTTTTTCGCAGCTTCTTCCGCATCGTACCTGCAGCATAGTCCGAGGACCAAAACGAGTTCGCGAACGACGTCATCGCTGTGTGCTAGAGACTCTCCTCCTGGAAGAGATATGTGAAATCACCGTTTCCTATAATCCCGATGGAGGCTGTCAGATATGAGTCCTTCAATGGCCACTGTGTGCTAAGCAGGATCTTGACATTGGGACATGAAGTAGACTCACGTAAGGCCGTTCAACTCAGTCAGTTTTGTACATGACACTTCCGTTTCCACTCGAGCACCTAATGGCCTGTATCCAGGCGCGCTTAAGTTCAATAGTCGAAAGCTTGAGCAGGCTCTTCAGGAGATACAATGGAATCACAAGCAAGCGCCCTTCGCTGACAACGCAGCCCTGTCCGCGCGCGACGATTACCACCTCCGTATTGGTTGGAGATCTTTGAGGCTGGTGAACAGCCACACCTGAAGTGGCTAGTGCTCGGGAAAGTACGTCTTCTGGGAATTCAAAAGTTCGAATGCATCGTCACCTCAATATCTACTTGCGTTCGCACTTTGACCAAGCAAATTATCTTGTTTCTCGGTGATCCTTCAACATGGCATCGAAAGAGAGTATTCAGTCCAATGACGATCATTTGCTGGTCGGAAGCACGCAACGCTGTGATGATTGTACAGCCTCCCAAGATACCGATAGGCCTGCTATCGAAGAACTTATAGTTCGACGCCAAGACTATGTAGGTTACTGATTTTTGACGGCCTGTGGTGTTAATATAAGGGGACCATTTCGAAGAACTACCCCAAAGCTGGCGATGTTGTGGCATGGCCGCTGAAAAACCCGAGATTGATGATGAGCACAGGTCAGGAAACGAAGACGAGAACATAAGAAGGCGGTAAGGGCAGGGGACGGCTCGCGATGCACTGGATTTCGACGCGAAATCGATCAAGTGTTTTTACGATACGAGGGGAAAGTGTAAGTACATTTTATGGCTGTTTCTCCCGGTAATATTGGCTCAGGGGTTTGGTTTACGCGCAAAATCAGTTTCCTAATTCGATGATAGCAATGAAATCGTGCGTCCAAAGCTTGAGTGCTTGCTTCAACTCATTGAGAGGAAATTCGAGCTCGAGGCACAAATCGACGGCTGCATTTCGCAACTTGAGACTGCGTGTCTTTCAACGGCTCAAAAGCTCCAAATCGTGCTGAATCGACGAGCAGATGTGGCTTCAATTTAATTGATGCACGGATCGAGAAAAACAAGAACAGAGGGAGCTGCTTTGTACGCTAGGGGCACTCTCCTCGGCAAGTTCATTGCACTAGTGATAGGTGAAAATTATTTGCCACAGCCTACTAAGTAGAGACCACTTATAGCACCAAATCCTTCGAGAATATATCAGTATCACTCCACTGATAATTCAGGATGTATGGCGTCCTTTTGTTTGGCCAAAACAAGCGAACATGAATCCGTCACAAGAGCTCGCACGGGTGCATCTGTAGAAGACCGACGACCGTAGGGCTTAATGGATTATCATTTAGCTGAACTATAGTCCATAAGTGCCATTCAGGGAGGCCAAGCTCAATGTCATGAATTGAATAGCATGTTCCCAGGATAAACACTTGGGCCGTCTTGCAAAGGAATCTGCCTCTGGGAATGGAACATCTGCACAAGGCGTCTGCCAACATTAGGTTCTAACTCGGTCCCATCTCGTGCAATTTTGACTTCCCTGTTCGCGTTCCAGGGATTCCGCAGCCCCCTCGTTCTGAAGAAAGGCAGCCTTGTGGTAGACTTCCACTCAATCTTGAACTGCCGACCCCAGTTTTGTCCGTCTCCTGAATGGTCCTTTTTCGGTGAGTGAGCTTCATCTTCCGATATGTCGGCCTCCCAGAAGATCGTGCCGCGAGCAGAGTCATCAATGATTCGTCCGCTTGGCGCAGTGTCCGTTGCTGGTGTAGGAATTGACTGCGGTAGAGAGACAGTGGAAATCTTCTTTGCGATATCGGCCGACGTGCCAAGGTTGACGGGGTCTCCATGAATTGGCGAAGCCATTCGTGCATACCCAAAATATTCTCCAGACTTATTGGCGGAGAAAATGAGGTAAACATTATCTGCCGTCTTATATGCTCGATTGAGTGCATCTTCGTTATGGGACTGAGTTGCCCACAGACCATTTTGAACGCTGGACTCAAGATCGGGTACAGTCAGACTTTTTACAATGAAATATTTGTCAGGAACTCGGGCTACTTCATCTGACACTCTTAAATTTTGGTCTTCCCCGGATTGACTAGACTCATCTCCCTGTTTTTCCTGGGCTCGGCCAACAATTACAGGTTCCGATGGCCCATCGGAAATTGCAAGCTTCTCCGCCTCGTCGGCAAGGCTTTCAAGGGATGGACTCGCGGATGGACGAGTGGTCGATGTGGTAGAAGTTGAATTTGAGCCTCTACGTAATCGGCAGACAAGGCGCACTCCGTGGAAGCGTGAGTCATGGAAGCGATTCATGGCAGCAATGCAGGCAGCTTCGGTCCGATAATTGACAAAAGCGCAGTTGCTTTTTGAAATCAGAAATAACGACTCGATATCTTTGGTCGCATCTCGCGAAAAGTGATCTTTGAGATCAGCAACATTAGCTCCCGGAGGAAGATTGCCAACCCATAAAGCGTGACCTGATTGCCTGGGTTTACGAGGCGGCCCTCGTGGAAAAGAAGGCACGGCAAGAGGTTCAGAAAAACGACGGGAAAATTCGTCTACATCTACGTCAGCGCAAACTTCACAGCAACGATTGACGATTCATCATACTCATATCATTCGTCATTACTCCACCGGTCATAAAAAGCTGGGAGCCTAAATTGGCGTTGATCGGAGGGAATCGAGAAGCGTCAATACTGTATCTATGACCATCGTGGGGAGAGAATTGAGATTGCATTTGGTGTGGGCTGCTCCGTACTTGTTGGCTTGGATGGCCTTGGCTAGCTCCACCGGCTCCAAAATAATGAGGATGAAAGGATTGTTGTTGTTGTTGTTGTTGTTGATTCATCATCAACGAACCCACATCCACGTGGGACAGTTGAGCATTGGGAAAGTGTGTGGCCTGGTGTATTTGATATACTGAAGTTGGTGCAAACATGTGGTGAGCCTCAGGATGGTACGGCCTTTGATATTGCATCTGTCGTGGTAAGACATTAGACATGTCAGCCGTAACAAAGAAACCTGGACTGGATGGACCAGAATTCTGGTATAGTACATGCTCATTCTGAGCATGAAAAGGCCTGACCATAGTTAGAATCGGCAATATCGTTTAAGGATCATGAATTTTACGGCTGAGCTTGAGGGCCTGTGGGTTTTAGGCCGTGGATTTCACCCTGAGACGTGTGATCTTGCTCTCCAGCACCGCCTAACCCGCCCAGCTGCTTCTCGAGATCACCCATATTGGGTAGCAGATAAAAAGAGGCGCAATGCGGGATCTGAGAACAACTTGACAGTTGAATGAAAAACATCAATAACTGAACGGGAGTCTAGAAGGGGCCAAAATTGTTTGAAAATTGGAGCCGGAAATGCAACCGTTGTGCACTTTACAACCTATGATTCTGCCCATCACAGACGCCGCGAATCATCATAGAGACGGATCCGGCAGGGGGGTTTGATCCCTGTTGATACCCGCCAGCTCCGACCAACTCTAAAATGAACACACGATGCAACTTGGCAATATGGGAAACACCAAGGCCAACCAGGCAAGCCCGGAAGGTTTGATGCCGCCTCGCACGGAAAGATACTGTACAGACGGGTCAAACGGTGGGCGAATAAGGAAGCACCGCGGGAAAATTGCCGAGTTGCTTTCCAAGCGACGAAGAGTTGCAAGGATCTGAGGGTGTATTGCGCGACATCACAAGGCCAATCAGAGCAATAATATGCTGTGCGGCTCTGCATACGCCACGACGAAGTCATCGACGGTCCGCGTCAGACACCTTCCCGTCTTCCATGGACAACGATGAGAAATTTGATGTGACTTGCCACCGCGCTAAGCCGAGCACCAATGCTGATGAGCAGCGGGAAAGGAATCCACTCCTTGGTAAGATTTGTTGGTCACAGAACGCCCCCTGAAGTATACCATATCTGTCCACGTTGGGGTCTAGACATATGCCACATACCGTTGCTCGATATCGTCTACTTACGCTTTCGACCGCCAATGCCCTTGATGCATATCGACGTTAAGGCTGAAGTTCTCAATGCGACTGGCCAAGGGATGTTGTCCCGGCACTAGGGCCGATTTGGGAGTTTGCCATTGAAAATCAGCGGATTTACGGCGTCACGGATAACGCGGTCGGGCAGATGTCATCGACCGCGCAAATGATCGCCGAGCTGGAGGTTGGCAGACTGAGAGTGTGGGTAGGAGCTGCAATGTTACCTAGGCGCAGTATCAAACTTGTGCCTTTTGCCGATGGACGGGATTTGGATGACGGGGTCACGGACACTGCTCCGGACGGAAGCGAAGAACCGGCAACGCCACCAAGAAGCATAATATTTTGAGAACGGGGTTATGTCCGGACGAATCGTTCGCTCCGATGAGATTTGCTCGGTAGAGCCTGGTTAGCTCTTATGGCTGAGAGTGCTACCAATTTTTCGTCCAGGTGCCGAAAGGGATCATCGTGCAACGATGCCATGGGTCTTCACATTCATCGGTGGAATCGAATTAAACCCGGCTTTCTATACTGTCGTGGCAACTTTAATGAACATCATGCTTTTAGTGTCATGGATGTATGGTGAGAGCCAGAAGTTTTCGCTGCACAATTTGGCAAATGACTTTAATGTACAAGATTCGCGATTTTCTACCTCTCTCAACATGAGCGTCAGAGCCTTTGCTCTGCCGTCGCCGGGACTTGTGGCACGGCGCAAATGTGACTTCTGCATTAAATTTGCTTTGACTGGCATCGTCCGGGCATTGAGTTTTGCCTCGGCAATCAAGATGCCTGATAACATGACGCGATGGTCAATAGGGAATGCCATTGGTTAGCAATTGAAAGTAGTCGTATACCCCCGTCGAGTAACTACGCTCGCTCCAATGGACCAACTTCCTAACAAAATCGGCAGCCTCGCGTTCGGTCTTCTCCAGTACAAATCTCTCCTTGAAATGTTGGATCGTGGCTGGTTTGAAACAAGGCAGACCTGAATCGAGCATAGCAAGGATGATATGCGCAAGCTGGTCAACATACTGCCTCGATGCCAGGAAAGCTTTCACACATAGTTCTTCGAAACATCTGAATGATTGCGACTGAGTGGAACCGCCCATGACTGCTACCATCTCTGGACTGAGTTTGAAAGGGGCGCGCTCGAATTTGACACCGCCTGGCGCGATGTCGAACAAAAACCCAAAGTCGATGTGCAAGATGTGGCCAGCATCATCCACCATGATATTGCCATTGTGCCTATCCTTGAATTGTAACAAGTAAGATATGATCGAATAAGCAGCCATGCTCTTGATGAAGTTGCTGCGGGCTTTCTGGAAACGAATAGAATCCTCGGAGCCGTATTTAGAGACGAAATACTCGTACAACCCATTGACCGCTTCACGCCCGAGCATATCGCGAGAAATAGAATTCGGCAAAACGTCAATAACACCGCAACCAGGCGCAGTGGCGGTGACGCGATAGGGAAACACATAGACGTCGAGCCCGACGCTGTTGAAGATGCCACGGAAAGCCGCGATCAATTGCAGGGCCAGTACATCTTGACGGCAGTCGTCACCTACTTTGAAAATGGCCGACTGCCAGACCTCATAAGTCTGGCGTTTGGACACATCTCCGTTCGGTAACATTTGATTCTCAAGTCCATCTGTCTGTTGTTCTTCTTTACGAATCCTGAAGGTCGCCATATACGGTGCTTTTGCATGGCTCTGTAGCGGTTTGCCAGACTTGCGGTCGATACCAATAACTACGCCGTCTGGGTTACTGGGCAAGTACACCCCTACTTCTACTTGGATCTTGCGAAGCTCCTCCTCGATCTTTTGTTTCTTCTCCGGCTTTGGCCGTTTGATGAAAGGTTTCAGTGTGCCTGAAATCCCTGTAACTTTTCCGAAGAAATCAAATTCTCTTTCGTAAAAGCTCCTGTCTTCTGCCGAGAAGCTTTTGATAAGCGAATCCATAACTTTGTCAAGCACGGGTTTCACCGGATCAGGTTCTTGCGAGTCATCATCTTTATAAGAGTTCGCCTTCATATTCCAGATGATTTGATGAGCAAACAGCTGAGAGAATGCTGCGGTCTCAACGATATATCTTTCCACGTATCCAAGGGCATCGTACCGTAATGCCTGAACTATCTGAGGGACGTAGAAGAATGTGACATCGACAGAATGGCTCTCCAAAGCTCTCACGGCATACTGAATGATAAGCGGGTGATTTCCATATGCTGGCATGAAATAAGTGACCGCCGCCATAGGGTTAATAGGAGCCCAATAAAGTAAGTATTTTAGCTGGGTCTGGATGTCTGGTGGCAGTGATGAACCAAGCATAACATGGAGCGCATCAGGTTCGTCGATAACTTCTAGCGATGAATGCATTATGTAGTGTCTCACATCGAACAGTAACCTTTCTGTCTTGGGAAATCTGGTAGCAAGTTGTACAACTATGCGAGGGTCTTCATTCCAAGCGGGACCAAGCAGTGCAGTAAATGTTGTGTCTCTAAATGTTGAGCTGTTGTGCTGCAATGGAGAGAATCCTCTGTTGTCAGATGCAAGTGGAGAGATCCAAACACCTAATCGCTCAATTTCGTGACGCAATAACTGGATCAATAGCTCTTGCTTGGACTGCAGTGAAGGCAATGACCGGGTATTTCGTGCTCCCGTTGCGCTCAAACCTTGCAGAGAGCTAATGACATCGCCCATGAGCTTGACCTCAGCTTTGACCTGAAGTCTATTACTGCCAAAGGACCAACATGGAGGACGCGCAAACCAAGCAAGGCCCGCAGAAAGAGCAGAATCTTTCAATCTCCATGTTGCAGGCTGGTCGAGGGTTGTGCAATATTTCAATACCTTCAAACCTAGCAGGACGACATGGAAGTGGACTTCACGGGCCAATGGCTGAGTGACTGTGTGTTTCATGGCAAGCATGGTGATGCGCATCAATCGCGAGTATACTCGTTCGACTGAGGACGATGTTAGGCGTGAAGAGCTGAAGTGGCTGGATAAATAATGGGTCAAGCGCAAGTGTGGATCAATTAAGCCATGGACCAAGTGTTGGCGCTTACTGATCATTTCCCATTTCGAAGGTGCAAATTCTTCCTTGATATAAAAGGGGTCGATATGTTTAAGTGACGTCGAGAAGATACCTTTCTTCAGTCGGATTGACCGCTCCCAGCCAGCAGCCACCTCAACTAAGATGCGTGTTTCCAGATTTGGGTTCTCTTTGACAATTCCCAACCAAAGAGAGATTCCGAGGTTGATCGACTGCTTTGTGAAAATGATGAACGGGATCGCAACTAGATCTTGCAAAAGTGACGCCCGATCGGCTGTGTTCCTGCTAAGGACTCCAGCTGCTTTCCGGAGAGCATCTTGCACTATGGAAAATTGAACGTCCCCGTGGGCACGCAGTCTCTGCGTCAGTGTTGCTAATTCGTTCTCTTCGTTCAGAATTGGCAATAGAGGCTCGACTAGATCCACGCCGGCCGTGCCTCTAGAGCCGACAAATGTCCAGTCATTTTCTTGGCTCAAATCTTCATTCAAGTGCCGGTATTGTTGCCGAGTTGTATATTGCGCGATGAAATCAGAGGCAGTATTGACTCCTACAACACTTTGTCGATCAAGGCTCATAAGGCGCTGATCGGTACTCGGAATCATAGAGCCCATTCGCAATGCGAATGAACGTCCAAGTGCAATGTGGCCATAGGATCCGTCGTCTTCGTAATCTTCAAGATAAGCCTGTAACAACCCTTTCACATCTAAAGGCGCAATGTCAATGGCTTTCGATACCCACAGCTCGCAATGCTTCTGAAAATTGGCCAAAGTGGTTTGTCGGAATTGGATATCATCGGAAAGTTGAATCTTAACGTTGCCTTTCTCAGAATGGTAAGTTGGCTTTAGGTCGTATTCGTCGATTTCACAGTCCAGACAGCTTTTCCACATCAGGCTGAGCAACTCAAGGAGAGCGAACAGAGATGCTTTCTGACAAAGAGCTGACGGTATCGAACTGATCATACGATCCGACAAAGCGACTGCAGCATGCTGAACCTTCGAGATGCGATGACAGCATCCTTCAAACAACGTAGCCAGCTGCAGCGCAACCTGTGGTGCTGCAAATCTCTCCTGGATTGCGGAAGTAGCATGCTCTATGTAAGTATCCACGCTGAGAAGCGCGATTGCGAGCATACAGTTGCCCATTGGAGTCGTTTTGACTTTGCTTTCCATAAAATATGGAAGCACAGCTGTGCAATCTCCTGCTCTCGCTCGCAGATTAGTGACAAGAAGCGCTGTATTCAAAAAGACAGTGTCAGGGTAGCTTAGGCCTTTAATATCAGGTTCGCATTGGGGACAAGAGGCAATGAGAGATGCCTTCTGTTCCACAGTGTTTTGACCACTCGCTCCTCGCCGAAGCACCGTATTCAGATCAATACCGCTTTCTGGCATATCTATACGATCTTCATCTATCAACGGTAGCGTGTACTGAGCGAGGATCTGCAATTCCTTAAGAGTCTCGGAATTTAGCGACGATAGGGTATAACCGTGCACAACAATGTTGAACCAGGCATTCCGGGTGAGCGTCGAAAGCTCCTCGGCGTCACTGAAAAGCGGCTGGTGGTCAGGTTCCGAAGATAATAGAACTGCCATGGGCCTGAAAAGCTGAGCAATGAGCCGGGAAGTCAACGCAATATCAACAAATCTGTCCCCTGCACTATACCCACTCCCAACGCAGAGAGTGAGGAAATGAGATAAACAAACTTCATAGAGTGGCGAACTTTTGGGAACCCACGTTGCAAGTCGAATGCGACCTTCAAGCACAGCATCGATCAGCAAGAGGTCGTTGTTGATGGTTGCTTCGCCGCTGATTCTGGCATAGAGCCGTAGGATAGCGCGAATCTCATTCGGACCACCACAAAGTCCAAGTGACGCCATTTCTGTGATGATTCTAGCATCAACAGCTGAGCTCACGCGACCAACTTTTTGTACAAGCATCGAAATTACCAGCGCTGTCATTTGTTCTTCATTGTATGCACATGCTATTGCAACAATTGCCTGAACAATGGCACCGTAACGAGTTGCAGTATCCTCTTCATCACTTATGGCCAGCGATACTGCGCTACCGACTATTTGTTGAGATTGATATTGGAAGGTAATACCATTAACACTGCCATTACCATCAAAGAAAGGGCTTGTTCCGGCGGCCGTCTCTGTCTTATCCTTTGCACTTAAAACGTTCCCCAGGCTGTAAAGTGTGCTGATGACGATGTCTTGTGAGGTGTGCTTAAGCACACGCGCGAGACACTCGCCCGCTAATGCCGCAGTTTGAGCGGTCATTTTGCCCTGCACAATTAAACGAGGAAGAGATCGAGTAAGACTAGCAGCAATAGCTGGAGACGTACGTGCAAGCACTGCCATAGATTTCAGGACTGTCTGCGCCAGTACGTCATCGGCCATTTGTCCGGGATCATTTGCAGCTCCATCCAGCCAGGCCATGAGTAGATCATCATCTGCGATTTCCTCATCCAGTAACGTACAACACAAGAAGCTCCGTAAACTGCTGGACTTGACCTTGAGAGCTAATTGTTGTTGCCAAGCGGAGCTGACCTGAAGATAGTCTGCATCGTCTTCAAGAAAATTCATCTCTTCAGCGATACATTCAGCAAGTCCTTCAAGTATGCCATGGATTGCCGCTAGATCAATGTGGTCGACAACAGGCGTTCTTTGAAGTAGAGTATCCAGCAATTGGGAATGCGTGCAAGATTCAGCCGCATTGACAAGTAGCTTAGCAATTTCTTCGACAACCTGCATGAAGGCCCATTGTAGAAGCATTGCACCAAGTGGACGCGATGTAGTGGCATAATTATGCACCCACCGCTTCCATTCTTTGACTGGCTTGGCGGCCGATCGCGCATTGCGAACGGCCGACAAGGCCCCCTCAAGTGATATCATGAATTTTTCCGATAGCAGATAGCGCATACGTTGAATTAGGGTAAGGCGTCGCTCTGGTGTCCATACTTGCACATATTGAGCTGTAGCCTCTAAGAAGCCTAGCAGAGAGACAGTAAGTTTTATCGCAGGCAAGGACCGTTCCGCTGAGTCAGGATCAGAGCCATCATTTGTACTAGGTCTAATCCAGATGGCACTCTCAGCACTGTTGGTGAGCTCTTCGACTGTACGGTCGATACAGGCCAAAGCCTGCTCTCTTAGCGCGGGATGATTGAGGGCCAGCGCGAGAATAGCAGAAGTTAACTCATATGCTAGCATTTCCCATGGAGGTAAGTGTTGATGCAGAGGCGAATATTTGAGAGTCTGTTTATGTGCCTCTGGGACATATGGCGCCAGCTGATTCAATAATTTGGCCGCATCGTTTTCGGTCTGGATTAGGGGAGCCGCCTTGCAGAGTGCAACTAGAACCTCCATTTCCCGCACACTCATCGGGATCTCCGAGGTTGTCAGCTTTTGACTTGTTCGTTCCAACGATTCATTGACAGTTTTTGAAGGCTGCTGTAGTCTGCAGAATCTCTCTATGTGTTCTTCCCCCTCTTCAGAGCCTGTTCGAGCGCAAAGAGCTGCTAGCTTATCGAGCGCCTTTCGCCGCGTAGAGCCTCGAGTACTATGTCCTTCATTCAGCGAAGCCATATCGCAATTAGTTGGAAGATGATACATACTGCCTCATAGCTGAAACTTGCAGACGGTTGCCGTCTGGTCTAAATGTGAGTAGCTGGCAAATGGAGATGATGTTTCGCAACGCACCCAAATGGTACTAGCATGTTCGGCTGAGCTGATGGTGGTAGTGCCTGGAGGGTCTTATCACATGCCGTACTACGGCATGCCATAATTTTAGAATTCTTTAACTCGCCATTCTCATAGAGCTGAAGCTTAAGAGTTTCGACCACTAGTCAAAATGCAACAGACTTCCCAATGTCACCCCTAAGTCTCCGCCTGCTTCCCCTTGGTATGGAACACTGGCCACACGATGGGCCGCCGAGACTATCTGACAAGGCTAGCCCTTGGACGATCGCCGTTCCAGGCATCCAAGGCCATGAACGTAGACCAGACAGCTTTTCAATCTGATCTCGCAAATAGAGGTGGTGGAGAACATGTTCAGCTCTACAATTTGAAAGACCGGCCCATCAATCCTGAGACCGAAGCCCGCAATGCAGACATGCGTCGTGCACAAAACTCCGTCTTAGCTCTAGTAGGCGTGGTGGAGCAAAAAGAAAGGACCAATTCAATCAAC
Source organism: Acidomyces sp. 'richmondensis' (assembly GCA_003545705.1). NCBI lineage: Eukaryota > Fungi > Ascomycota > Dothideomycetes > Mycosphaerellales > Teratosphaeriaceae > Acidomyces > Acidomyces sp. 'richmondensis'. The sequence continues at coordinate 607,301 of QVLQ01000009.1, read as the reverse complement.
AAGGTCCATTGGCACACCAGCCAGGAAAACCGCCAACGTGTAGTTAGAGCGGAGAACGAACGGGGTGAAGCACTTGGCAATCTGGCCCACGTTGTTGACATCCTTTTGACTTGGAGTATCGACTGTCTCATCGAACGAGCTCAGATAGGACTCTACAATCCTGCGGAACCATTCGCAAAGATATTAAGCTCAGAAGCACATGATTTGCTCTCTTGTGGACTCAAAGATGCACTCCTCAAACTCTTTCCTGGAGCAGTGTCCTTCGCCGTATTCGGGATTGGAAGAAGGTGTAGTGGGATGCTGGTCGATATTTTAGTTAGTAAAGTCTCAGAAGCACTCTGGACAACAACAAAACGCCTTCGCAGATCAGAGCAGGAGGTGATTGATGGAAATTTGCAACGTCTCGAGGATGCGCTCAGGCTCATCTCAGACGCTGCGTTGCTGCCACTATTATACTATGCCAGTGCTCAAAGATTGAGCCTTGCTCCTGTTTTCCCACTCTTACCCCCTCTACTATCTCTTATTCCTTGGCATCCGATGTCAGTGCACACCTTCGGGTGGATTTCACCTGTAGCCGTTCCTGGACCTCTTCTGCTTGCCAAGTTGCTACTTAGGCGCGATGCAGATTCTCTTTCAACTTGCAACAATGGGCAGCACACATCATATCAAAATCTCCGGCTCTATCCACGATCTTTTGCATCTGGCATATTATTCCGTAATGATCCTCTCGGATGGATTTTGCATAAAAGCTGGCTAGCTCGGGATAGGCTAATGAACTGGCTTGGATGGCGGCCAAATCCCCCCCAACACGAGCAGGAAGATATGATGCCTCCACATCAACCTACAGCTCTCGCGAGCTTACCAACAAGGTTCATTGCCATTCAGATTGACTCACTATTCATCAGGCTGCTGATTTTGCCTTTCGACACTATTATACTGAGATCTATCGCGTCATCGTATACCATCTCTCCATTACCAAAAAGCTCCAAAACGATCACAGGGTCATCGTATCTTACCCTGGTTTCCGATCCACGCATGCGTTCTATAGCGGATACGTTTCGTCTTGCAAGCAAGGTCGGGCTGGGTTTAGCACTTAACTTTGCCGCCAAAATCACAGTGTTCTCTGGCCTTTACGTGTTCACACGCTGGCAAGGCACTAATGTATTTGGATGGAGGGCGGGAGAAAAGGCGATCAAAACTTGACCGTCCTCATCATCAAAACATACACATTCACCAATCTCATTTGCCTCACCGGTCTTCCACTGCGGCTCATGATCGGATGGCCTCTGTCTTCATAACACATACGTAACGGAGAATTATTACCTACGTTGAAAAAATTGCAATTTTATGATGCAGGTACTTTAAGGGTGGTTTCGTGGGCTTCCATACGCAATCGATGGAGCCTCAAGGCGTTTGTACATTCCTATCAAAAGACCTTTCCTCTTAACTGTATTCCGTGCGATTGCAATCAAAACAGCTGCTGTAATACCCATCCCGATGCGAATACCAAAGCTGACTTGATGTGACCCAAATCGTTTTAGTATCATCGCGGGCCTAACGATGCCGTAAGTACAGCTCTTTGAGTAAAAATCGAATCCTGGTCAAAGCCCGGAAACTGCCAATTCACAGTGCTGTGATGACGCATTCTGATAAACCAGTTGAGTTAGTGCTCAGGCCTGTGTAAATGCGCTCCGAACAGAGGAGTGGATAGATGCCCTAAGCACAAATGATGGTGAGGCGCAGAAATTTTTATCTGATGATTGATTGTAAGGCAAGTTCCGATGGTAAATTAAGGGTTTGCCAAGGGCTGATGATGGCTGAAATCTTCCAAAACCAAAGCTCAAATGATACACACAGATGACAAAGAATGTGTAGAATACCGGGCTATGGGGAATCACCTTAAATTGTTCCCATTTTCATGCCTTTAGCGGTCAGCTGATTCTCTGGCCGATCAGCGACACCAATTTAGCGTTCTCATTCAACCAGAAAGAGAGTTATTCGAGGTGTAATCTTGCACGAAGAAGAATAATCCGAATCCGAATCCGAATCAGCCTAGGCCAGACATCAAACTCAGCCAGCCGAGCAAAATACGGCAGACAGCAGACCAGCAAAGTTCTGCGTAGCCTTAATGCATGATTATACTGACGATGAGTCTGAAATTTATGAAATATAACTTCGTGTAATCATGAAGAGGGAGATCCATTTTCTCGGCTTAAATCGTTTCCAAAGAAACATCCATAAAATTTCGAAAGATATATAAGGATACAAAAAGGCGCTGCCGCCATCCCCAAAGATCTCACACATTTACAAAAGAAAATGTCATACCTGAGAATTCAGGCCCAAAGCTCGCTGCTGAGGCCATCAAATTGCTCTTCGGTGCTAGTTCTTTGCTCCAGGTTCATAATCGCAGCATTGTTAATACTTAATGCAGAAATAGCAATTGCTATACATGCCGTAGGTTACTAACAGAAGAATGTCTTATCGAATTTCCTGAGTGCCTTTAGGAGCTAAATTGCATCTTATTCGTAGATAGATGCGATACCGTTAGGATCGCTCGCATATATGTCCGCTTGAACTTGTTATGACCTTAAGTTTATGATTTCAGTGCCCATAGACTTCATCATTGCTTCCATTGTGTTCTAGAATATTTCTGTGCCTCTCCAAACCTGGCTGAGATAGTCTGATGGAATCAAAAAAGAGTGAGGGTGCGCTCTACCGACCTAAGACTAGGAATCGCAAGATCAGCCGTGATTTTTTTCTTCTTCTTCTATCTGGGCAGCTTCTATGGCATGACAAAAGTTGTGAATTTCAAATATATGATAAGATTATCAGTAACAGTAGAATCTTGCATTGTTCATGAAACAGTTCATTTGTTTTGATTTGACCTGGATGATCCAATTCCGGTATCGGCGTAAGCTTTGCTGGGGAAATAAAGCTTAAGCAACTTAGTTATACAGAGGGGGAGATAATCATACCAACCCACCTTGCTGTCTTGACTAACTATATATTAAGTACAGCGCCACCCTAACACCTTGTGGGACACCCCTTAGCATCAACAACTGCTTGACAGCGTTGTCTCATGCTTTGGCAGCATCTTGAGATTTCAGATGCTGTCAATCTGGACCATTCTGACTGCGCTGCTTCAACCACTTTGTCCTGTGCTGTAGGGAAGTGGAGCCCAATCTTGTACTTCAGCAAGCTCCATATGTTCTCAATAGGGTTCAGCTCTGGCAGTTGAACTGGCCACTTTATCAATTCCAGCCCTTTACTATGGAATTCAGCTCGTATAGCTTTCGCTGTATATAATGGAGCGCTATCCTGAACAACTATGGCACTTTGGCGAAAGAAACCCTCTTCTTGAATCGCAATAGCAGCCTTCTGAATCAATAGGACGATATTCTTAATGTATACGCCCTGATTAACACCCCCCTCTTCAGAGACAAAGAATTCCTTTAGTACACTTTGACTAATTGGCTCCTATATTATACAGGCTAAATAATGCCTATACCTTGCAACGAGACAGTCCTTATTAAGAGACTCATCTTGTTTTCGAGTTATATAGACCCAACCCCAATATCCACATTGAATTGATGCCTCGTTAGTCTACAGTACCCTCTCCTATTGCCTATCTGACCAGTATATATTCTTTTAAGCCCAATACAACCGCTCAGCTTTGTTTCGTTCAGTTAAAAGGGGTTTCCGTTGAGCAGGGTGCCTAGAGTACCCCTCTTTAAGAAGGGCTTTTCATATTGTCTTAGTATCGTGGTTGTCGAGGCCTTCAAAATGAGCAATTTGCTCAATTCGAAGCCTCCTATAGAAAGTATTAAGGTTTGGTCGATCGATAAGACGCTAACTTATGGAAATACTTAATACGGTAGGCCTTCCTCGCCGTGGTGGAATCCGTCCTTAGTCAAAAAGTGTAAAGAGGCTGCCTCTGGCCATTGATAGTCAAGATGTATACGGTACATACTGTAGGTATTGAGAAGCAAATTAAGAAGATAGTAACACTACTGTATCATTAGATTCAGATGGAAGCACGCTCTAATAGTTGTAAATTGGGAATTCCTGATATTTCACAGTGGACTGGGCTGACCTCGTTACTCTTGATCTTTCCACATTCAGCACGCCTGAGGGACGAAAGGGATTAGCAGATCGGTTAAAAGATGCTGTGCAGTGTGTCTGGCTCTTCTATATTATCAATTTCGGCTTGAAACAAGAGCAGGTAGACCATCAGTTCGCCATCGGCAAAGAAATTTTCGAATTGCCTATTGAAGAGAAATTGAATTATCGGGCTGACCTGGAGCATGGAGATAACAAAGGATATCGATCAATTGGAACCATAGAACCTTTTCCAGGTTTAAGAGATAATGTCGAAATGTATAATGTCTTCAAATTCATTCCAGGTTTAGACCGGTCTCAGCCGAAGGTGGCGCAAGAATACCGGGCTGAGATAGAGCAATTCCGAAGGCATATCGCTCATGACATCATGCAGAAATTGCTCGTTTTGATCACAATAGTCTTGGAGATGCCTGAGGACACGTTAACAAAAAGGCACAAGTATGATGATCTTAGCGGATGCCATTTGTAGGTCAAGGGATTGCTGCATTCAGTATGAGAAATGCAAGCGCTGATAATCAAATTTAGAAGATACTTGAGCTATCGGCAAGAACAGGGAAGAGAATGCTAAGTATGAAAATTTATATTCCCGTGGCCATACAGATTTTGGTTTATAGCGTTTAGCATCACTTTAAAAACACCCATTTACGGATTTTGACTTGCTTAGGTTCATTGACACTTCTATTCCGCCATCCCATTGCAGCGCTTCAGGTCTGGATGGCCGATGGCTCCTGGAAATGGGTAAAGCCTTTGCCAGGTAGCATCACTGTCAATATGGCCGATGTCCACCAGTTTTGGACCGCCGGCTACTTGAAAAGTAGAGTGTACCGCATTGTTGCTCTGCCTTCCGATCAGGCATACCTTGATCGTTTGGGCCTTTTGTACTTCCTTAGACCGGCTCATGACCTGGAGCTTAAGACCATAGATAGCCCTTTGCTCAAGAGGCTGGGACTGAAACCTGATAAGTATGAGGGAGAAGGTATCAAAGCGGGAGACTGGGTGAAAGCTCGAGTTAGAGGGAACTTAGAGAGGGCACCAAAGGGCGGACATTTGGAAAAAGAGGTAATTGGAGACATCAAGGTGAAATATTGTGCTTAAGATTCTTGCGTTAGGCCCTTTTTCAGTGGCAAAAGGGACGCATCTCCTTATTCGGAGGAACATCTGCTTTAATTTGAAAAGCAATCCGAGGAGGGCTGTGATGCAAATGTTCATTATATAAAAACATACCCAGTATATGTATGTACAAAGTTCAAACCGTTCGTGGTTCTTCGTCAACTACGACTTCAACTCGTGCAGGGCGGCAAGTTCCGCCCCACGTCACAAAGGCGCGTTCGTACTCACCTCACCTAGTTCGCTTTGGGGCTTCTCATCTCCACAACATTCTATGCTGGTTAAATGATGAATCACCTCCAAGATCATCTCTGGCGTGTAGGTCGGGAGTGCTATCAGCGCAAGGATTACTCAAAAGCTATCGAATTTTTCGATCGAGCCATTAGCCGAGCGCCGTCAGTTCAGCTACTAGACAATCGAGCTGCTTGTTATGAGAAAATTAATGACTTCAGAGCTGCACTGAAAGATGCGAAAAGGGCGATACAGCTGCAGCCTGAAGATCCGACAGGTTATTTGAGAGCAGGAAAGGTTCTTGTCAAGATGGGCAAGCAGAGCGTTGCTCTAGAGATATATAACCGTGGGCTTAGTTGTGTCAAGCATGTTGGACAAGGATATGAAGTAAGTCAACCTCATTTTCAGACATAGACCCAATGAGATGCTGCATTGACACTTATTTACTTCAACACAAATTCTCACTTGTTTGCGCAGCTCCTTCGAAAGGCTCATGGAGAACTTCGAACCCGTCTCTCGCTGGCGAGGAACGTTGATCCCCTCATTGTCTTACCTCGGGAGATGGTGGAGACAATTTTTGAACATTTGAGTTTCAGACAACGAATCAATGCCTGTCTCGTCTCCAAGTCATGGGCGCACTTCATACGGTCAACCCCCACTCTGTGGAAACATCTGGACCTCAGCGGAGCGAAGCGAAAAGTCTCAAATGCATTTATCAGCCGTGCAATCAATTGTGGACGGAAAAAGCTCACTATAGCCACCCTTGATAACCTTGGTGACTTTGACAAAGCATTTACAGCCCTGCTTCGTGTCTGTCCCATTGAGCATTTGACTCTGTGCCGCACCACCTTGCTAGGCGACATTTTCACCCAATGTCTCTTTCAATCAACACATCTGAAGGAATTGAAATTGTCTCCGGAGACGAACGTTGCACCTCATACGCATAAGTATGTGTTGCGCGATGCACCAATGACCGTGGAAGTCATGGATCTGCAGCGCATCCCACGTTTTAACCGGGACTCTCTCTTTTTTGGGAGAGTTCGGTATTCACTTAAAACTCTGAAGCTGGGTTTGTATGGTAGCCATATCTGGGACGAAGTCATGCAAGATATTCAAGCTCACGCGCCGAATCTTCAATCACTCACGGTGGATATCCCATCGGGGTTCGTTACACCGGGGTTGACGGCAACCCGTAACACAATCTCCCTTGACAAATTTTCTAGCCTTAAACATCTTGATCTGCAAGGAGAGCTCGATCACGCATCTGATCTCCAATTACCAAGCTCTTTGACAACCCTGAAACTTAAGTTTAACAGCATACGCGTACGCGATCTCTTCCAGATCAACCCGAACCTGCAAGTGAAGCTGAATCTTCCCCATCTTGATGAGCTTTATTTGGATCTCAGGCAAACCTCTGCGGGCGACGCTGTGCAATTTCTCAACTGTCATACAACAGATACTTCAGAAACTTACCCTGCCGGAATCAAAGTCCCCTCAAGGCTCCGCGTTCTTGCCATTACGTCAGCCGAACAAACGTCAGATTGCCTCCCAACTCTCTTTTCGCACCCACGACTGCGAGATCTGAAGAGCCTCACCTTGCGTAACACCCCTGGCGAAGTCGAGATGTTTGTGCCGCTTCTTGTAGAAAAGTTGGCTAAATTGGAATTCTTGGATGTTAGCGGATCAGACATTACAGGCATCGGCGTTAAGCAACTGGTCCAAGCTCCTCTCATTCGCCATCTTGTTCTAAACGAATGCCGGTTTTTAGGGCGAGATGCGGTAGACTGGGCGAGATCGCAAGGCGTGCGTGTGGATTATCGAATGCCTGCTATAGACAATGGCGG